>JAOQGH010000007.1:10880219-10890318 GCA_025769975.1 Gallinago jamesoni | reverse complement strand
CTGGTGGCCTTTCCCTGGGGGGTGAAAGCAAGGGCTGGTTTCAGGAGCAGGAATTTTCCTGCAGGACCTTCTGCCCTGCCCGGGTATTTCAAGGAAGCGTGTCTTCAACCCCCTCTCCCCGCTTCCCGGCCACTTATTGGTGATTATTCGTACAGAGAAAAGATGGTGCTTGAAATTTAGGCAGCTGGGCGCTGCTTTTGGGGGCTTTTTGGGCGTACTGGAAGGACGAGGTTGGTGAGCAGCGCAGTAAGTGCCACTGCAGGGCGGCTGGTGCCCGGAGCAGCCTGTGACTTGCCCGGCTCAGACCCGTTTGGGGGCAATGGCAGGGGTGACACCGGAGCCTGGCTCTGATTTCCAGTCCTTCCTCAAACTGGTGGGTGCCCTTTCTGCTCTCTCTGCGAAGGGCACCGTCCCAGGGAGCGATATATGATGGAAAAGAGATTTTGTTAATACATAGACTCTGAGCTTCTCAGGAAAATCTTCAGGTCCTGGTGCAAATTATTTGAAAAAAAAAAATCTTCTAGGTCATTTGTCCTTGGTGGCAGGAGTCCCCATCCCTGTCCTGGGGACGGGCGTTAATCCCAGCGGGGGAAACTGGGAAGCTGGGAAACTGGGAATCCCAGCTCCCTCCAGCTGCACCGTCTGGCAGCTTTAAGGCAAAGGCCAGCTGTCCGAGCAGCTCCACATCCCTCTGAGACCTCCTTCCTCCCACCTAGATGGCCTCCCCCCTTCCTCCTTCCCTCCCAGTTAAGGGACATTCACTCCCTGTCAACCAGGTAACTTGGAGATTTTCCCTCTCCCTTCCTCCGCTCCCCCCCGAGCTCCAGCACCGATGGGCACTTACAGCGTTGCCACAAGCAATTCCCCTTTGTACTCCGCTTGCCAAACACTTGTATTTTCACATGTTGCCCTAAAATGGGGCGGATTCCCCGTGTGAAATTGTGCCTGGTGTTACAAGAAGCCCATGATCCCTGTTTTTTTGTTTTTTTTTTTTTTTTTTTCTGGGCTTTTGCTCTGACTGTGAACAGGGACATAGCTCTTGGCTTCGGTTTCTTTTCTTCGTTGGTTGGAGTATGAGAGCTGCCCACTCCGGGTGTCGGTGATGCACCAGCACGTCCTGGGTGTGTGGGATGCTGCTGGTAAAGCGCCAGCTCTGGCCCTCGGCTCCCCTTGGCATCACGTCCATCTGTGTGTACACCCAGAGCTGCCAAGCAATGGCCAAGAGAGAACCAACAGCGAGGTGGTGTTGGCACTGGTGTTGGAACATTTCACGGGGTAATGGGAAAGATTGTTGGGGTAATGATAGCCTAAGGCTGTAGGGAGGGGGAAGACTATTTAGAATCACAGGATGGTGTGATTTGGAAGAGACCTTAAAGACCATCCTGTCTCACCCCCTGCCCTGGGCAGGGACACCTCCCACCACACCAGGTTGCTCCAAGCCCCCTCCAACCTGGCCTGGAACCCCTCCAGGGATGGGGCAGCCACAGCTTCTCTGGGCAACCTGGGCCAGGCTCTCACCATCCTCACACCAAAGAATTTCTTCCCCACATCTCATCTCAATCTCCCCTCTTTCAGTGTCAAACCCTTCCCCCTCATCCTATGGCTCCCCTCCCTGATCCAGAGTCCCTCCCCATCTCTCCTGAGCCCCTTTAGGGCCTGGAAGGGGCTCTAAGGTCTCCCCAGAGCCTTCTCTTCTCCAGGCTGAACCCCCCAACTCTGCTGTGAGGGGGGGCCGAGAGAGGGGCTCCAGCCCTCCCAGCGTAAGAAGTAATATCTGTGTGAGGCCGGGTGGCACATGGAGAAATGGGGTCAGTTCAGGCACATTCAGGATCAGAATGACAGATGGCCCCTTCCTCCCCCTAAGGAAAAGAGAGGAGAGGGAAAGGAAAAAAAAACTTCTGAGTTTAGAAAAAACTAAACTACTTTAATGAAAAATATAAATAAATAATGAAATAATAATAATAATAAGGAAAAGAAAAAAAAAGGGATAAAAAGGATGTATACAGTATATACAAAACCGTATCAAGCTCCCAGGTTGATCATCACGTCACCAGCAGGCACAGGGGACAGTCCCAGGCTGGACTCGGGGATGGACAGGAGCCAGATTCCGGATCTGGAGTCAGGAACGCTCGGATCGGGATCGAAGGCAGACGGACAGACAGGGTCCTCCTCGGACGCCGGCCATTGAAGGAAGGGAGTTGACCCTTTGATCCCTCAGCTTTTACACTGAGCATGATGCGGATGGGATGGAATATCCTGTTGGTCAGGTTTGGGTCACCTGTCCTGTCCACTCCTCCCCACAGGTGGGACCCCTCTTTGTTTTTCTGCTTCCGACCCTCCGATGGGGCAAATCACAAATTTCCCTGCCCTTGGTTGTTACAGCAACAAGTACAAGCAAGAGCCTCTCTGCTCCCCATTCCTTGGGATAATCAGGTCTTACCACTGGGAGAGTGAGCAGTTTCTGAACAATATGCTGTTAATTTCAGAGTTTAGTTAGTTAGAAGAGGCCCTGCTGAAAAAGTAAAATTATTGAACAGAATATTAGTTCTGTTTTACCTCAAACTAGGACAGGATTTTAGTTTGCATGGATGGATTCAATTGCAGAGCTGTTGAGGATACTGAAACTGGAAGAATCAGCTTTGTAGTCGTGTATAAATGAAACAGAACTTAGTCTGACAGTCAATAGGAGGTCTCTTTCTGAGGAAGAAAAGTACTTTTCCCATTTTGCAGGTCAGTGCTTTGAAATGGATGCGTCCTCTGGGGACGCGGGGCGTTCACCGGCGGCTGGGCATTGGCAGGGGCTCTGCTGCCGCCCCACGCGCCTTGCCAGGAGAAGTCATAATAATCTCTTGTTATTCATCCAAGGGCATCGCACGGCAAAGTAAAACCAAATCTGGGTGGTCATGTCAAATCCCTCGTATTTTATGGATGCACGGACACGTGAACGAGGAGATGCAGTTTTGGAAGAGGTGGAAGGGGGACAACCCAGCCTGGAGCTGGTCCTGGCCAGTTTACAATTACTCTCCAAGCAGGAAATGCTTTACAGGACTAAACGTGTCTGAATGAATCCACAGGAGGTAGGCTCTCTCTAGGAAGCAGGTTGGATGGTGCAAGGTGTGTTCTTCAGTGGAACATCAGCACCGGCTGGTGACGGAGGCGCAGGGATGAGGCGGCAGCAAGTGCCCGGCACGAGAAGGAGATGGCAAAAATAGCTGCCACCTAAAAGCCTTAAAAAACAACGGGCTCCTCTGGCAGGGATGAAAATAGAGTTATTTTCACTCAGGGCATCTTATGAGTAGAAGCAACGGCAAAGCAGGGGAAGGAGAATATGGAGAGGAAAGCTCAACGAGCCGTTTTCTGCTCTTGGGTTACACCAGCGCAGATCTGTCATTGAAGTCATTTACACCAGTATAACCCAGAACCTGTCTCAAAGCATTTCAGCAGCTGGAGGGGATTTATTTGGATGGAAAGAATGTGTTCAGCATAGCTTGGCCAAATGACACCTACGGCGGACTTGGCAGCTGTTAGCAAGTATTTATAGGATGTAAACAGCGAGGGGAAAGAGGACAGAAATAGAGCAAACTGTGAAGAACAGAAAAATGGGGTGGAAGTGGGAAAAGTGGATTTTACAGCTGTGGGGGTTGGACTGCAAAGCAGCCATCCAGGTGGAATGAACTAACGCTTACTTGATATTAACTGGGCAAAGCGTTTGAGACTGGAGGTCACGATGTTGTCCCGTTCAGGAGGTGACCTGCTGCTAGTTTCTGAGTTTCTATAATGGTTCTGTAGGACAGGAGGGGACCCCTCTCCCGTCTGGGTATCGCTGTTTGTAAGACCAGCTCAGGTGTTGCACCCCAGCTCTGATGGAAGGTGGTAGCAATTGCTTCCGAAATGAGTATTTGCAACAATTAGCAGCTTCTGAGGTTTCACCTCCATTTTTCATGGTTAGTGGCCACCGACAGCCTGGTCCCTTTGATTCCTCCAGCCCACAGTTAAAGCCATTTGTGACTTCACCTCTTCAGGGTTCCTCAATTTGTGTGTTACATACACGTGTCTGCATGTAAATTCTTTCCTTTAAATTAAATTTTCTTCACGGTGATTTGGCTGGCCCTGTATGTCTCCTGTCAGTTGTGATCTTCCCCAGTTGGAGACTTGAGTTTCTTCTCACGTAAAGTCCTCTCCATATTATGGGCATCTTTTTTGCTTCTCTCTGTCATTCTCTAGTTCTATTTATTATTTTTTTTCAGTGAGAAGTCTGAGCTTGCTTGCAGTTTTCAAAATGCTGGTGCATCCTGGGTGTATGTTCTTATGTTTTATTCTGGTTTCTTTGGTTTGCTTTTTGAGTTTCCCCCTGAACACAAGGTTAATATTTTTCAGAGAACATCCACAGTGGTTCCAGCAGCTCTGGGAAGGTGGTGGTGAAGAGCTTCTTGCTGCAGGGGCATCGCTGCTTCTGTTTTTCTCTTGTCCCATCATCAGAGGTTCATCTGTTGTTTCTTGCTCAGTTCCATCATTGCTCTCAGTTCCTTCTGCACTCCTTGAAATCATTTACTGTCCTGAAGGAACTGGTGTCATCCTCTAATGTTGTCTCCTCATCTGCCCCTTTGCTGGGTCTATGTGCTGAATGAAACTCCTGCCTTCTCATCGCTTTTTGTCTCCTCTTGCTCCTTGTTTTCCATCTTCAAATTCATTATTAATCCATGCGGTGACCCATCCCCTGCTCCCAGGCCGGCTGAGTTTCTTTGAAGAATTGGTGAAAAACACTCCTATGGAAGGGTCTCTGAAATCCTGCTGTTCTTGGCTGCTTTGGAAGGACCTCAGGAGATTTTTTGGTGTGT
This sequence comes from Gallinago jamesoni, assembly GCA_025769975.1. Classification (NCBI taxonomy): domain Eukaryota; kingdom Metazoa; phylum Chordata; class Aves; order Charadriiformes; family Scolopacidae; genus Gallinago; species Gallinago jamesoni. The sequence continues at coordinate 10,885,480 of JAOQGH010000007.1, read as the reverse complement.
TGCTCCCTTAAAGCCACGCTGACTTTCTCCTCGTGTACCCACCAGCTTGGGTCTGGGCTGTGGTTTTCCTGTCGCTGCCTTCCATACTGCAGTTGGGCCGGGTGGTCCGTATTTCCTAGGACTTTTGGGGGGGTCTTAGAAGATTTCTTCATTCATAATGTTCCTTTCTGGCACTGAGGACTGTTTAGCAAGAGGTTGGCAGTTGGCAGTTGAGCTTCTAAGGTTCCCTTAGAAGGTGGCCTTCATGTCTTTGTGCTCTTCCAATGGCTGTTTGTCTGATAATGTCTTTTTTTCTCCCCCCCTTCTTTTTTTTTCTTGGCACAGAGGATGCTCCCAGGTGGGAGTTATCCGGGCGCTGATCGAAGCTGGCATCCCCGTGGACATGATCGGAGGAACGTCCATCGGCGCCTTCATGAGCGCCCTGTACGCCGAGGAGCGCAGCTACAACCAGATGCGGATCAAGGCCAGGCAGTGGGCCATGGTAAGGGCTGGGGACAGACTGGGGGGGGCTGAACCACCCCCTGAGGGAAGCCCCACCGTCCGCACCGGGGGGTCTGCGCGGGGAGAAGGGCCCTCCTGGCTCCCAGGGAGCGGGGGAAGCTGTCACTGTCACCCCCCCTCCTCAGGCTCGTCCCCTCCAGATTGGAGTTGTGCTCCAAAGGCAGAGCGACGTTGTTGGCCTGTGTTTGTCTTTGTTTTATCTTCTCTTTTCGATGTGCTGGATCCTGTTTCCTTTCCAGCTCTCAACAAATGTGTTTCTCCTTTGTATAATTTTCTCTCTTTCGTTCTCACATGCTGTCATTTGTCAGTGGAACTGATTGACAGAGGTAATCCTTCTCTAAACTAAATACAAAATGTGTCATTCACGGTGTAAGCCCTGAGAGAACTCCACAGCGGTGGTACTCTGGTTCAGGAGAAAGTTTTAACTTTAAATACAAATAAATATACCAAAAGATATTTTCATAGTTAAACGAAGGTTTGGGAAAGTTGTTTTAAATAGTGACTTCTGTGATTGAATTTATCTGTTGATGGGATGTTGGGGGAAAATGGTACGAACACCAGATCACACGAGTTCAAAGCGACCAGAGGTGAAGGTTGGTGTCACTTCTGGAGTTTGCTGCTTTGCTTTGTATTGCTCATGTGAAGACCACGTTGTCCGGGTGGCTTTCTTACTGAAAGGGAAGCAGCACAGGGAGTTTTCTAAATTAGATTAAGCTCTAGGTCTGCTTGGATCTTGAGTTTTAGGGGGAAATCAGAGTCTGTAGTTGGCACATGGACATGGCTTTCCTTTCCCAACCACCTTCTCACCCACCCTGGCTCTGAGATGAAATCTGCTTGTTGGTGAGATACCACTGACTTTGGAGGATAAATACTCGGGGGTATTAAAATACACAATAATTAGTAACAATATTATTATTATTGATAATAATAATAAAAATTGAAATATAAATAATAATTAATACACATTAAAATACACATGTGTTTGTGCTCTCCTGGAGGGCAGAGGAGCGTGGGACGCTGCTTCACCTCCCTGTCACTCTTTGCTAGAAAAATTGGGATTTTGTGCTTTTTATTTAAGAACTGCCTGTGCCTGGCCAGGCTGGGAAACAGCTGGAATGTAAACTGTTTATGACACAGAGCAGTTCGCCGGAATCGCAAAGGTGGAGGAGGCTTGAGATTAGAGCCATAAAACCAATGGTACAGAACGGTGTCAGACGCCTGTTTAACCTTGTGCTCTTTATTTCCCACCTTGGTCGCTGCCAAGCGCTTACGGGACGGGATCGGGGCAGGGTGAGCACAAGGCCATACCCCTCTGCCATGCTTCTCATCCCCTGGGACTCATCACAGATGATGAAGGGCCTGGAGCATCTCTCTGCTGAGGAGAGGCTCAGGGACTGGGGTCTGTTTAGTCTGGAGAAGAGAAGGCTGAGGGGGGATCTGATCAACACCTATAAATCCTTACAGGGTGGGTGTCAGGAGGATGGGGCCAGTCTTTTTTCAGTGGGGCCCAGGGACAGGACAAGAGGGAATGGGCACAAACTTGAACATGGGAAGTTCCACCTAAACATGAGGAGGAACTTCTTTCCTGTGAGGGTGGCAGAGCCCTGGAAGAGGCTGCCCAGAGAGGTGGTGGGGTCTCCTTCTCTGGAGACATTCAAACCCACCTGGACACGTTCCTGCTCTGGCAGGGGGTTGGAGTGGATGATCTCCAGAGGTCCCTTCCAACCCCATAGCATTCTGTGATTCTGTGATTCCCTTGCTCTCCCTCAGGCTGAAGCCATGGAATTTTCCTCCCAGCATTTGTCCAGAGGATTATCTCCTCTTCTTTGTTAACTTGTCAGATCTCTTCTGCGCAGGGGGTGATGCAGAGCTGGAAAAGCTCTTCTCTGGGCATTTCAGGGCTGTGCTCCCATCGGAGGAGCTTCATTCCCAGCATTGCAGCTCTTGGGTTTGCCAGCCCAATCTGGAATCACACTCGCTTTTACCAAGAACAGTTAGAGATGAAGTGAAGAAATTTAATGTATTCGTTGACTATTGAACACAAATTGCAGAGCTCAGAGAACGCTTCACAAAGGAAAAGGCAGGTTTTGGCCCAGCTTTGGGCTGTTTCAGGCGTTGGTACCTTGAAATCTGGAAATAAGCAGCTGGAGGAAAGGTTAATGTTTGCTCTAACAGAGGCCATTTCATCTTATTAATGAAGAATGGATTTTCTTGAGATTTTTCATGAGTGTTTTGACAAGCTTGCCAGGTCCACATCATCCAAACCCAGAGGCTGTTCAAGGGTTTGAGAATGAGAATGGAAAAGGCCGCTCTGTTTGAAGCCCTTTTCAGTGCTAACAGCACCAGCCAGCAAAACGGCTGGTTGGGGATTGAAACAAGCCATGAAAACCCTCTCTCCAGCTTCAGATCCCAGCTAATGCACAAAGTACCTCGAGGGATTATAAATCTTTTTAATGGTGGCTATTCTGAGTTATTTTCTCTCGTATTGTGTTGCAGCAACTGCAGACAGAGCACGGAGAGGGGCTCCTCTCGCTGAGCTCCGTGTGTGACGGCAGGGAGGGTTGTTGGGGGTCCACCTGAAGGTGTGAGCAAGGTGCCAAATCCACCAGATAAACCCCAAATTCCCAGTGTCCGGGGCTGTTCCTGCTGTTCCCGGGGCAGCACGGCTGCGGGAGGCAGCTGCTGGGCAAGGGATGCTCTGGGGACCATCCTTGGTTAAACCATTATTCAAAAAGGTGGCCCGAGCACTCCCTGAAGCTGCTCCAGAAGCTGCTGATTCTGCTCCTCTGAAGCCTGGGAGCTTTTGCTGGTGGAGGTTATTGCTGAGTGCTCTTTCTGCAAAACCTTGCGGCCTGGCTTTTTTAGCCCATGGGATTTTTTGAAATGCCTTTGTTGTGATGGATGAGGTAACTCTGATGTTTTTTTAATTTTTTTTTTTTTTTCATCCATCAACACAAATGCTGGTTTTGTCCTGCAGTTATTTCTTTTTTTGGTATTTTTAGAAACCGGCATGTCTCTAGTTGTACACTTGGGGCTGGGGGAAGGGATATGTTTAATGGGATGTGTTTTCTGGACCTAATGAAGCAGCAAAGAAAGAAATGACTCTTTTTGTTGAAATACAGAGGGGGATGGAAATTACCAGTCAGGCTGGTGACCCTGTGCTGCCTCTCAGTCTTCTCTACCTGTGTTTAATCATCAAAACAAACAAACAAAAGCTTTCATGTTTCGAGATTGTTGGGTTTTCTTGTTTGGTTGTTGTTTTTTTTAATTGGTGAATTAATGTGTAAATATTTCACAGAGAAAGGAATATTCTGCTATTGAAGGGAATATGGTTACAGGAATGTGCAGCTGAAAAGCTTCCCGTAATGAGAATGAGGAATTGCTGGGCAGGAGCTGCAGTCCTTTGCACAACACCTCAAATAAATGTGGGGGGGTTTCCGAGGTCGCAGTGATGAGGTTCTGCCTCTCCCTGAGGCTGCACGCTGGGAGATGCTGTGGTTTGATGAGCTGATCCGGCCAAAAATTCATCACTTTTTTTCCCCCTCTCATGCCAGTTTGTGGCCAGCCCAGCTGCTGGAGTTGCCGAGGGGGGGGCAGAACCATCAGCCCCAGGTGTGACAGATGAAGCTGCTGCTGGGCTGGATCCCGATGTTTTTCTTGATCTATTATATCGGTTGTTTTGAGGAAAAAAGGCTGTTCTGTGCCGTGATGGGGTGATGCTGTACCTATAGCCTGCAAGGGGCTGGGTGCAGAGATGGATGGATGGATGGATGGATGGATGGATGGATGGATGGATGGATGGATGGGAGTGGTGTGGAGGGGGAGCACGGTGCAGGGCTCCTCTGGGGAGGGGTGGAATGCCCTCACTGTGGGGACCACAGAGGGGCCTTTCCCCGTGGAATTTGGAGGGAGAGCATTGTCAGTAGGTGCTGCATTTGGTAAATCACAGCATCCTGCACTGATATTGTTCATCTGCCAGATCCTTCTGTATCACAACAGCTCCAAGGACAGATCCCCGCAAACAAACACAAAACCTGAGTAGGCAAACGGTGCCAAATTTGATTGGCATGAAGAGCAGGGTGGGATATTACAGGAAAGATACCTCCTGACCAGAGGAGATGGGCAAAATATGCAGATGACACTAACCTGTGTGGTCTTGTCGATACACCTGAGGGACAAGATGCCATCCAGAGGGACCTGGACAGGCTGGAGAGGTGGGTCCAGGTGAACCTCATGAGGTTCAACGGGAGCAAGTGTAGGGTTCTGCACCTGGGCTGGAACAATTCTCGGTATCAACACAGACCAGGGGATGAGGTGTTAGAAAGCAGCCCTGAGGAAAGGGACCTGGGGATGTTGGTGGATGAGAATCTCAATGCAAGCCAGCAACGTGCACTGGCAGCCCAGAGAGCCAACCTCATCCTGGGCTGCATGAGGAGGAGTGTAGTCAGCAGGTCACGAGAGGTGATTCTACCCCTCTGCTCTGCTCTGGTGAGACCCACCTGGAGCACTATGTCCAGCTTTGGAGTCCTCAGCATAGGAAGGACATGGACCTGATGGAACAGGTCCAGCAGAAGGCCACAGAGATGATCAGAGGGATGGAGCACCTCACCTATGGAGACAGGCTGAGAGAGCTGGAGGGGTTCAGCCTGGAGAAGAGAAGGCTCTGGGGAGACCTTAGAGCAACCTTCCAGTATCTGAAGGAGCTACAGGAGAGCTGGGGAGGGACTCTGTGTCAGGGAGTGCAGTGACAGGACAAGGGG
>JAOQGH010000007.1:10843552-10854886 GCA_025769975.1 Gallinago jamesoni | reverse complement strand
GCCTATAAATCCTTAAAGGGTGGGTGTCAGGAGGATGGGGCCAGTCTTTTTTCAGTGGTGCCCAGGGACAGGACAAGGGGAAACGGGCACAAACTTGAACATGGGAAGTTCCACCTAAACGCGAGGAGGAACGTCTTTCCTGTGAGAGTGGCAGAGCCCTGGCAGAGGCTGCCCAGAGAGGAGGTGGAGCTCACCCCAGGCCAGACCCTCTGCATCCCCCTCCTCCGGGAGAGGCTGGGGGTCAGATCTTCCTGCCAAGCGAGTGGCATCGGGAGTGACTCAGTGGTTGCGTTGCTTTTGGACCCTCTTGTTCCGTGGAGCACCAGTGGTCTAACGAGGAACCGGTAACGGTTCCCGCATCCTTAGATGAAGGTGCTGGAGGGTTTCAGCCATGCCCTGTGCAGGAATTCCCGGTACGTGCCCTGCCCGAAGCTGGTGTCACAAAACGGATCCCAGCCTTGCAGCCCCGAAACCTCCCAGCGTTTCACCAGGGGCTGGAGCTCTGTATAAACAGTCTCTCCCCCTCCTCCCCGTTCCTTGTTCTCGCAGAGGGAAAGCTAAAGTTAGCAGTGCTCCCATCTGTGACTGTTTGTAGAGATGTCCCTGTGGTAATTTGAAATGCTAATTGCCGTCATATGCCTTATGAAGAAAATATTAATCAAGCGCGGTTGAAGCAGCCACCGCGAATAAGGATGAAGAGTTCGTGTAACGCGGTTATTTAAGGCACGGGCATCAAGGTCTGCCACGGTGCAACCAGCCTGCGGGATGGGTCTTCCTCCTTTGTAGGGTTTCTGATTACTCGCCCCCGTCGGGAAGTCTGGCTTCTTCAGGGTGAGGCCATGGGCAGGGGTGGGACACATCTCGGGAAGGAGATGTGGCAGATTTTGGGCTGAGAGGGGCTGTGCGTGGGGCACTCGGTGCCATGTGCTCCTCACGGTCACGGGAGGCCGTTGGTTGTGGAGACCCCAGAGGAGCGGGGGAGGATGGCAGGATTGTGCCCCGCACGTGGGGGGCCATGTCTTGAAGGACCTTTCATGTTCGTGTTGTGGGTGACTCCGTGCACTGCCTGCAGGGACCTGGCCCGAGTTGCAGTGAGTGGTGGCTGTAAAGGCATTCCTCTGAGGGTGGCATCGTCTCGGTGGCTCCAGGCTGGCATTGCTTTGGCTAAAGAGGTCTCTGGAGCGATGTGGGGAAGGGTCTGCACCAAGGCGAGCTCAGGGGCAGGATGGCTGCTCTCCAGCAGTGGCCGTAGGGCTCTCAGATGGTTCCTCTGATGCACTGGTGAGCCTTTGGTTTGTCTGCTTGTGGCAGTGGTGAAGATGGCCCGAGTGCTCCTGTCCCACGTCAGTAAGAAGACAGGATGCTTCTTGGTAGCCTGGCTGAGAAACGGCACTGTCACGGGGGGGTGGAACGACCTTTTTTCTCCATGGAATTCCCTTCCTGAGCAAGATCTCAGACCACAGGGATGTAGAAAGGCTCTGCCTGACAGGATACCGCGAGGCTCAGGCTGGGTGGAGAAATTAGGTCAATAATTTTGTTCTAAAGACAGAAAATGACGATGATCACGTTGGGGTTGACTGGGAGAAGGGGGAAGCGTCAGTACCGAGGGTGAAAGGCCCCAACGGGCAGAGGCTGGTGGAGTCTCCAGGTCAGGAGCCATATCTTCTCTGGGGAGAAAAGTCAATGAAGGTTCTTCTCTCTTGAGCAAACTGAGAGCAATGACCGAAAGCATTAAAAACAAAAAGAAAAAGGCAGTGTGTCCCTCGGGAAGGAGTGAGGAGAGGGAAGCTGGGCAAAGCCCTGCGCTGGACCCAGGTACCTGCACTGCTGGTGGGCAGGAGGGGAAGCGGCTGGAGGAGGACAGAAGATCCTTTTCACAGCTGAGCCTCTGCAGTGTTTGTGGCCGCGCTTCTGTTCTGCATCCAAACGCTTCCTTGATTGGGATTTTCTGACTTTCTTCAGCTGTAATTGCATTTTATGCAGCTGTGGCCAGGGGAGCACAGATGCCATCCTCCAAGGGTGGCTCAGCTGTGCCTCTGGTCACACTCCCACCCATAAGGGATTTCTGAGGACCAAAGTCACACAGGCTCTTGGCTGATTTCCCACAGCGGGTTTCACGTCCCATTTTTCAAAGCAGGGCTGTCCCCATGGCCAGGTTTCACGGTATGAGGCGGCACGCTCGCCGCACGCCATGGCTGAAGGAGATCCAGTTGTGTTGCAGAGCGACGGCAGCACCAGCCACTGGGGAGAGAAGTGTTAATCATAATCCCTGGTCTTGCAATACAGCTGGAGCGGGAGACATCCCAAAACATCTCAAGGACACAGAACCATAGAAACATAGAATGGTTTGAGTTGCAAGAGACCTTAAAGATCAACACCCTGCCCTGGGCAGGGACACCTCCTACCAGACCAGGTTGCTCCAAGCCCCCTCCAACCTGGCCTTGAACCCCTCCAGGGATGGGGCAGCTTCTCTGGGCAACCTGGGCCAGGCTCTCACCACCCTCACAGTGAGAAATTATCAGGCACGAGGTCACCCTCTGCACCTTTGCTGCTTAGAAAGTACTTCCATCAAGCAGCAGGACTGCCCCTTGGGTTGTGATGAGGGACCGTGTTCCCTGGTTTCCATCACCTTCTGTCGGTGCTGCCGAAGCAGAAACCTTCTCGCCGCACGGTACCTGTTCTCTTCAAGTGTGGTGTTGTCTGCAGAAACCAGGCACGTGTAAAAGAAATGATGAAAGCTACAGCGTCCCAGAGCAGGTCTTTGGCCTGAGAGGTGTGACTGTCCTGCTGTGACCTCGCTCCCCTGGTAGGCTCGGGAACCTTTCCTTGGGGGGTATCTCCTCTTCACTGGCTCGGTTTGGAACTGTGGTGTTTGGGGGTTGGTGTGGTGAGCAGGGCACCAAGGTCCTGCCTGAAGCTCCTGGGGGGTTTTGTCGCATAAAGGAGCCCCTTGAGCCGCAGACACTCAGCCATGAGGGGGATGATGGAGGGTGATGGTTGGGGACAGCAGGACCACCTTCTGTTCTCCTTTCCCCTCCAACACCCAGAGCTGCTGTGTGAGGGATGGGAGAAGGAAGATGCTTCTCCTGTTTTTTAGCATCTGTCTAAAGACCTCTTAAATGCTTGGGAATAGTGCTTGGAAAAATCCAGGAGTTTGGTTTTGATGGCAGCCAGCTTTATCGGAGCTGTAAACCACAAACTACTGTTGGTGCTCTCTGCCGCTCTCCAGATGAGTTCCCACTTTCCCTGGTGTGTTTCATCAAAGATTATCACTTGTGGTTTTAGTATAAACTAACAATAATCCTCTGATCCACAGTTAAAAAAAAAAAATCTTAAAAATTAAAAGAAACCCCACATGTCTTTAATCCTAATGTTGTAGCAGTTGGTCGTAGTTATCGTGTTAGAAGAAGACACTGTGGAACAGACTGTGCTGTTGTCTTCAGCACGGAGCAGATGCTACTGACTGTTCCCAAAAGAAATACTTAATTGAGGAGCTGGTTTAAACACGAGCTGCTTTTCTTCACTAGTGGGGGTGAAAAGCCAGGTATTGCTTCAGCAGCTCCACGCGCACTTGAATTAACTCATGGAAGTGGCGGAAAACCTAGTCTCAAAAATAAATAATAAAAGATTTTCTGCTGTTTTAATACGTTCACGCACATTGTGAAAAACGGCGTGCCGAAGCGGTGCAGGAGGAAGGTGGCCCAGTGCCACTCGCTTTGTCCTGCTGCCCGTGTGCCGTGGTGCCAGGCTGGGTCGGGACAGGGCTGGGGGCTGCCCTGAGGCTGGTGATGGGCTCCTGCCCTCCGGTGAGCGCTGAGCTGCTCTGGGAGACGGGTCCCCTTGGAGTGGACTCTCCCGCTCTCTTCTGCGGACCCTAAAGTGATCACCGGGTGCTGGAAGGGGCATTGGGTTGGCACTGGTGTGTCTCATTCTGTGGGAGCAGGCTGGGGACCGGGAGGTTGGTGGCATGTCCTGCTGCTGACCACCATGCCTCCATGTCCATGGCTCTTCAGCTTCCCTAAATTATGTTCATCTGCTGGATTACCGGAGGGAGCAGGTGATTGTCCCCTGTGGAAGGGAGGGGAGTGCAAATGTCACTGTGGACCAGGGATTGTGAGGCAGGGAATTACCATCTCTTGCCCTGTGCCTGGAAGTCCTTGTTTCCCCTGAGTCTGGGACCATGTCCAGGGCAGGTTGGAGCTCGCAGGCGTGTCTTCTGGAGGTATCTTACAGCTCTTGTCTGGACTGACGTGAGGGAAACAGCAGCTATTCTTGAAGAACATTCATCAGGGAGCACCTCCCCATCGCCAGTGTTTTTGTCCCATTGGGCTGGGCAGCAGCGGCCACCAGAACATCATGGAGAGTTTGTAGCTCACTGCTGTTGCTCCAAGCTCTTTAGATTCTGGAGGGCCCCAGGACAGCAATTCACATACAGGACACAGTTTATTTTGTGATCTGGCTGGAGAGCAGATATCTGTGTTTGAGTAGTGCCAGATCCCTGAGCTGGGAAGAGTTGGCCAGCAACCACCCTGTCCCAGGGCCACTGCTTGGTGGAGACAGCTCTCCTTCCCCTGCCAGTGGTCTCTGCCTCTCTCTGCATTGGTTAAAACTGGTGTTTTTTTCTCTTCTCTCTCCGTAGATGAGTCAGACTACCAGACTGAGTACGAGGAAGAAGTTCTGGACAACCAGAAGGATGATTATGTTGATTTCATGAGCAACCAGGCTGAAGAAGACTCCGACTCGGTACGAACTGCCCAGCAAACAGGCAGCACCTGAGAGAAGCACCTCAGCCTTGCTGATGGCTGTGCAGAAAGAATTTTGCTCTTAGTGGCGTTGTGTGGGGCAAAACCTGGCCCCAGTTAAAACCTGGCCCTGCAGCTCTGTGGGTTTGCTCCTGAGGGGTCGAGGATGGAGAACATATGGCACGAGGAGGGGGCTGAAGGAGCTCCAGCACAGAGGAGAGGATCTGCCTGCAGCTCTCTGCTGGGTGGTGTTGGAGGACACAGCAGCAGAGATGCACAGCAAAAAGATGAGAGGCAACAGGCACAACTTGTGCTAAAAGGAATCCTCCCTGGCTACAGGGGGAAATATTTCCCAGTAAGAGGGGCTGAGAACTGCAACGGGCTGTGCAGGTAGATGGTGGAATCCCCATCACTGCAAACCAAATAGATGCCCTGAAGAACCAGATCTAGCATTAGAGGTAGCCCTGCTTAGAGCAGAACGTTGCATTATGTCCTCCAGAGGTTCCTTCCCACCAAAGCTGTTTGGTTCTGTGGGGCCTCAGGTCCACCCTGAGGTCAGATTCACACGATGTTGCCCACAGCCCGAGATGCAAAGCTGGGAAGGGTGGTAGCCCTGCTGTCCTTGCTCAGGCTAGCGTGGCCAGCAGGTTTAGCAGGTGAAGCTGCCTGGTGTGTTGGACGTGAGCAGTTTCTCAGTGGGAGCAGGTGAGCAGGTTGGGAAGGTGCGTGCCCACACGAGGATGTAAGATGGTTCCAGTGCCGTGAGTGAGGAGCTGGAGTGGTGGTGTAAAGATTTTGTTTGCTGGGCTGATCTCTGGTGAGAAATGGTTAGAGGACAAAGAAGGGGTGGAGGGGAAGAGGACAGATTTTTATCCAGCTCAGAGAGGATGCTGAAGAACTAATTCATATTTTTTTGTAATTTTTTCCCCTCCTTCAGGACGAAGACATGCAGATAAGGCGGCGCAGGAATGTCCCCAGTGTGGGTGGCCAGGCCAGCAGCACGGGAGAGCCAAGCTAGGGCTCCGAGGAGTCTGACCTTGCTGAGAGCTTCAACCACGGGTACTGACAGCAGCCGTGTTTACTAAGCATTTTTTTAAAAAAAGGCAAAACCAACATCTAATTGAAATTCAGCAAGCTTTCGTCCTTCTCCGGACAGGGCATGGGCATTCAGCTGCCAGCACTAAGCACAGGTATCTGCACCGTGCCCAAGTCCCCCTGGACCTCCCGTGAAGGGTGGCTGATGGGCCCCACACTCCGTAGAGGTGCCCGTAGGAGCGGCCGGTTCTTTATCCCTCTGAGACTGGCGGAGGGCAAATGTGCTGGGGGCGTGCGGTTAAATGCTGCCTTGATTTTTGCTGCTGTACGTTCTAGTCGCCGTTTTTCCCGCCAAGGCCCTTCCCGTGTGCTGAGCAGGCTCCGAGCAGCAGCACCGGAGAGAAGGGAGGGTTTTGCGGGTCGCGGCAGCAGCGTTGCTTTCTTTTCCTATGAATCAGGTAACTGTGTAATTAACTCCTCAGCGACTTTGAACCACGTACCTGTGAGCAGTGCTCTGACGGGAGCGAGTCTTGAGTGTATTCCACTTGAAATTTAAACCTAAGAAATCAACTCATGTGAGCGCTAGCTATAGAACCTGTATCCTCAAGCCATCAGCAGAACTTTTACTGACGGATCATGGAGCTGACACTTGCCGGGCAACTCTGGAATCGCTATTTGGTTGTATTTGCCCTGTGAAATAAAGTTCTTTTTGCTGGATTAAAATGTCCAAGTGGTTCTTTGTGTCGAGAGAAAAAGTTGTCAACAACTAAGAGCCCAACTTGCCTCTGCCTTGTATCAGACCCGCAAAGAAACACGTGTGGTTTTCAGTTCCTCGCCCCAGCGGGAGCCTCTCGGGGTATTGGAAAGAAATCTCTGGTGCTGTTCCCCCAAAGGGGCTGCAGCAGACGATGTGAGTTGGACCGTGTTCACAAGTCCCCTGGTGCTTGCTCTTCTTGTCTCACATCTGTTGTTGCTGATAGTTCCCCATGGCTGGATAATCGAGCTAATTCTTGCTTTATGTAGACTCTTCTGTTCGGTGGTGACTCTGGGTGCTGTTGCCTTGAGGGGGTTTGTCATCTGACCAGAGCACCAAAGACGTTCCTCAAAGCTGCCTCCTTTGCTGAGCCCTCCTGGCCTGATGTGCCTTCAGGTGTGACCAGAGCTGGGCAGCACAACTTTGAGGCCAGAACCGTGTTTAGTGGCACCGCTGAGGACTGTGCTGGTTGTAAACACTGTGAAGAGTGACCTGTTTGCTGTATTTAACCTCCTCCTCCTCTCTGCTGGCACAGGCTCTCCCTCTCTACCTGCTCCGCATCATGTTTTCCTCCATCATGACCATGAATGTGCAGTTTCTACCCAGGGAGGCCGTTCCTCTAACACAAAATGGTATTTTTTCAAATGTCAGAGCTTCAGTTCAGTGTTTTGTTGGCAGAGGGACCTCAGCTGTCCCCATGGTGAGACCACCCAGCCTGGCTGCTCCTCCAGCTGGCCACAGGCTGCTCCAGAAGTGGTTGGAGACCTTCCCTGCAAGGATCAGCCAGATCTTTGGTGCAGATTTTGGTTAATGCATTTGTAGAGCAAATGTTGAGGTCACTGCAGGACCTTCCCTGCCATTGAAAAGAATTAATTCTTGCAAAGAAAAGTTAGAAATGGCTTTTGAAGCAGAGATGGAGCCACCAGCAGCTGGGACAGGCTGCCTGTTGGGGCTGGAGAGCTTTAGTTTCTGTTGGGATTGGTTACAGGGGGGTGGTGATGCCTGGGGGAAGGTGTTCATAACCTGGGGATGAGCCTGGGGAGGGTGGGAGTGGGTGCAGGTGGGTCTGCTGGGTAAGCACAAGAGGACACGTCTTGTGTTAAGAACACAAGAGGATCACATCTGTGCAGCAGCACAACTTAGAGCTTTGTTTTTCTGATGAGGGGATGCAAACCAGATGTGAGTCCCTTTAACATCTGTATTTATAGGGGGTGACAGCACAAGAACCTTCTCCTGGGAAACAGAGAACAGACCAACCCTAGGGATGGCTGAGGTCCTCTGGTTGCCCTTACCGAGCCCATCTTGGGCCAGTGGCCTTCAGCCTTTGAGGGACACACTGAAAAACAAAAGTGCCTTCAGCAGAGATTGGATCCAACCTCCTGATGAGGGACAGATTGTCACTTGTCAGACAATGACAAACGTTGTGCTGTCTGTAGCAGCCGCCGCTTCTGCTTGTTCCCTTTTTCCCGGTGGCCGATCCGGCTGGGGCAGGACGGGCCCACGGGTTGTTTTCCAGAGGGATGACGGACCCCAGTGCTGCTGTATCGCTCTGTGCTGCTCCAGGGGAGTGCTTCCCACCTCTTCCAACAGGGAATTGCCAAGTTGTGTCTCCCGACTCTATACTTCCCGGCAGCCGGAGTCTCGCCTGGAGCCAGGCTGTGAGCCCCTGGGCTCGTGGCCACACGGGTGGGAGGGGTCACAGAAAACAGAAAAATAGTGGGCTCCTGCGTGTGCAATTAGAGCCTCTTTGTGACCCGTTCCACGGGGACCTGACACTTAGTTCAGATGGACGGAGACAGAAAATAAACCTCTGACATGAGACCGAAAGTCTCTTCTAAATAATTGATGACAGCTTTCCTCCCCAGCCACCCCCGCAGCTGAGCGCCGGACACGGAGACAGTCTTTCCCTCTGCGCAGAGGAAGGTAAAACCATTATGGTTCAACTTAAAAAGTGAAATCTTTTTTCCAGCGTGGTCCTCCTGGGCGCATCCCGAGGATCCTGCACTCGCGGGTGCAGTTCCACGTGTGGAGGCTTTACACATGTGGACACCCAGCCCGGTGCCAGGGGTGGGTGCTGGGTCACCCCTTCATGCCCCGGGCTCTACAGCAACAATCCCATGGCTGCAATGGAGCAGGAGAAGGGTGCTTTGGAAGAGCCTGAGCCTGCCCTTCCTGGCCCAGGCCACCATCCTGCCGGGTGTCGCTGGCCCAGTGGCTTTGCCTGGAAACTGCCTGCTCTCCCTGGGTCTTCTTCATTGGTCTTTACTGATGAAGTCTGACCAGGAACTGGATGGATTTGGCCTTGCTGGAGGGGACAAACTGGCTGCTGAAGCCTGAAGGTTTCATCTTGGGTGAAGAGGACACAGAACTTGGCCCCCTGATGTGGCCAAGGCCAAAAATGAAGCAGCAGGATGGGGGAGAGGTCCTGAGGAACCACGGCCATGAGGGGTAGCTATGGTGAGAAAGGCCCCTCAGAAAGACAGACGTATCCCGAATTGGTGATCTGAGAACCAGGCACCCACTGGGGAGGGGAAGCCATGGAGGAGGGAGGGTGTTTGGGGGAAATTTGATGGCGAAACTCCAACTGCGACAGTCCCATGGGTGCAATGGAGCCTGGCGAGGGGACACCATGGCTGGGGTCCTCCCACGCTGGTGAGCAGTGGCACTCCTGGCCCCACGGGGCAGCAACTTGGGGCTGACCTACTGCAAATGGCCAAATGCAAGTAACGAACTTATTTAGTTCCTTTGTTAACGTGGCCTCATGAGCTGTTCAGGTCTTAGTGACAGCTCTGGTGGGGTTTGGGGAGAAGAACGAACGCCCGTGGCCCACGTGGCAGCTGGAAGCACTGGTCCAAGCTCCCTGGGAAGCCTTGTGCGGGCAGGGGGAAAGCTTTGCTCTCCTGCCGTGTGGCTCTGGCTGTTTGGGGTGGCTCCTGCTGCTCTTCCTCAGGTTTCTCACCCTGTGTGGAGCCGATTGTGTCTCTGCGGCCCATCCAGGCTTTGTTCCAGGGCCAGGAACAGCAGGGGCTGTGGTGGGACCTGCGATGCTCCTTCCCTGGCAGACGTCATTCTCGCTGCGTCTTCTTCCAAAATTAATCTCAAATTATTTACTCGTGCTCCCCTGACCTCCTCCGACGTGCGATTTTCCTTGCGTGCCGCCTGAGGACTGTGTTTAAGCTGTCAAGATGCGGGGGCTTTACTGTGCCTCTGGGTTTAATTTACTGTTGCTGTGAGTAAGAGCCGGTAATAAAATCGGCAAACGAGGAATACAGCAAATATTTTCCTCTCCCGGAGGGGTTCTGTGAGGCCGGAGCGGCGCCCGCTGCTGCCCAGCGCCCCACCGACACACGGCCACGGGATGTGAGGCTTTGCCACGGGACTGTGACATCCCACAGCAGGAGGCAGCGGGGTTATTAAGATGTTGTTTGCTTGATTAAGGTCATTTTGTGATGCGGCTCTTGCTGGCACCAGGGCACAGACTCCCATTGGCGGGCCCTTCCCGGCTGATTCCGCTCCCATCGGGTCTGGTGGCATTTGTGTCCACGCTCCTTGTCCCCATCCCCTCCTCGGGTCACGGAGGGTCTTTTTCCCAACGGCTTTAATTTGGGCTGTGGAATAAATAGTGCTGAAAGGAGCTGGCAGGGCACCCATCCCTGTGCCCGCATCCCGCGCCTGGGAGCCCCCTTGGGAGATGGGGATGGGGTGCAGCTGCCTGTGGTTGGACTAGATGATCTTAAAGGTCCCTTCCAACCTAGAGAGTTCTATGATTCTATGAAATGTTGGTGTGTCCTGGGGACATCCATGCTGGGCAGGTCAGCGCTGCCAAACCCTTCCCTCATGGAAATCAAGGCCTTTAGGGGAAAGAGTGGCACGAGGAAAAGCAGTAAGAGCATTTGCCTGTTGTTTAAAATAATAAGGAAAAGCAAAAACCGAAGTGCTATTAAGGTTCATCCCGGTTTTAGAAGCGAATATGCCATAAATCTCACTGTGTGTCAGGTTGTTCCTGCAGAGACGCTGCAGGAGCCGCGTTCCCAGGGCTGGGGATGCACCTGGGGCCCGAGCATCACGTAGTGCAGAGGTGGCATTTTCACAGGTAATTGGCAGAGCCACCGTCACCGCCCTCTGCCACGGCCGCCACCAGCAGGGACGGCTCTTAATTAAACCTCACGCACCGTCGGGGGGTAACAGACAGGACCGAGCTTCCCGTCACGAGCAGCCGGGCCTCCAGTTCTGGAAATGTGGAGATTCATCACCAAGGAGTGACATTGCGGTCCAGCGTGGCCTCGATACACACTGCGCTGAGCTCAGGTCACCCCGAACGACTCGGGACACCTATTTTTTGGGAATCTTGCCTTTGCAGCGGTGTGTCAGGCGGGGCAGGCTCAGCAGCAGCACAGTCCCACGCTGCAGCACTCAGGCGATGTGTAATTCGGGATGAGAAAGAACACTAAATGTGCATTCATTTTAAATGTACCATAGATGACACTTTTTTTTTTTTTTTTTCCTGGAAGAAGGCACATCAGATGTGATGTGCAGCCCCAGGGGAGTATGTCGGAGAAGGCTGGTGCCTCGCTCCAGCAGCGCTGACCTGGCCACGTGTCCCCGGGCAGGACGGGGCGAGCTCTGGGCTCAGCCTGTGCTTGAGCACGTTGCTGCTGCGTGGGCTACTATGGGCAGTCTCAGGTGGCCCCAAATCATGGAATCAGGGAATTGTAAGAGTTGGAAAGGACCTCTAGAGATCATCCAGTCCAACTCCCCTGCCAAAGCAGGGTTGCCCAGAGCACATCCCTCAGGAGCATCCAG
>JAOQGH010000007.1:10815679-10843452 GCA_025769975.1 Gallinago jamesoni | reverse complement strand
CCAGGCTCAAGAGCCCCATCTCTCTCAGCCTTTCCTCATCAGGGAGATGCTCCAATCCCTCCATCATCTTAGTTGCCTTACACTGGACTCTCTCCAGTAGTTCCCTGTCTCTCTTAAACTGGGGAGCCCAGAACCAGACACAGGATTCCAGCTGTGGCCTCACCAGTGGGGAGTAGCATTTATAGCCATTTTTTTCATGTGCATCCACCTCTGCGTGGGCCGAGTTGTGAAACTCTTTTTCCTGGCGGTGACTAATGGCTGCCTCGAGGCAGAAGCCCTCGGTGGCAGTGTCCAGCCAGTCGCTGCCATGGCCAGAAGAGTTGTTTCTGCTCTTTGAGGGAGCATTTGCCCAGGCTGAGCGGTGCTCTGGCTCTGGCGTGGTTGGGGTGGCAGGGAAGGACACGTGCTGGCTCTGTGGCCTTGGCTTCATCGTTCTCAGGTCTTGGTGCTTTCCCCTCTCTGGCTGGCGTGGGTCTGTTCCTCCTGAGTGTGACCAGGCTGTTGCTGCTGCCTGTCTCCCCAAAATAGGTGCTGAATTAGCTGGAAATGCTAATGGATGCCTTCTCTCCCTGCTGCAGAGCTGGGGGATGCCAGCCCGGCTCGGGACACCCCTCAAACTGCTGCCCCGTGGCTCAGCCATGGCACTGAGTCACCCAGGGGCTGGAAAATCCCTCCCCTCCACTTGCTTCCTCACTGGAAATAGAAAGCTTTTAACGAAGCAAAGATCAGAGAAGCTTTTAGAGCGGGGCTGGCAAAGCAGTGCACCCCTGGGATTTTGGGGGTAATGAGGTGGGAAAGAGCTGGTGAGGAGGAGGTTGTGCCGGCCTCCTGGACCGTTGCCCGGGCTGCAGCCAAGACCAGCCAGTCACGGCCACCATCGAGGCTTCTGTGGTGGACATGTATCTGGTGGTGAAGGAGATTTTGGTCCCTGAAAACAGAGGGAAGAGCTGAGCCTTGCAGGGGTCATTGTGGCGCGTGTGCCTCTTGCTGGGGCTCCTCTGGAGCTCCACTGGAACCTTCCACTGCACTTCCAAGTGTCAGGAAAGGGGTTTTCTAAGTGCCCAAGAGCTGCCACATTCGTGGAGATGGTGTCTCTCTGCGGCCATTCTTCAAGTGTGACACGGGCAGTGGGAGGAGAGCGCTTCTGCTCTTGTCCCTCGCATGAAAATCAGGGTGGCAAGTGAGGATTTTAAAGATCTGGCAGGAGATGGATGATTTAAAATAGTACCCAGCTGGTGTGGTTGGCAGCATCCTGCCAGCCCCATCCCTCGAGTGCCAGGATGGCATGGACTCAGGGAGCCATGGTTGCCATCGAGCCCTGAGCATGGTGGCTGCCAGGGGAGACTTTTCAGAATCATAGAATAGTTTGGGTTGGAAGGGACATTAAAGCCCATCTAGTGCCATCCCCTGCCCTGGGCAGGGACACCTCCCACCACACCAGGTTGCTCCAAGCCCCATCCAACCTGGCCTTGAACCCCTCCAGGGATGGGGCAGCCACAGCTTCTCTGGGCAACCTGGACCAGGCTCTCACCACCCTCACACCAAAGAATTCCTTCCCCAGATCTCATCTCCATCTCCCCTCTTTCAGTGTCAAACCCTTCCACCTCATCCTACAGCTCCCTTCCTGAGAGTCCCCTTCCCTTCAAGATTCCCTCCCCATCTCTCCTCTGCAGAAGGACAAGGCAGACGCAGCCCCCAAGCGATGCCAGGGCTGAGCCTGGTCCCTGCTGGAGCCATGGGCAGGGTGGGCACCATGGACCCTGCATCAGCCCAGCTCCACTCCCCATCACTGGTCAAACGGGGCTCCACAGGGGACCAGCCAGGCTGGCTGCACAGTTTGACCAGCTGGGAAGCTGAGTTGTTGAAGGCAAAACCTTTGGAGACACAAATCCAGGCTGTGTCTGTGTTCCTCTTGCACAGGAAAGCAAGTAAAAAGTGGAATTGCAGGGCCCCGAGAAAAAAGGCTGTCGAGTCCCCGTGGAGCAGCACCCACCCAGGGGCCCTGTGTCCCCACTGCAGGCAGCCCTGGCTCCTGTGGGACCCTTCTCCTCCTCCTCCCCCAAATCTGCCCCTGGGTTGGCTGTGCTCATCCACAGGGATGCAAAGTGCCATGTGCCAGGGCTGGGGTCCCCCCGGGGGGGGGGGGAGAGCCGATCCCGGAGCCATCAGTGTCCTCGGCGTCACGGGGAGCCACGGGACGAGCGCTCTCCTCGCCGAACTAGGACTCATGAACTCGAGCCATATGGCATCAGAGCTAAAAATACCGGCAGAGCCCAGCATTTCCCCAGCAGCTGCGAAGGGCCGCGGCCTCGCTGGGTCGGACCTCGGCCATGAGATGCCTCCATCCTGGCCCTGTCCAGCAGGGTCACCAGGGCCCTTGGGATGCTGGGTCTGGGCGGGATTTAGGAGCAGGTGATGGAAAAGCCCCTCTGGGGTTGCAGGTCCTGAATCTGCCCAAGACAACATGCTCTAGGCAATCCTGCTTCAGCCGGGGAGTTGGACTAGATGATCTATATGGTCCCTTCCAACTCTAAAAAATTCAGTGAAATTTAGTGAAGTTCAGTGAAAATGGCTCTCTTCTTGCAGTGTAAATAGATATCGAGAGGCAAATTGCAGTCGGACCCTTGCACCTTGCAGAGAATCTTCTGTGAGCCTTGGATGTCTCAGCTCCAGCCTCCCCATCTGCCTTCTCAGCAAACCATCTCAGCTTCCCTTCATTATAAAAGTGTTAACAATTAGTGGCAGAAAATAACGGTGAGGGGGGGTGGTGTAACCCAAGCCTGGTGCAAGAACTCAGCAAATCACTTTTTTTTCTTTTCTCTTGGGAACTAGAGTGCTTTCAGCATCACACTTTAGGAGGAAACCAAGGGGATGAGTGACCTGGAGTGTGAGCGTGGCCGGGTCCCTGTGCTGCTGTGAGGTAGGACTCACAGGTAGGTTGGGGGCTGGAGCCCGTCCCCAGCCCTGTGGCTTGTACCCAGCCCATGTGGCTGCTGCCTGCATCTCGGTGGCTTTGTCTGTTCCCTCTATGGGACTTTGTCCATCTCCTTTGGGACTTCAGCCATCCCCTCTCTGCCTTCCACTATGGAAAATCACAGAAAGCTTGGTCCTGCTTTTCTCATCCTCTGCCTCCAATTTCTGTGCCTGGTGCCAGCGCCGTGTCGCTGGAATGTTGCAAAAGCAACTCTGACTTCCCTTCCCTTGGTGATGTCTAGATTTTTTGCATCCCATCTTTTTTTAGATGATGTGTCTCCTTCATTCCTGCTTGAAAGCTGGCCTATTTTCATACTACCAAGTGAAAATGGGTTCGCGCAGAGAACACATCCCAGTTGCTCGGGATAACTTCTCTGTCATAATTATCCTCTGCCCGTCCATCTGCCTCCAGCAGCTGGGTAATTTATCAGCTGTGTTTTGTGCTCATTTCTCAATCAATGATGAAAACATTGATTAGTGTCAGGCTGGGACTGACTCCTGCAGAATCCCTCTCAATCATCTCTGTTCACTGATGACTCCTTGTTTTGAAGCTGGGCTTGCAGCTCTCCAGCCACTTAATGTGGGCTTTATTGAGATTGTATAGCACTAAATTTGTAATTAGGGTGTCATATGATATCAAGTCAAACACGTTGCCAAGAGCCAAGGAAATAATGGCTACGTGGTAACCTTTATCTACAAACTTGTAATTTTCTCAAAGGATGAAATGAGGCTCATTTGACAAGACATTTTCCATTGCACCACACCAATGGGTGTATTTTTAATCCTTGAATTCTACATTAATTGAATCCTCCATGTCCTCTCCATTTTTCAATCTGAATGTCACGCTGCACCGACCCACTGTTAACCAGCGCACCCACCGAGCACCATGATAACATCCTGCCAACCTTGGCATCTCCCCAGGCTTCGAGCTTCTCAGCAGCGAGAGAACATTGCTGGCCTCTGCTGATGGCTTGAGAGCCCTCAGGTGCAGGTCGTGTGGATCTGCTGGTTTAGAAACCCTACAGATGTCACCCGAGGTGCTCTCGGTTGTTAGTAGACCAAAGAATATTTCATCAGCCTTGTGTCTTACATTCCCATCCTTTCTAAATGCAGAAGAGACGCACTGATGCCTTGTCATCAGCAATGTACTTCCTCGTCTAGGAATGTTGTGGCTTCTTCATGCTTGGAGATTTTCAAAATTCAAGTGGGCGATCCCTGAGAAAGGCTGTGTTGCTTTGACATCAGTCCTGCTCCAAGCAGGAGGTTGGACTAGAGATACCCAAGGTTGCTGCTGATCAAAATCTTTTAAAGAATCATAGAATTGTCTATGTTGGAAGGGACCTTAAGATCATTGAGTCCAACTATCAACATAACACTGCCAAAACCACCACTAACCCACATCTGCCTGGTTTTTAAATCCCTCCTGGGATGGTGATCCCACCACTTCCCTGGGCAGCCTGTACCAATGTTTGATAACCTTTGCAATGAAGACATTTTTCCATTTTTCCAATATCCATCCTAAACCTCCCCTGGTGCAACTTGAGGCCATTTCCTCTTCCTATCACTTAGGCTTCTCCAACTCTATGAAACAAACCTACAACATCATTAACGTTTCTTTTGTTTCTAATATATTTAGTGAATAACTTCTTACTGGTCAGGACTTTGCCAGGCATAGATTTTCCTCTCTCCGTTTACTCTCTTCTATCAATATCTCTGCTTCATCGCTCATTGTGGTGATTGCTGCTTATTGATTAGTATCTAGTCCTTTCTTCCTCTTCATATATACTGTAATTTTGCTTCCAATTGCTGTTTTCAGCTTAGCAACTTACAGGATGGGCTTTCAGCCAAAGTTATACTTTTTTGACTCTGCAATATTAGCTTTTCTGCCCCATTGTGTGCTCTACTCAAAGAACTGCTGATTTCCCACTCCACAGAGTGGGAGGTTTTTCCCCTTCAATTTTCCTCTTAATTGTCACCATCTCCATGAGGTTTGTGGAGCTGCAGGTTCTATGAGTGATGAAGAGACCAACAAGTCATGGAATCATAGATTCGCCTGGGTTGGAAGGGACCTTTCAGATCATTCAGTCCAACCATCAACCTAACACTGGCAGAAATCATCACTAAACCATATCACTAAGCTCAATGTCTACCATCCCAGTACATGGGAGAGTTTGGTGACTCCATAGCAGGTTGGCAAGGTGGGCTGGAGCAGCTGTGCCCAGATCATCCCTCCTGACCTGGTGCCCAAGGGAGGTTCTGCTCTGGCTGGTTGCACCCAATAGAGCACCCAAGCTGCTCTGCCCATGCTGGAGCATCTCTGCGCTCCCTGGCAGCCTGTCCCACTGCTTCACTGGCCTTAGCCAGCATTTCTTTAGGTCTAACCTGAATTTCCCCACCACAGTTTGCTTCTTTCCCTGTCCTGCTTTGTGCATAGCTGGAGTGTTCTGCTGTGGCTCCCACCCAAGTCTTTAATTTTCTGGGATGAATCAGTCCCACTTTCAGCCTTTGCTCACAGGCTGCACTTTCACACCATGACTCCTCCTGGTGCTCCCTCTGAGCTCTCTCCAACCAGCCCAAATCTCCCCTGAACCGCTGCAGACAGAGCTAGGCCAGATCCTTGGGCCAATATCATACCAGACCCACAGATGATGGTTTCTGTATTATTAATTCTGTATTATTTCTCACACTGTGACGTCCACCTGTTCTGCACAAGCACAACACTGTTGGCTCCAGTTCAGCTGAAGATTTGCAGCATCATCGAGGTCCTTTCCTGCGGAACGGTGAGGGATCCAGCTGCTGCCCATCCCAAGCTCCTGCCGAACCTCCCTCAGCACCCATCCCATTTCAGTACGAACCTTTGAGGGCTCCTCTCCCTCTCTGCAGGACAGCTTGGAAGTGGGGCACAGGCAGGGACAGTCAAACAGATAAACCCTCCCACCGCACACATCCAAGCCACTCCTTTCCTGTGCCCTGGGCTATTTTATTTGTAATTGTGGGATTTGTTATCTTTGCCAACAGGGTCTAACCTAGAGGCTCTTTACAGCCTGCACCTTTGTGTGATACTCCAGCTGAAGCAGATGGCACCTATTTTGCTGCACCCTCACCATGGCCAGGAGCTGCTGACAGCCCTGATGTGCGTGTAGACCGGTGTGAACCTCCCTGTACTGCAGGAGCCACTTCTGATCACTAGCACAGACACAGATATGGACTTCAGGCCTGAGAGAGGAGCCAAGGAAAGCCCTGCAATGCCCAACATACTGCAAAGCCCAGCTCTTCTCTTTTCCTCACTTCCCTTTCAGCATCTCCCTCCTTCTGCCCCAACCATTGCGAATAGTCACCTTTTGCCCATCCAGCGTGAAAGGCTAAACCATAGAATGGGTTAGATCAGAAGGGATCTTAAAGACCATCCAGTCCCACCCCCTGCCCTGGGCAGGGACATCTCCCACCAGACCAGGTTGCTCCAAGCTCCCTCCAGGGATGGGGCAGCCACAGCTTCTCTGGGCAACCTGGGACAGGCTCTCACCACCCTCACAGTGAAAATTTTCTTCCTGAGATCTCATTTAAATCTCCCTTCTTTCAGTTTAAAGCCATTCCCCCTCATCCTATCACTACATGCCCTTGTAAAAAGCCCCTCCCCGTCTCTCCTGGAGCCCCTTTAGGGACTGGAAGGGGCTCTGAGGTCTCCCTGGAGCCTTCTCTTCTCCAGGCTGAACCCTCCCAACTCTCTCAGCCTGTCCTCCCAGCAGAGGGGCTACAGCCCTCGGAGCATCTCTGTGGCCTCCTCTGGCCCCACTCCAACAAGGCATCCCTCTTCATCCTCCAGCTGAGCTTTCTGAGTCATCCTCCCCATATGTTTCTACCCGCTTCTCTCCTTGCTCTTTGGCCTCACCACTTGCTCGTGCAGCCTCATGATGGGGAGAAACCCCGTGCCGGAGGGAGCTGGCTGTGCCCGGGGCTGTGCAGAGCGTGGGTGCTGCATTTCCAGCTCTGCCTGAGCCCTTTTGCCAACAGAAATAGCAAATGTGCAAGAGAGCTGGAAATTGTTTCATTTATGTGCTCAGCACCTTCAAGGGTTCGACATGGTGCAGGGTAGGGTTGGAGCAAAGCTTCAGGAGTGAGAATCTTCTAGGGACACAGTCACAGAAACTTTCCTTTAGTAGCAACATTTTTTTCTTCCATCTTCAATGAAACACAGCTGCTCCAAAGTTCACCTCTTCTGCTGCTGCGTGGTACCAATGTCAGGACAAAGTCAGACTGTTATTTTGCCAAACAATGAAATACTGAGGTGTGGATGGAGCAAAGACTGAGTAATCACTGAATCATTGAGCAATCAATTAGCATCAGGTCTGATCCTGGAGCTGTTTCGGGAATCCCGACCTTGAGGAACCTCCATTGTAAGGGCCAAGAACTGCATCTCCACAGCTGCTGGATGGCCCCTGCCAGTGCTAGGGTCCTGGGAGTAAAACCTGTCTCTGGTAGGTGCAAAATCAGTGTCCCTTCACCAGGATGGTGGAAACACGTCACCCTGGGGAGAGGGATCACCATCCAGGAAGAGCGTCACAACTCAGGCAGGTTGCTGTGGTGTAGGTGACAGTCCTGCTCCAAGCAGGCAGCAAGACCAAAGACCTCCAGAGAACCTTCTCACCAGTGCTTCCACATTTCTGTGGAGAAGTTAAGGAGTCTTTTCCCTGTACGAAATATCCATGTTCTTGTTTCTTTTGTTACACCAATTGTTTTATTTATTGTAGTTTCTTCTGAAGGACTGGCTTGTGTCAATGTGATGCCTCTAATTTAGCCAACAGGAGTGAACTGATGTCACCATCCTGCTGAAATTCTGCCTCCTACTCTAGCCAATGCTCATTCCTTTTGTTCCTCTCCACCTCCTGCACTGTTTTAAGAAAAAAAAAAGAGGTATATAATATTATGCTGCTTTTGAAATGCCCGCTCTCCTGTTGGCTCTCCTGACTCAGGAACGTGGTGTCTCATCCAGAATCTTCCTCTCCTGGGCAGAGTGAGTTGCCTGGCAGGGATTTAGGAGCAAGCTTTTGAAATGATCCCCCGCAAGGGATGGATGCAGACCAGAGCAACCTCCCTCCCCTGCTGCCACTGTTTCCTTTCTCGGGGCTCTTTGGCAGCTCCGCTTGCCTGTGGTGGTTTTGAACATTATAGACTCTGTGCACAGTTGCCCAGTATTGGTGCTCAGGAGCTCAGTAAATGGTCAGAAAACTATTTTGGCAGCAAGGAGCAAAGGCTTTCTGCTGGTATGAGGCGGAGACTGCATGGCTGGGGATGCAGGGAGTGGGAAGGAGTGATGGGAAACGCTCTGGTTGTGTTCAAGATGGAGTTTGGGAAAGGATAGAGGGATTTGGGAAAGGATGGAAGGGTCTACATGGTTGGTGGGGTTGGACATGCTTCTGTCCTCCCTTAAGCGTCCAAACTGTATTATAATTATTATTATCATCATCATTAATCATTGGTGTGCATGCATATTAATAAGGGTACGCACAGGACTGGGTCTGCCTGGCTCCAATCTACCTGGCGCAAGGCATGGCTTGCATTTAGAAAATTATTTTAGCCTCCTGGGGCCACGTTTTAAGGCAAATTTGTTCAATGCTTCACGTTTCAAGCCCTCAGTCCTGACTGGGCTCCTCAGTTGCAATACAAAGCTAATAAAGAACAGGCATGGCTGAGTGGCAAGACATCTCTGTGGCTTGCTTGCATGTGAGCTCGTGTCATCTGGCTGCTGTAATGCCAGTGGGATCGGGAGGGAGCAGCCTTGTCGGGAAGGCAGCTCAAGATTTCAGCCAGCAGAGTAACAGCTAATTGAGTGTATTTCAATCATGAGATCCACAGAAGGAAAGCAAACTCCACAGAGTAGAAGGAAATTGCATCTTGGAGTAATCTGAATGTGGGTAGATAATTAGGCCTATATTTCATGGGAACATTTGCTGGGCAACATAATGAAAAGGCCAGCAACATAATTTTCTTTAAGTAGTGTGATGCCTCCCACACGGGGCCGTGCCAGTGCTGGTGCTGCAGTGCAGCAGGAGCAGGGGAAGGCATTGCCCAGCCAGAGGGGCTGCTGGATGGTGGTGCCAAGCTGAAGCCCGTCCTCTCCATCTCTAATGTCTGCTCAGAGAATGCTGCTGAGGCTCCTGCACTTCTCTTGGCAAGAAGGTGGCAAAATAAATCATAGAATCATAGAATGTGTTGGGTGGGAAGGGACCTTTAAAGGTCATCTAGCTCCAGCCCCCTGGTCATCCTCGCGGCCTCCTCAGGACCCACTCCAAGAGGTCCATGTCCTTTTCATGCTGAGGGCTCCGCAGCTGGACACAGTACTCCAGGTGGGATCTCACCAGAGCAGAGGGGGATCTGCTTGATCCCACAGCCTCATCACCTTCCCGTCTCTCCAAAAAGCAGCCACAGCAAAGTCTTTCAGGTTGCACTTGCAGAGCTGGATGGACCCAGGACAACTCAGCTCTTCTATGGGAGTCTCCCAGTGGGAAGCCAGGCTGCTACCACTGGACCCAACCTGGCAGAGCTCCTGCTCTGAGTCATTGCTCCAGCCCCTAGAAGGTCGGCGGGGGCTGAGGAAGTGGCTCTGTGGCTGGGGTTTGAGGGGAACGCACCCTGGTTCTGTGTGCCTGGGACCCTCCTTGTGTGAGAAGCCCAGCCCAGGAGCCCACACTGCACTCTCCTAGCCACACTCAGCCTGGGCAACGCTGGGCCTTCACACCCAAGAGAATGCACCAGACCTCAAATGCTCCCCAGACTGTGGCTATGTATGGGAAGTAAAGCTCCAAGGCCTTTTTGGAATGTTTTTTCCCAAGTTTAGGATAGAAAGACTCTGCTTTTCCACATCCTTCACCCTCACCTAAGCTCAGATGCTGCCTTCCAAATGTCCAGTTTGGCCCAGGGCTGCTTCTGGCTTGCACTGCCAGGGACCCTGCTGCTTTGTGCAGGAGCAGACAGGTAATCAAAGAATCACAGAATGGCTGGAGTTGGAAGGGACCTTAAAGATCATCAAGTTCCAACCCCCCTGCCCTGGGCAGGGACACCTCCCACCACACCAGGTTGCTCCAAGCCCCATCCATCCTGGTCTTGAACATGGGGGATGCCACAGCTTCTCTGGGCAACCTGGGCCAGATTCTTACCACCCTCACAGCAAAGAATTTCTTTCTGGTATCTAATCTAAATCTCGCCTCTTCCAATTTAAAACCATTACCCTGTCGTAATATAAAATAGTATTTTGCTTCTTCATAATGCTGGCAAAATTCAAAGATTTGGGAAAGTGCAGTAACTTAGGAAGGGGGAGGAGAGGGTTTAATCTGCACAAGTAACCCAGTGACCATGGTCTAAGGGGTCTGAATTCCTCTCCCCCTAACACTGCTCTCATTAGCACAGCAGGGCTGGGACATGTCACATAACAGAAAGAAAGGCTGAGAGGCTGCATCCAGCCCTGGTAATTACTGATTAGGTCTTTTACTGAAAATAGCTGGGGGCGAGCTGGCCTAACATTGGGTCTGAGTGCTCCACATCCCAGCTGGTTCCTGTTCATCCAGTGATCAGGACTATCTTTGGGACTGCATTTAAACAAGCTCTTATTTTCTGATGTCAAATGCTTGACCATTATTCTTGGCTAACTCCAACTTGTTAGCTATTGATATCGCTTCCCTGATGTATTGCCTAATTTTAATTATGCCAGTGTTGAGAAAGTTATTTTCTTACAGTGCCTCATTAGAGTAAAGTTTCTAACCGATGAATTCAACAGGAACATCCTGAAGTGACTAAACTGGCCGAGCAGGAAGGTGGTTAGATGATATTTCAGAGACACCAGGGAGACCTTGAGCTGCCCAGTGTGGTTGGCCATAGCTATTGTCCCCAAACTCTTTCCACGCAGTGCCACGCAGACAAACCCCGACAGCTCCCCCAGCCTCCCCCAGCTTTATCACCATCTCTCAGGGCTGTTGTCACTTGTTGGAAGAGCCGAATTGGGATATCAGTTTGTCATCATCATTGACACATCAATTTGCCTTCTCTCTCCGGTGCTTTGCCCCTCTGTTACCACCACACTGGGGCTGGTTGTTTTGTCCAGAACCACGGGAGCAGAAGGATGAGGGCTAAAAGCATCCCACCTGAGCCAGTCCTCTCCCTGCCACTTCTGAGGTCTCAGCACTGCGCCTGGGAGGCACCCCCACCTCGGTAATGTCCAGCCCTGCGAAATGTCCCTAGGGAGGGGGGTCCCACACCTCCCTGGGCACTGCTAACACTGTTATCCTGCCCTTCCCGGCAACTAAACAACTCACCATCTTTTCTGCAGGTACCACAAATGATCCCGGTCTCAAGTGGGACCAAAGAAACTACAGTCATCCCACACAGCCTGTTAAACATCCTGCTTTGTGTTGGTTTTACACTGACCACACTGCTGGGTCCCTTCCCTTTGCCACCTTGGCTTGTCCCCCCTCCAAAGCCTGCGACTGGTGTGTGAGGCACAAACACAGCTGGGGTGGGGGCAATATTCACATGAACCTGGGAGAAAAAGAGGCTAATTCAGAGGGTAAGGATCAGTGCAGAGCCCAGTACTGTGCCACTGAAGTTGGGATTGGTTTTCTCCTGTGTGCTTATCTCTGTAATTATCTGCTCTGGATGTCCTGAGCCATTTTATTACGTAGTTATTCACTATCATGAGGTCCTTGTATAATTCTTTGCAGCGCTTCATGTATTTATGACCCTGAATACCTTGGCATCATCAGCAACCTTGGTCACGCCTTTCTTCAATTCCTTTTCTAGATTATTTCTGAATATGCCGAAGCGAGCAGACCCCAACACAGGTCCCTGTGGGGCTCCATTCAAGCCCTCCCTCCTTTCAGGGTCCTTTAACCAGTTATTTCTCTATTTCAAGCCTTTTCTGTTAACCCCATGGTAGCTGCATTTCTGTAAGAAGCTCCTGCAACAGACCTTTTGGGAATCCAGGCAGACCATACCACATGCTTATTGACAGAGGACTCAATGGATTTATAAAGC
Source organism: Gallinago jamesoni (assembly GCA_025769975.1). Lineage (NCBI taxonomy): Eukaryota > Metazoa > Chordata > Aves > Charadriiformes > Scolopacidae > Gallinago > Gallinago jamesoni. The sequence goes on along the minus strand of JAOQGH010000007.1, from coordinate 10,831,455 downwards.
ATTCCTTTAATCAAGGAAAACCACTTTTTTTTTCTTTTTTTTTTCCCCTTCCTTGTATTTCAGATGTATCCAACTATGCACTAATCATATACATTACCATTTCTATCAGTCTGTCCAGGGTCAGACCACCTCAGACTTCGTGGTCTGTAATAACCCCAGACCTTTCCCATTTGTCACCTTGAAGCTCTGGGACGCCGAAGCTGTGTTACACACAGTGATTACAGGCTACAATAAAGTAATTAAACTGCTTCATCTCTGAGTTCCTGAGCACTTAGCTGAACCATCTCCATCTGGTGAATTTGCACTCTTTGGTTCGGCTATTTATTCCTCAACTTCTTCTGCTGACACTTGAATATGAGCCAAATCCAATGCCACATCCATATAAAGATGACTTTTGGCACAGGAACTTCTCTGAACTTTCCCTCACTGACTACAGATCCAAAATATTCATTGTTTTTCTTTCTGACCTTATCTCCTACGAATGCTCCTCTTGCACTGTGGCCAATTCCTGACTTTCCAGACTCCAACAGGCTTCCTGTGCTTGATGCGTTTGAAGAAGTATTTATTATTATTTGCCTTTGCCTTTTGCAGGTTGTTCCTGTGACTGGTTTTAGCTTGCCTTATTTCTCTTTTGCATTTAAATTGTCAGGATACACATTCTTTTCATTGTTTAGACAAAAATGGCTTTTCTAAACATAAAAAGACCGTATCCTTAAAGTCTGAGAATCATCAGGCCATCTCATCTCAGCCTGATCTAAGACCTAGACCTAACCAGGTTGAAGGCTCTGGGTTCCCCACCAGACGGAGACGAGTGTTTGGTTTGAGAGGATGCTGAGATACCAGACTTTTCAAGTGTGGCACATTTATATGGACAAAAATCATCACTGGCTTGGGCGTCAGGCTATTGTACCTTCACTGGTGGAAGGAGGGAAGGATTTCTCGAGCTGGCTGTGATTATTTTGGAAGCTGTTTTGGGGTCTGCTCCCTGAGAATAATGTGAGCTCAGCAAAGAGAGCCCCCCGAGTGGAGGTTTGGGGTTCAGGAGGAGGGACCGCAGTGCTCCCTGCCTCCTCAGCCTGCTTGCCTACGTGCGTGTGCCTGGAAGGCCTGTTGCCATGGAGAAGCGATGGAGAACAGCCTGCCTGGCTCGCCTGACGTTTTTTCCTAGCACGAAGCAAAGCTGTCTCTCCAGCTGCAATGAGCCAGCGGCCGACTGCCTCCTCTTCTGTGCCACACCGGGGTCACCCAGACCCCCAGATACTTGGGAGAAACCCAAAGGTAGGGAGAAAACCTTAAATGAAGGTAGGGAAGGAGCAGAGAGCAAGAGGGGAAAGTGCAGGGCGATGGGCCAGTGCTTATGGAGTGCGATGGATTGATGGAGCCAGGCACTTCTCAAGGGCACGCAGACCAACAAGCAGTGGGCATTTGTTGCAACAAGGGAAAATCCCATTAAATACATCGAAAAAATCTTTTCCTGTGAGAGCAGTGCAGCCCTGGGATGTGGACCCGAGTGGTGGTGGCATCTCCATCCTTGGAGGTCTTCCAAACCCATCTGGCCAAGCCCTGAGCAGACTTTTGTAGTGCCTTTTTAGTGGGGCCTACAGTGGGCTGGTCCCTCCCCAGTCTCAAGGAGCGAGACCTTGCTGGGGAATGGACAAGGGAGACTTTGAGAGAGCACAAATGTGGCAGAGTGTGTCTGAAAACAGGACAAAGGTGGAGAGATCCCTGCTTTTTAATTTTGGGAATTGACAGTGCTGGACACTCCTTCGCTGAGACTGCCTCCAAGGCTCAAGTTCTCTACAGTTTTAAGGTGCTCCCTAAAAACATATAGGTTTTCTCTCGTTTTCTGTTGTAGAAATTCTTTGGTGACATGACTGCGCAACAAAAACCGATGTTGGGGGATAGTCATGAGAAGTTTAATGGGAGTCATATTCTGTGGGAAGAAATCCAATGAACTGACACTGGGTTTTGTTTTGTACATGAAAAATGGTCCCTTTGAGCAGCTTTGGGGTATTTCCAGGTAGATCTGGTGGGGAATATGTTGGGGATAGAGTAGACCTGTCTGTTAGTTTGGGGGTTTTCTTGTTTGAATTTTTAAAGAATAGCATTTGCCACAACTAACAAAATATTTAAACATAGAAATAAAGAACATTTTCTCCCTCTTATTACACAGGAAAAAAAGGGGGGGGAAAGCATAGTGAAAAGGCTCAGGCTGACTTTATTTTTAAAGTATTCCTGTGTGTTTCTCTTTTCTCCTTTCTTTTGTCTGTGAGTGCACCTTCAGGTCTCCATGTCTCTGTGTTTCTAGCGGTTTGAAGCAAGGCATCATTGCGTTAGATGAGCAGCATCAGCTCTACCACACTTGCCTTCAACACGCAGGATTGAGGTGAACCTGCCCCAAAAATCTGTTCACTGATATGAGCACATGGGATTGAGACCACAATGTTTAAAGAAGGCTCCGTTCAGCACCGTGTAACAGCAGAGCTGTGTTTGTCCTACCTGGGTCACAAAACCCCAAGTGGAAAGAGGAGAGACGAGCGGGACATGGAAGCCAGCTCCCTCGGTGGCAGTGATGGAGCAGCCCATGTCACTTAGCACCTCTCCTTCAGTCCGCTGGCCTAAGTGAAAAAGCAGAGTGACGTCTGTATTTCGCACACATGGCACTTTTTCCACTCACAGTCTAAGCGAAAGTCCATTTCTGAAAGTTTGTTATTCACAGTGAATTCCCCAGTGTACGATAAAATTCCAGCTGATGAGGTATTCACATCCCACCCCTTGTGTCCACACACGTCAGGGTAGTCGGGTACCTTATTAATCTTTTTTTCTCCTCTCTATATGAATTGCTCTATTTTTCAGTTTGTAGATCGATAGACCAAACAGACTTAATTTGTTCAAATCCTCATATTTTTTTTCTTGCAGATTTGACTTTGGAGTCTATGAAGACCCAAACTTTGGGTCTCTTCCGTGCAAAGTCTCTGGAGGACAGGGAAACGTGAGCTCGTGCTCCAGCCTTTCCCCAGGTACAGCCAAGACGAGGTGTGTCTGTCTGTCACTCCCTCCTTCAGCTGCCTCTTTTCACAAAGCTTGTAGGAAGATTGATTATCCATAAAACTTCTATCCCTCCGTCAAATATTGTTGAGTGAGTTGGCTCTGAATTCCTGGGATCCATGCACTCGTTTGCAGAGCCAAGGATCCACCCAAGTGCTTTTTCTGTATATATTGTGAGTAATATTTAAAATGTCGCTGCCCCCACTCACTCAGGTACTCACTCAAGCAGATTTATAAAATATTTCCTCAAGGAAAAGCGCTTTTCCAAACCCTCCTAGGGATCCAAACCCACATCCCTGACACTGGTGTGAGGGCTGGAACCCCTCTGCTGTGAAGAAAGGCTGAAGGAGCTGGGATTGTTCCAATGGAGAAGAGACAGCTCCCAGGGACACCTTCTTTCAGCTTTTCAATGTATAAAGGAGGACTATAAGAAAGATGGAGAAAGACTTTTTACCAGGGCCTGTAGTGACAGGACAAGGGACAATACTTTTAAACTGAAAAAGGGTAGATTTAGATTGCGTGTAAGGAAGAAATTTTTGATGATGAGGGTGGTGAGACCTTGGAACAGGTTGCCCAGATAAGTTATAGATGTCCCATCACTGGAGGTGTTTAAGGACAGGTTGGATGGTGCTTGAAGCAACCTTGGTCTAGTGGAAGATGTCCCCGAATTGAAAACCCCTTGAGTCTTGGCTGACCACGAGGCCGATCAGCTCCTTGCACTGGGTTTGACGACCCCAAGGAACGCATTTGCTCTGGCAGGTGACACTGGAGACAGAGGTGTCTGGATGCCCAGATGCGCCTCACAGCTCTGCCACCTCCAGCAACCCCTGTGCCACCCTGGGACCTGCTCTGGGACCATGGCGGTGGGCAACCACGAGCTGAGGGGACAAAGCCACCGTATCTCCTCAGAGACGCCATGTTCAACACCTGACCTGTCGAGCAGTGGGACCCCGATGCCTGCACCCACCGCCCCATCGCCACGACACACCACCACCAGTGTAAAACACACTGTGCCTAAAACCTTTCACTGGTTCCCTCACAGGCAACCTACAGTTTTATGTCAAAACGACCGGGTTTTGTGCGGGCTGCTGGTCTATTTCCTGCGGGGAACCCGCGGGGAGCAGCCCCCCATGGCCCTTCCCCTCAGGTGCGAGCAGGGGAGGGCAGGAAAGGAAGCCAACGCGGGACTCCCGTGGCTGCGGGGGCAGGAGGGGACACAGCCACCCTTCGGTCCCCGGGCCGAGGCAACCACCTCAGGCGGGGCCGACGCCCCTCTCCCGGCCGGCCCGCCATGATGTCAGGCGGGATGGAGGCGGGGGCGAAGGAGGGAGCCGCCGGCCAAATATAGCGGCGCTTCCTGGGCGGCGGGCCGCGCCCGGGCCCTCCCTCCTGCCGCAGTCAATGAGGAGGCAGCGGCGGCGGAGCGCAGCACTCGCCGGGGGTAGCGCGGCGGGGCGCGGGGGGCGCTGAGCCATGGCGGGGCGCTGAGGGGAGCCCGGCAGCGAGGGGCGGCGGCGCGCCCCGGCACCCGGCCCCGCCGCGGCATGGGCAGCCGCGGGGTCGTGCGATGAGCGCTCCCCCGGCCGCCCCCCTCCGCGCGAATATGGGCACAGCCGTGTCCAAAAGGAAGACGCTGAGGAACGAGGCCATGTCGTCGGTGGCAGCTAAAGTGAGGTGGGTGCCGGGCGTGGGTGCCGGGGGGGGCCGGGGGCGGGCTCCGCCGTGTCGGGGACCCTGCCCGCCCCCGGCCGTATCGAGGTGCCGAGCTGTGGGGAAGCCCCCCCCATCAGCCTCTCAGAACCATCCGAGGCGGCCGCCACCATCCCGGGGCTTGTCCCCCAGGCTGGAGTGCAGGGTCGTCGGGGTGTTGTCGTGTCCCCCCCCCCCCAGGGCTCGGCAGTGGCAGCACTTTGGAGGGACCGGTTTGTCCCTGCGGGTCACCTCCGGTGTGTCCCCCTCACCCGCTGCTGCCGTGCCCCACAACAGCAGCTGGGTGGTGACTGTGGGCAACCACGCTCCCCCCCTGCACAGAGCGGACTCTCGGCCTTGGGAGAGGCGGTTTGTCCCCAGAGATGTCGCCGCTGCCACCCTGCCGCTCACATCACCCGCGGGTTGTGTTTGCCGGGCTGGCAAGGAGCGGGTCAGGAGTGGATTTGGCAGGGCTGGGTCTCTCTAATTTTGGGGAATTGGGAGCGTGGTTGGTGCCCTCGTGGCTTCTCCTCGGTGGCTTCTCCTCAGCTGAAATGCCGGCTGTCTGTCTGAGGGCAAAGTCAGCGGCTTTCGTCAAGGGCTCCCAAGCTTCTGAATGGCAAACTGCTGTGTGGAAATCTGCACCCACCACTTCTGCCCTCTCCGGCAGCGTCCCAAGCCGCTACGCTGACCGCATAAAAGATTTGGGTTCTGTATAGTGCCTGTTACGTTTTCATATTGCTTGTGTAGGATTTCACTTACTGTCTGGTCCTGGTGCTATTTAGGCTCAAACACAGGAGATCCTAGAAAATGCCCTTTGGTTGTGCTTGGGTTTGAAAAGCTGTCGCAGGTGAGCTTTGCTGCGGTGCCCTTTGCCCAGGGAGATGGGGTCGACCCTTCTCCCACACTGCAGCGCAAGTGTCACAGCAATCACCCGGTGACTGCTTGGGGACACTGGCGCAGCTTTTGGCTGCTCCCACGGCACAGCTGTGCAACCGGGTAGGTCTGTTGGTGCCTCCGCTACAGCGAAACTAGCTCTTTGCTGCTGGAACAAAAAAAAAAAAAAAGATGAAATAAACTTTTCAGCTGCATTATATAACACCTCCTTTGTGTTAGACAGAATTGCATTAGAATAATCCGGAGTCATGTGTAGGACTCGATCTGTGCTGCTGAGAGATCTCAGTCACCTCTCTGTGGCTGTAACTCGGTATTTCTGTTCTGCTGCGAGGAAAGGTAGTCTCATGGCTTGAAGGAAAGAGATCCAAAAATGTCTATATATTCCTCTGCGTTTGTGTTGTGAAGAAATCCATCCTTTGAAGTCTGGAGTGCCTCTGGAGAAAGGCGTCCAGGCAGAGCCTGGAACTTTTCCCCACGTTGTGATGTATCGTGTTCGTAACCAGTAATGAAACCGTGAGTGCTTTCAGTAGCGCTCAGAGATCTGGAAGAGGGATTTTTCCTGGCAGATGTCAGCCAGGTGGATATTACAGGAATGGCACAGAATGCACCATACTGTTGTAATGGGGTTCTGGCAGTAGGATTAGACAGCCAGTCACACAAACAATGTATTGGCTAATCAGGAAGATTTCAAATGGCGGTGTGGGTGTTTGGGAGCGACTAACGTGTTTTGAACGCAATGGCTTGTTAGGTGGGCAGATGCTGCTCAAGTAGCATCAACTGTGTAGGGTCCAGGAGGTGGTTTGCTGTCTGCTCTAACTGCTGAGAAACTGCTGCTGCCGTTGTATGGGAGCTCAGAGGTGGCTCTTGGTGGTGTGAATTGTGGTGGTCTGACCAGAAAAGTCAGCTGAGTGGACTTGGGCTGGGGAACATAAGGTCCTTGAGGAGTATCTGGTTGTGTAGACCATGGCACGGGATGGGTGCTCTTCTGTGTCTCCCTGTTTGTGCCTTGCTCTAGAAATGCCTAATCGAAAAAGCCTTTGGGGAGGGCACAGAACTTGTTGAGGAGCTGCTGGCGTTGCCTCTTTGCACAGAGAAGGTGCTGGTGGGGAGAAGCGCTCCTGCTGTGCCTCCATCCTGCTGCTCCAGGTGTGTCTCAGCCCCTGCTTGGTGGAGAGCTCTGCCATCATCAGAACCTCTACAGTGGTGATGACCCACCTGCTGAAAGGTTTCCTTGGGCCTGCCCGCAGCACATAGTACACAGCTCCTCTGCTCTGCCCTGGGTCCTCCTGCATGTATCCCCCACATCCTTATCTTACTCATGCACAGCGAGGAGGCTCTGCAGGATGGTAGGTAAGGCTACAAATAATATCCTTCCTGAGAGGGCTGGGGACTTGGGTCACCTGTGTGGGTGGCACTACTGCAATGATCACATCCCTTGCAGCTTCATGTAAGCAGCTGTGGGATCCTGTCCTCATGCTGCAGGAGGAGATGCCCTGGGACTGTTTCTCTGCACCTCCTGAGCTCTGCCCTGCTCGTGTTTCTCCTGGTTTTTCTTTTTGAGAGGAAAAATCACCTCCTGAAATTTACTGCAAGTCCAAGTGCCTACTGATGCATTTTTATTATGTGTGGCTGAAGGGTGTGTGTGCATTTGACTGTCTTCCTGAGCAGCGACCATCGTTTGTTTGCTGTCGTGAGTATATGGGATCTGAGCAGAAGGTGCAAGCTCCCTAGATTCTTAAATTAAAATCTCTGCAGAGCCACTCAGGGGAGTCTCCTGTCCCAGGAGAATTAATTAAGCTCCATGCAGTTTGTTGTGCGCTGGGTCCTTTTAATAGCTTCCTAGAAAATAATGGCATAGTTGCTGTGTGCTGGCGTTGTTGAGAGCATCTGTGAGGCTGCTAACTTTGGTCTCTGTGGTCTTCTTTCCTGAGAGACCTGCAGCAAACTCTGTGCTGATTCTGTGTCCAACTCCCGGGAGGCAGCTGAGGCTTTAGTTGCTGTTGTTCTGATCAGCTTTGAAGCACTCGTATGCGAGACCTCACTGTGGTACTGTGCTTTCCTTCCAGCGTGCCCTTTTTTGCCCAAAGGCAGGGCTGACACAGTTGTCCTTGAGTCATGACCTTGGTGCTGCCCCTCTGCTGGTGGCTCCCTGGCCGCTGCGCTTTGGGGTTCCTGGTCCACGGGGTGTCTGTCACGGGCTCCTTAGCTTCCTCAACACGGTGTGAAAGGACCAAAGCCTTTAGAAATAAGCTCTTTTTTGTCCTTGCTGCCTTGACACCTATAGAACACTACTGGCACCCCAAATGTGCTGCTAAAGTAAGTCTTCTTCTGTAGCTCTGCTTTGTGTTGCTCTGGCCTTTTCCTTGGGCGCGTGTGAGCACACAGACATGAGACTTTTGATGGGTGTTCCAGAACCATCTCTGTAGTTAGCACAAGGAAGATATGAGTCGAGCATGTGGTTCATCTTAGCCAATTTCAGGACTTTGGTGTCTAGTCCAAGATACCCCACAGAGAGATGGGAATTTGGTCTCACTCCCTCTCTTCCGACTTAGAGAGAACTTGAGACTTGGTTTAAACAAGGCCATGTAACGTTAATTGCTGTGAAAGGGTAAATCTTGCACCGACAAAATGCTGAGGTACTTGAATGCATTCCTTATCCCAGGTTTCTTACTGCATGAGCAATTTTGGGGTTAGATCAGGGTTCTTCATAGTCTAGATTCCTTTTTTCACTCATGAATTTTCCTGTGAGTGACATGAACTCTCTCAAGCTTTGATTCCCTGTTGTAACTTCTTCCTAATCTGTCCATTCTTCCATCCAAGCTTTGTGACTATAAATTCCTCCAGGACTATGGAGTCTTTGACTTTGAGATCCATTGCTGACATCCCATTTCCCTTTCTTGAGAGCGAGAATTCAAAACTTCAAAATCATTTTTTTCCACCTACCATCTCCCTACACTTCAAAAAAACTTAATTTTTGTCAAGGTATTGTTACTATTAGGTTTAAACAACGTAGGAGCCAACAGTCTCTAATGGCTGAGCTGTTAACTGTGGATGTGCTGGCAGTGTTCCCCTCCCTGCTTGGTGACAGGAGCAGGGTGGCTGCTGTAGGAGGATGTAGGTCCTGATGATGCAGGAGGTCTCTTCTCTCGTTTTCCTGAGATGCAGCGCTGTCAGATGCTGTCACAACAGATTCCTGCTGCAGCTCCTCTGGGCATTGCTTCTGAAGGAACGCAAGAAGGTGGTGGGTGTTCTTTATTTTTGCATGTAATACTCCTGACAAGCGCAGGTTTCGCTTAGCTCGCTGCTGTGCTCTACATGGAGTTATCTCAGGTCTTCCGTGTGTCTCTGAGTGTTTCAGTACACACGTTTCTTCACTCAGTTCAGCATCAGTTTGGTGGATTGCATAAATTAGCGTGTATCAATTTCTCATAGCTGCTAGTATGCATCAGGGCCCCTTTTATCCTGTTGATGTGATTATTTCAGAGACACAAGGGCTATTCCTTGCTCATCACATTGTAATTGAGATCTTTATTATTTGGCAGCTTTCCTCCTTCTAGTAAATGTATATCTAGATCTATGCTGCTTCACAAAATCTCATTCAGCTTCTCTTCCAGACCCAAGTCCGGCTTTGACATCTAACAGGCAGTGAGTACTGAAAAAACCCTTCGGAAGGGCAGCTGCCTTTGCTGCTGGGGTTGTGTTGCCCCGTTCCACCCTCTGCGCTCTTGAAGTCATTTTGATGGAGAAGAAGCTGGAGAAGCTGGTGATGTTTTCTCTGAGGCAATGGCAGAGAAAACCCTCCTGCCTTTACTGGTTAGACTCAGCAGGGCTGTGGTCCCTGGATGATGTCCTTTTCTTAGACCAAGCTGTGCTGACACTGTAACATGCAGGTCTGAGCTGCTACTAAAATGAAAACCTCTCTCCAGATGAGTCAGGGCTAAACCTGCCGTGTCGTCAGCTGATTACCTCGCAGTACTACCTGCTCATTTGTATGCAGCTTTTGCAGTGTCATACGCTCAGGGTTATAGCTCATTGGCCCCTGTATCTGTAAGGCACTTTGTACTTCATCACATTTATGTGAAACAAGTTTCCTTTTTTATCTCTTGCCAGTTAAATTATCCGGAGGTGTCTCTGCTCTGAGCCCAGCTGAAGGGTTTTCTGGCCAGTGCCTTCAGAAGGCTCGGTGGGGCTTCAGCTCCGTTTGGCGGTGGTCGTGGAGGCAAAACTCAGCTGAGAGGAAACTATGGTTGGGTGACTTCTGTCAATACAGGGCGTTGTTAAAAGAAATGGAAAAGAATAGGATGAATGGAGCAGACACCGTGCGTTTGAATTTTGCTCTGACTTTATGTGGATCAAGCGGGCAGCCAAGGAGAGCGGGGAAATGGCATGTTAAGGATGCGGGGAGATGCTGGTAAACTGGGGTGACTGTGAGCACAGCGAGGGCAGCGAAGGAGCACCCAGGGCTTGGCAAGGGGAGACTGGGCATAAGGAGCCAGTGTGTGTGGCCAGCAGAGTCCCCTTGGCAAAGGGCGCATGCAGACATCTGTGGGAGATCAGCTGAGGCACGGCCAAGGACAAGCTGGTGGCACTTGGGAAGCGGGAATGTAGAAGGGAACCACTGAGATAATAGGCAAAAAAATTAGTCTGAAATTTGCAGTGTAATTGTCTGGAAAACCCCCGCCGCACAATGTACTGTGCAGGCTTCATTACCTCATTAGCTGCTGCTTGTTAATTGTGATCCAGCGTCCATGTTCATGTGCTCTTAGGTTGGCCTGAGGCATCCAAGAGCTCTGGAAATGGGACAGTGGTGCCAGAACTGGGGGTTCAGCCTGGGCTGGGCAGCAATGTGCTTCTGACCTGCGAGGAGAGGTCTGGGTATCACCTCTTCTCTGAGAGGTCTGGAGCTTGGGGCTTTATCCTCCCACCTCATCTGGGGGATACAGAAGAGTGAGGTTAGAGACACTGCAGCTCCTTTAAACTTGGGCGCTTATTCTGAGTGACGCTATTTTCACTGTGAAAGAAGGTTCGTTCAGATTTTAAGGCAGGCAGATCAGCTTCAGGCATTGGCAGAGATGAATGGAGAGAATGATGTATGAGCTAACGTGCTCTTGGAGCTTTTGAACTAGTTACAGACTAGATTTTATCATCATATTTTAGCATTTTTTGTGTAAATCACCATGTTTTCTCACTGATAACTTGCTTGAGAACTTGCTTGTTGTTATTTTTTCTACATGGAGTGACTGCTGATGCACAAGAGAAGCCTTGGAGTCCCAGAAGTCTTGGTGGAAAAGATCTTGGCAGTCTTGAGCCCAGCTGTCTGCTCACAGCTCACAGCGGGGCTGTTGCCAGAGCTTCGTGAGATTTGGCTGAGCCTTAACCATCTCTGAGATGGAGCACAGGAGTAGCTCAGGAGTGCTCTTGCAGCTTTATAGCCTGATGTTAGAATCATAGAATCGTTTAGGTTGGAAAAGACCCTTACAATTATCAAGTCCAACCGTAAACCTAATACTGCCGAGTCCCTCAGCACCACATCTACATGTCTTTTAAATATCTCCAGGGATGGGAACTCAACTACTTCCCTGAAGTTGCTACACTCCAGCTCCCAACTTTACATTTGCGTGTCTTGCTTTTGCCCAGACAGAAAGGTAGTGGGTGCAAAGAACATCCACGAGGCAATTGTCGCCCTGTATGGGTGAACCATGATGGTCGTCTCTTTGCTCTTTGTAGTTGGGATTGCATGCTAATTGTACAGTTCCCCAGCGTGACAGCCTCTGCGTAACCATCTCTGGGGGTGCTTAGACATTGAGGAAGGCAGTTTGGGGAACTGCTACCTCAGGCTGGTGTCTAAAGGTACAGCCTGGTACAGACAGGCAAGAATGGGTCCAAAGGAGGCCATGAAGATGCTGCAGGAGCTGGAGCCCCTCCGCTGTGAGGACAGACTGAGAGACTGGGGGTGTTCAGCCTGGAGAAGGCAAGGCTCTGGGGAGACCTTAAAGCCCCTTCCAGAATCTGAAGGGGACCTACAAGAAACCTGGAGAGGGTCTTCTTACAAGGACGTGTAGTGATAGCATGAGGTGTAATGGCTTCAAACTGAAAGAGGGAAGATTTAGATGAGATCTGGAGAAGAAATTTTCACGCGGAGGGCAGTGAGAGCCTGGTCCAGGTTGCCCAGAGAAGCTGGGGCTGCCCCATCCCTGGTGGGGTTCAAGGCCAGGTTGGATGGGGCTTGGAGCAACCTGGTGTGGTGGGAGGTGTCCCTGCCCAGGGCAGGGAGTGGCACTGGGTGATCTTTAAGGTCCCTTCCAACCCAAACCATTCTATGATTCTATGAATCTGGAAACAGAAAAACCCTCCGCACCACATGTGAGCCTGTAATGACACAGAAGGTTAAACCTTACTTCTTGCATAGCTCCAGCTGCGCTGCTCCAAAGCATTTTGCTGTGCTGAAATTTAGTCACGGGGAGATTAAATTACTCTTTCTTCATCGTCCATATCGATCCCCTGTTGCTGGCTGTGGATAACAAATGGACTTCCCACTCCTTCCAGCTCTAGTCGCTCTGGGAGGTATATTGTAGCTTTGTTAATCTTTTCCGGTTTGGAAGGAGGTGTATAAAAGCAGTGGGGGAAAATCCTGGCTCTGCAGGCTGGGATGTGCTGCTGCATTGGGCAGCAAAACAGAAGGTTGTTTTGGAGGTCAAAGCCATTTTGCACTTGGATGTTTAATGGCCGCCTTTTGTGGCAGCTTGAGCTGGAGAGGGATGTTCTGAGGTTGAGCACCTCTGAAGGAGGAGGATGGTGGGTGTGATGCCTCGGCGTGGAGGATCTTCCTTGGTGCAGCACATCCTCATCTCCTCCCCCAAGAGATGCTGGTGTGCTTGCAGGCTGAGGGGTCGGCTGCTGGGGTGTCTTGGCCTGGTTTGCCAAGGAGGTGGGTGGCTGCTCCGTCTTGCTGTTTGTGAGCCTGCACCCTGGACTGTCCACTGGCAAATATCAGCCTGATTGTGATGCTGCAGACCTTGGAGAGATTGTTCTACAAACCTGGGGAAAATGGATGGCTGGGGGAGAGCTGGTATTAGCTCTCAAGTCATGGGAGAAGAAGCACAGCAGCAGGATTTTACCAACGTTCTAGCGATAGGAGACTGGAGATTGTATTTAATATATACCAGGGAATGCGTGCTTGACCAAGGATTCCTTTCCTGTGTGGGCTGAAAGCAGAAAGCTTCTTCGTGGTTGGAATATTCATAGGTTTGCTCTCTCATGTAGGCCTTGATGTGTGATACGGGTTGAGCTCACCCTGCCTGTGGATTCTTAATATATTTCAGAAAAATCTCAGTCATCCACAGGTCCTGAATCCATCAGAACCAGGAACTGCTTTTGTGGGGTGTTGTGGGGGCCTTTCAAATAAGGTTGTTCAGTAACCCAAATACTGGCATAGTTGGTGCTTGAGAACTTGGGGTTAAGGTGGGTGAGGTGGGTGTTGCATTGATGTCTAAGGTGTGATAGCTCACAGGCAGGAGCATTCAGAATCAGGGCAGAAGACTGCGGTGGTAGTTGGGATTGCAGTGGAGATCTTTTCTTCCCTGGGCTGCCAGAAGAGGTTTAAGTTAAGGCGTTTTGAGACAGTCATCCAGTGGCTACGTGCGTCATAGAAACAAGGCCAAGTTTAGTGCAGGTACACTTCAAATTTTTTTTTCCAGTTTTAACACAGAAGCTAAAGACTAAAACAGTCCTGGGCTTGTTGTCCAACTGTTTTCTTCTTTGGCCAGAGGAAAACTGAGGTATGATAACCAGGAAACCCCCACAGCTATTGCAGCAGGTTCAAATTGGAGTTACTTGAAGATGAGGGAAAGGCAGCTGCAGGAAAACAGCAGTATATTGAACTGTTCCTTCTTTCCTTGGCCTTTAACCATTACCTGTCTCTTTCTTTCTCTTCTTTCCTGTCTTCTGTGATGCCTGGATGTGCAGAGCTGCAAGGGCTTTTGGAGAATATCTCTCACAAAACCATCCTGAAAGTAGAAACGGCTCAGGTAAGAGAATTGACATGTCTTTGTATCCATATGTGCATGCACCTATTTATTAATAGGCCTTAAGATGAAAGCACATTTATTTACCATAAAGGGTTAGTGTGAGACCTCATCAGCAGAGAGATGGAAGGAGTCACCCTCTGGATGTGTGAAACCCTTGAGGAGAATAGGCAGTTTGGTGACCCAAGGGTTGGGTGGGCTGTGGGGACAAGCTCAGGTTTAGGGGACGAGTGCCCCGTCGTATGCTCACCCTTTGGAACGGATGTCCTTGGATGAAGTTTCAGCTGGGAAGTGAAAGACTGCACTGCACGGGGCTTCTGCACTGGTTTGCCGCTCCTAGCTCTTGCTTTCACTGGGGAATAAAAAAGAAGGTGAGTTACAGTGTGTTAGTTGACCTGCTTGCTGTCTGTGCAGCAGTCTGTCTGCTGGCAAAGGTCACCTCTGGATTTATTCCCAAGGTTTCCTTCATCAGGTTAAAACAAGGTGTGCCTTGTCTGCTTGAGGGCACCAGCACGTACTATCTATTGTGTTAATTATTTAGATGCAGAAATTACCCTCAGCCTGTGATGAGTTCTGCTTGATGGGCAAGGACCATGAGGGAAACTCACGACTGCTAACATGGCCGTGTCTTCTCTGTGAGGAAAGAAAACTACAAGACCTATAGGAAAATCCTGTGGAATCCATCTGAGCAAGTAGCAGAGTGTTCTGTAGGATTGAACTGTTTTGCAGGGGATAAGGTTATTAAATAAAATGTAATGTAGAGTGATGTTACCATTTTAGGTAAACTGTAAGTGTGTGTGTTTTAATTAAACCTCTACAGGCAGGAAATGCCTCTTGCTGAAAGAGCAAGCCCAGTCACATTAGTCTTGCACACCCATCTGAATGAGTCCCTGCCTTTTTTCTTCGATCTCTTCTAATGCCCTTCAAGTTGTCCTTGGCTGAATGATGCTAAGTTTGTGAATGGAAGGGCTTTAAAACTGTACTGCAGTTTTCTTTGGGGGCATGAGAAACTCCAGTGATCCATTACTGAAATTACTTGGTCTAAGAGCAGCCCATGGTAGTAGGAAGGGAAGGGCTGGGGTTTCGTGCAGCTGAGGTGGAGCGTCTGTGGGGCAGAGGGAAGGAAGGGGCTGGACAAAGGGTGCAGAGACCGGCCAGGCAGCTCTGAGGAGGCTTCCCAGAATGGCAAAGGCATCCTTTATCATTGTCATTTTTGTGGCTTATTCTGTCAGCTGGAGTCTTTGCCAGTCCTCTTCTGCAGTCTCTCATCCCAGTTTCCAACAGGGAGAAGGGGGGTTTCTGCTTGCTTTGTAGTGCCCTCATAGCAGTGGTGGGGTCATGTTCAGGCCAGACAAAGAATCTGTGATGGGGACAATGGGAAATGGCAGATCTGTTCAGATGCCTGAGACCTGGGGAGCCCTGGCCAAGGCCAAGGAGCCTCTCTGATGTGCCCTTACAAAGCTGTTGTTTTACTCAGCCTTATGGGTGCTCCTGGTGCTCGTTTCTCTCTCTGACTGCAGATAAGGAGAACATGGAAACAGAGATGATGTGACTCCTGGTTAATGTGCTGCTCTTACACTCCCCAGACCAGTGCTTAAGTGCTCTCTGTGATTGCAAAATATCTGTACACTCTCCAGCAAAGCCTTCTCATACCCACTGCCCCTGTGGTGTGTCAGGCTTGAGATCATATTTGAATCCACGAGAATTTAATTGCCACAGGTAAGAATCAAGCAGCAAGAGGTACACATGGATATACCACAGTCCTTATGGGATCCTTAAGTATTGACTTGGAAATAAATAAAGTTCCCTAGAAATTACTATAAATGTTTATAGAAGAGGGGGGAAAAAGGAGTCATCATTTTTTTTAAGGCATCTTTTGAAATTCTGCAGTGTATAATTTAACACAGTCTGTAACACTTTATAAATAACCATGGTAGGAAGGGTGCTATCCTATAAGAATGGTGAGAGTAGAAAATTTGGTTCCCTTTTGTTTGCCCCAGTGGTCCAATAACAGAGAAGTCAAATCTTTCCTTCCTGCAGAAATTACAGAATCACAGAATCTTAGTGGTTGGAAGGGACCTTTGAGATCATCGAGTCCAACCACATTAAAAAAAAACA
>JAOQGH010000007.1:10800180-10815579 GCA_025769975.1 Gallinago jamesoni | reverse complement strand
CCAGCAGCTCAATGTCCTTCCTGTAGTGAGGGGCCCAAAACTGAACGCAGTACTCGAGGTGAGGCCTCACCAGTGCCCAGTCCAGAGGCACCATCACTGCCCTCTCTCTATCGCCCTATTGCTTTTGCGAGTTCCTGAACGCTTCACCTTTAGCTCAGCAGAGCAGCGTGATTACGGCTCAACGGTGTGAGTAGCTTTCATCCAGTGACTCCAGTGAAGCAAATGAAAGGCCTCTCCTCCTTCACTAAGTGGAAGATGTAGCACATGTATACAAGTACCTGAATCTGCTCCAGCTCCTCAGCTTGGCTGAGGAAAGCAGGGAGAGGCGGTGTTATGGCTGTCCAAGCCCACCTGACTCCTGGAGCTAAATTCCTGTTTGCGTGTGTTGGTGCCTGAGGTCCAGAAAGCTCAACACACTGAAGAACTGAGGCGTCAGTGCATGTACATCACTATTCAAGGAAATCTGGGCTTTCACCATGAGTGTCTCTACCTGGGGGGATAGGCCTGTTTTCTGCTGGAATAACCCCAGCTGTATACGTACATGCTCCCGGCACTGACTGCAGCTGGCATTAAGGCTCTAGTTCATATGGGAGAAGACAGGCCTTGACTGCAGTAGTCTATAGTTCGGGGAAGAAAAAAAAACAACAGATTAAATGCATTGAGGGAAAAGGATTGTGGTCTTTGAGGAGCAGGAAAGTGGCAGAACCGTCAGAGGGACAGTGGAGGCCTAAATGGAGGAGGAAAGGGCAGGATCCTTCTCTTCTGCAGATCCAGGAGCTAGAATCCTCCTCTCTGCTTGTGGAGGACAATCCTCATGCAGAAAATAAGGTGTGTGTGAATCTTTGGGATGCCAGTTCTCTTTCTGCTTTACCTGCTTCAGTTCCTCGTTGGACAGGTGGAGCTCTGTAACACCCCAGGCAGACTCAGGAGACCCACCATCTGGATGGAGATGCCAGTGTATAGAGACAGCCCCAACTTATTCCATTTCTGCTCCACTTTGTTCTCTGAGCATTGTCCATTTATGGTTTGACTCTAAAGACAAGAGTCTCTTGACTCCAAGGGAAGGAGGTGGTGTAATGGCTTTTGCATCCCACCTCTTACCTCACGTTCCACGGCTGATCAAAGAGATTATTCTTTGGTGGTAACTTCTACACCCCAGAATCTATTTCTGGGGCTCCTCTGGAGAGCTTGTGTGTACTGTGTGGCAGAATGGCTTTGAGAAACTGGGGAGTGGTAATGAAGAACTAGGGAAGAATCAGCATCAAGAATCAGCCCAAGCATTTTAATGAGGGATGAGTTATTTTCAAGGCTTTGTTTATCTTCTCTTTTCAATAAAGCTGCGGTCTGCCCATGCTCCACTTCCTTCAGGGTAGTGAGTATGGAATTGAACATCAGCAGGAGGTAAAGAGGATTGCAGGGTACTGCAGGGTGTACGTGTAGTGAGAAAAAGGTGAGGGAGATTATTTGTTGTTGGTTGCAACATCTGATTCTTCCTGATGTGAGACCTGAGAGGTTTACAGCTCAGGAATACTGTGTGACTGTCCCTCTGCAACTCTTTGGTGTCTTGTTCTGGAAGGAGGTTTTTTCAGGTGATGTGGGAGGTACATTTACTTCTGCATCGCTTGGCTCAGAGTGCCCTGACTCTGTTCTGTGAGGTTACAGCAGGGATGATGGCAATACAGATTTTTATTCTCTTTGTTTCTTTCTTGGAACAGGGAAACTGCCTGAAACAGGGTATGAGCTGTTGGCAGAGGATGAAGGGATTGTCCACTTGGGATCACTCAGGTGGTTTTTTTCTCCTGATCTTTAAGATACTCTGAAGAATGAGGAAAAAAAGGGAGGATTGGACTCTGCTGCAGCTGGAGGGACGTGATCTGTTAAGGGAGGTGGTAATGCATCTTCTGCTCTCTTGCTGGCTCATTCACGCAGGCTGAAGGTCGGGGAAGGTTCCCAAGATGAGCACTCCCATGGTCTGCATTCATTCTGACTGCAAGGCTGTTGCCATAGTCCTGCCTGTCTCTTGTAGCCTTCTGGTACCTTCCAAAGACTTCCCATCTTGTCCGTGGTATGGTTCTAGTGTAGGAGTGGGTGTCCCTTGGGACAGAGCTAGAAGACAGGCAGGGAAAAGGATTGAAATGTTGTGAAAGGGAAGTGTAACAAGGCTGCAAAGAGCAGAATGTAGAAGCAGTAATCGCTCAGAGTGGTTGTGGAATAAAGAGTTTTGGACATGCCTGAGAGTCTCCTTCTCCCGGGATAGGTGTCAGAGGCCCCGCACTGAGATACTGCTTTAGATTTCTTTATCTCTGTGTGCTGGAACTATGAGAGGAAAAAGAGGGCATCGAGGCCTAAGAAGGACCTTCAGCTTGGCCAGGTTTAGATTGTGGAGCTGCCACTGGAGCCCGATTCAGGGTAAGCACCAGGGATGTGTCCCTGTCCCCAGGACGGACCTCAGCAGCGTGTCTGGCCCAGTTCTTGGAGTGTCCCTGTCCTCATGTGGTGGCCTTGAGCAATGGAGATGGCCTTTCTAGAAAGACCTCTCTAGGTCTGGAGGGGTTTGTAGACAGCCTGAGTTCAGGGCAGGGCAGGGCAGAGGGGTGAAATCTCATCTTTGAGGGTTTCAGGCTGCTTCCAGGATCGGCCAGTGCAGGTATGGTGTAAGTGTGTCCTAAAACTTGCCATGGAATATGGTTTTTTACTTAGAAAGTGAATAAAATGTAGGTCATGGTGTTACCATGGAAATGCTAAGGCTGGTGGTGGAGCTGCCATTTGCTCCTTTGGGTCGTATCTTGCAGTAACAATTTCATCTGTTCACATTAACGTTACAGGCCAGACTAAAGGTTACTCATCTACGAGGCACAATGTCAACAGTGTCTTCAGCTTGTTTGTTTTCTAGGTCCATTTCAGCGCAGAAGACTAATTGGAACCATTTTGTCATACTTAAGTGACCTTCTCTTTTCTCTGAGCAGCTCCCGTACTGAAGCGGCCCTTGCCTTTTCTCTGTGGCTTTGCAGAGCAGCGTGTGACGTTCCTTCCTCAGGAGCGGTAGGATCAGGGTCCTCCATAAAGCCACGGTGGGGCTGGCTTGGCCAGGCTTTGGGTAATCCCACAGCAAACCTTGTGCATGTCATCCTGAAGCTACCGCTTGGCTGAAATGCCACCGTGACCTTTTTTGTTTTAATAGTTGTATCTCCATTTTTATCTCCTTACCTCATGCTTCAACGTTTTGAACAAATCTCATGGTTTTTACCGTGTCTATTTCTTGACTACATCTCAGTGGGGTCGGCTGCCAGCCTGTCCCTGGAGCCAGGAGCCCTGTGCTGGCAGGTCCCGTTGGGCACGCTGGCATCGGGAAGGACAGCGCTGACGTGGTATGGAGCACGATGCGTGCTCAGAGAGGGAGCAGAGGAGAACAGGACCTGACAGCCTCTTAGCACACCTGCAGGACAGGCATAAGGAACGTCTCAGAACTGAAATGGCAAGAGGAGTTGCTCAGCTGAGTTCTTCGAAAAGATGTTACTGGTTTTGCAGCGCAGCCCTCTCCTATTGAGAGTATCACCTGGACTTCTCCTGCTGTAAAATAATAATTAAAAAAAAGCATTACATTCATTCCTCCTCCTCTTAACAATGCTGCACATCCGTATACTGCAAACCTAAAATCTTTCCGGTCATCTTTGGTTCTTTCATTTGAAACTCGTACCATAAACACCAGGTCCAGACGGCTGAGGTGGAGCAGGGAAGAGAAGACTGTTTCTGTGAAATTTATTTTTCTGAGATGATAGATGTTTTTTTAATAGGGTTTAATCTGGATTCCCCTTTGCCACTTTGCTGCTGATACTGGAGCTGAAGTTTTAAATCTAAGGTACTTTAATCATCAGTTTGGCTGCTAAATACAGTAATAAATTTGGGTCTTTTTTTTTTAAGCTTCTGTCTATGCCTCGTGGCTATATTCTGCCTTGATTTATAAACTTCTCATCCCATGGGGTTACAAGGCAGGCTGCATCAGAGAGGGATTTGGCTGGAAGAGACCCTCGGCTGTTGTGAACGGGCATCACTCAGCTGAGGCTTGTCCCTGTCTTGAGAACAGTGTGACAGCAACAGGAAATGTGAAAGTCCTTTCACCTTTAGTTACCTGGGTCAGAGTGAGTGCTCAAGTTAGGTATAGGATCAGAAAGAATGTATTGTAAGTATCTAATAGTAATAAGTGCCTAATTATCAGGAGCTACATGTACAGAGAATGTGGATTCTTGCTTTCTCGCGCTACTGCAAATTAATCAGTAGGGATTATCATTGTGGTTGGTGGCCGTGTCTTTGGTGACACACATACCCTGACAGCCTTGTTGGGCAGTGCTGCTTGGAAGGTGGAGAAAGAAATATCAGAGAGGAGCAGGAGAAGCCAACGAGACGTGTCAAATAAACAACAAGGCGGGTGAGAAGTGTCTTGGTCCTCGGCTGGGCTGTTGAGCCCCCGGGCTCTGGACGGGCTGTTAGACTTGGCCCAGGTTGACACGGAAGGGATGAAAATGTGATTTGGATGTTTCTGTTGGCATTAGACATACTATCTACAGATCAAGCATGTTCATCCTCTTCCCTACATCTTGCTGTTAAATACCTCGGGCACAATAAATCTGCGTACAGTACAAATCTAGCTGAAAAGAAATCCGTTTGAGGAACCTGATTTGACTCCTCTAAGGTGGCTTTGCAGCTGTGTGAGACAAGGTGCTGCTGCCAAGAGCAAGTGAGGGAACAGAGGTGTTACCAGGTCAGCTTCGTCGGGGTGGCTGGAGAGGCCGGCACGGTGCCAGGCGTCCCAAGTCCCACTGTCCTGGGCTGGCACGGCGCTTGGCTGGAGCAGCTGGTTGTGGGAGAGATGGCAAGAGCCATGTGAGAATGAAACAAAGTGGAGCAGCAGTACCCAGGCAGAGGGTGTTAACAGCAGTCTGCTTCGCCTGCCTCTTGGAAGGCAATTCCAGGCACTGCTGCAGTGTCCTGTTACTGTTCCTCTCTATTCACTGAATATCCCTGCAGCTCAGGTTGAATTCAGCATTGATTTCTGGACCAGCTTGACTTCTTTCTTAGCAGAAGCAAACTGTTAACCTCAAATGCCACAGCAGAAGCAGGCTCAGTGCTTTGGCCCCTGAATCGAGTTCACTGCAAGCACAGACACGGGAGCTGGTCACTGGTGATGTCTCTGTGCTGCTGGTGTGCGTGAACACACGCGTGTGTGTGAATGCTAGCGCAGATGAGGTTTGTTTTTAGAAGCCAACAATTCGTTATGGTGGATGCTTGAATCTCTCTTCTTTTCATACCAATTTTTTTTTCTGAGATAAATTCTTTATTAACTAGAAATTGAATAAAGCCTCACATTCTCTTCCCATATGAAGTTGCTTCTCCAGTGTGTGGTTACTGAAGGTGCTAAAATGAATGAAAAGAAATAATTATCCAGTTGTTTGATGAAGAGGAGGCACACTGATGTGGTGACAGGCCTTTGTGGTGTAGAGCATGGAAACTACAGGATAAGTACAAGTGAAAACACCTTGGGTTAGGGACAAGTAAGGTAGGAAGAAAGGATTATCCTTGCATTTTGCATGCTAGATCAGACAGGTAGTTTCTGTTAAATATATCCAGTCAAGAATTGTAACCCTGCCATGATTTCAGGAAAAAGTTGACTCTTACTAGAAACCAGTCATCTCCCAAATCATAGAACAGTTTGGGTTGGAAGGGACCTTAGAGATCATCTAGTTCCAACCCCCCTGCCATGGGCAGGGACACCTACTTACACAGCTGTAAATTTTATGGGACTGGACAGACCAGCGCTTATAAACAGAGACTGGAATGGGTCTCTCTGCACTTGTTATGATCAGCATTTTCAGACTTGGTATACCCTGGGCGTTCATTTTTGCATGTACCTGCAGATGCCAGGGGTCAGAAGTTCCCGGATCTCTGAATTGCAGTGGTGTCAGTGGTGGGTAAAGGTGCCCAGTCCTGCGTGTTTGCTCTAACGAGGCTATACATCTTCCATAAAGTATTCATTTCAGGAGGAATGGGGCAGCTGTCAGCCGTTATTTTGTGGTGTCTTAAGAAATATATAGTGTCATTGTGCCCACACAGATTAGTAAGTTTGACAAGATGAGATGAGTACTTAGAGCTGGCCTTTGTTTTTAATTTAAAAAATGGTGTGCTTGGCACTATTAGCCAAGAGATTTTGGCAGATCTTGAAGATCCATTTGGTGGTGTTTTCCAAAGGCTCCAGAGCACAGTTAGTCTTGGAAGTGGAGAGAGTTGGAATCGCTAGAAAACACATGTGGTGGCCTGCTGCTTCCTGAGGGGTGACAAGTGGTTGGAGAGACTTTGGAGCCTGTCAACACTTTCTGCATTGGTTGGTCCATGACACTGTATCCTCCAGCTGGTAGGACTGGGTGGACAAGCTGTTGAATGACAAGTGAAGTAGACCACTGCCCACCTTTCATTCTTTACCTGCAGTAAAGTATGTGCTACCTCACAGCATCAGTGAGGTGCATGACTCCTCACTACATCTGGTATGTGTTTTGGGTGTCATGTGAAGTCTGGAAAGACAGCATCAGCTATAGATTCAAGAGACCTAACTTTTTTTTGTGAGACCTCATCTTGTGTCCAGCTCTGGAATCCTCAGCACAGGAAGAACCAGGGACCTGTTGGAGCAGGGTCAGAGGAAGCCACAAAGATGCTGGGAGGGCTGGAGCCCCTCTGCTGTGAGGGGGAGCTGAGAGAGTTGGGGGATTCAGCCTGGAGAAGAGAAGGCTCTGGGGAGACCTTAGAGTCCCTTCCAGTCCCTAAAGGGGCTCCAGAAAAGTTGGGGAAGGACTCTTGATCAGGGAGGGGAGCCATAGGATATGGGGGAATGGTTTTAAACTGAAAGAGGGGAGATGGAAATGAGATGTGGGGAAGAAATTCTTTGGTGTGAGGGTGGTGAGAGCCTGGCCCAAGTTGCCCAGAGAAGCTGTGGCTGCTCCATCCTTGGAGGGGTTTAAGGCCAAGTTGGAGGGGGCTTAGAGCAACTTGGTCTGGTGGGAGCTGTCTCTGCGCAGGACAGTGGGTGGAACTAGAAGATCTCTAATGTCCTTTCCAACCCAAACCATTCTGTGATTCCTGAGGACTCCTACAGGCTCCTTCTGGTCAGCTCAAGGAGTCACACAGCTGCACACTCACCAGGAGACCAGTGAAATGAACCTGAGTTGTGTCAGCCTTGAATGGTCCTGACAGTCACTTTTTGAGCAGAGTGGCTGGAGGTGTATTTATCTCCCAGTGGTGCTGGAGGAAGTTGTAGCTCAAGCAGAAAAACACAATGAGGGTGACACACTGTGCCAGCACCAGCTAAACTCATTTCAGCCCCGGCTGCAGCCAGAGCAGAGGAGATGCCTGTGGCAATGTGAGCACAAGCCGTGACGGGCTTCAGATTCGAAAGCAGGGAGGGTACATCCTTGGATTGGGGGGGGTCTTCTCAGAGGGGCACAAGGGCACTTTGCAGGAGCCAGAATGTGGCAGCGGTGAAAGGTCCATGTTGCACACCAACATCGGACTTGTCCTGTCTCTTTCTCCTTCATCTCTTCATGACCAGCTACGAGGTGGCCAGGCCTCAGATTGTTGCTGAGTTCTCCCAGGTCACGGCTCAGTCGCTGAAGGAAAGATGTTCATTAAATGTCTAGTGAAGTAAAGGCTTGGGATTGCTTTCTGCCTGTTTAAAATGCCGCTGTCTGTGCTGGACACTAATGATTTTATTTTTTCTGGGGTAGCAGTCACATGAATAATGTATTCCCTGCCGAGACTTATTAACGGTCCCCTGGCTGCTTCCCAGCTGAAGGGAAGTGTAAGAGGTAATTAACAGCCACTTGAAAAAAGGATTAGCCAGGTGGGTGGGAGCTACTGTTGGGTTCATGCATGGAATTGCCATGGAAATGCTGAGATTTCCTGGCACTTCATCCAGTGTGTGGGCTCCAAAGATAGTTGCACTCAGAGGCTTCTCTCCTTTCCATCTTCCAGATGGAAACCACAGCTGCATTTTCCTTCAGGATGGCATCTGTGGGCTGTGCTGTGGCCATCGGGGCACACAGTGGGTCCTGCTGACTCCGGGGGACCCGCAGGGAGCGGGATGTGGTGCAGCAGCTGCCGAATGAAGCCTTTTTGCATTTCTTTCATGTCAAACCAGCTGGCAGAAAATCCGGGGGGAAACCGCCCCAAACCCTCATGGTTTGCACCTTTCTGTTAGTTGTAAAAAAAGGGGCACAAAACACAAAGAGTTTGTCATTTCTTAGAGAAGTCGGTGCTGGTCCCTGTCCTGCAGACTTTCACCGCTTCAGTAGCCCTTGCGTGGCCAGACCCGCTGAAGCAGATGGGGCTGCCCAGCCAAACAAGGGCATTTTCAGGCTGTGCAACGAGACCTGCATTTGCTTCTAGCCTTGTAAGGTGGCCACACAGGCTTAAAACATTGGGTGTATTTGTGAGACGTGTCTCTCATTTCAGTACCAGCCCTGGAGGTTTAGAAGGCTGTGGGCACACATTCATCTGGAGAGGTTCCTGGGGGAACCTGCTATGTCTCTCTTCCCCCTTCACTTTTCTGCAGCGGTAGCAAAGAGCTTCCTGAATTTGTGAGTGTCTGGGGTGCTTTGGTTTTAAGGAACGTGTGCTGTTGGTTTCAGATCACCTGCTAGCAGACTCCTACATCGGACAGGAGGACTCCCCCGAGATGCAGCAGGCGGCACAGAACAAGCGCCGGCTCTCTGTCATCTCGGACGGCAAGTTTGAGAGGAGCTTCTCTGAGGACCAGACGGAGAAGATGCCAAGCGAGGGACCGAAGCCACGAGTCTACACCATCTCCGGCGAGAGGCCGATGCTGTCAGACCACGAGAATGAAAGTATGGAACTGGTGGTGATGAAGGGGGCTGCCCAAGAGGAATGCCACCATGGCCACCAAGTGCAGAGCGCTGGTGGCTCTCACGGCGTTGGCAGGCATTGCAAGGGCTGGCCAGGCAGCCGGCAGGGCTCCAAGGAGTGCCCAAACTGTGCCCGGCTGGTGGCCCCTTCCCAGCACTCCTTTGACCTGGAGCAGCATCAATCCGGTGAGACCGGGTGGCACAGAAAGCGGCTGGAGAGGATGTACAGTGTTGATCGAGTGTCTGGTAAGCAAGGGCAAGTGCTGGGTGCTGGAGGGACACAAAGGGACTCATTGACACAGGGGTGAAGGGTGACACCCATGCTAGCCCAGCATGGTTTCATTACCATGTGCCTTGGGTTGGGTCCTGTAGCATTTGCCCTTTGACACCTTGCTGGGACCTCGCACTAGTGTCCATGGAAAGGGATAGTCAAAGGAAATAAGCTGAGCTCCATTTGAGGCCAGCTCGTCTGAGCTCTCTTGTCTCTGCTACTGCTGTGTCAGCAGCAGGTGGCCTCGGTGGCTTTCATGGCAGCTTCACGTCGGTTGGTGAGGGCGGTCTCTGGGCTCCCTTTCTGGTGAAGGAAGAGCAGGAGGAGCTGACAGCACCTGTATTGATGCTCATCCAGGACCCTCTCTCCTCTGCCTCCCTCGGGGGCTGAGACAGTGAAACCCTCATGCCAGGGTGCTCAGCAGGGGCCTCAGCTCAGGTACAGTGTTCTGCACATTGGTGTGTCCCCAAAATGCTCGTCTGCGTGGCTGGAAGCAGTTTAGCAGGGTCCCCCGCATAGTGCCACCTCATGATCTTTCCATAAATACTAGCAAATAACACAGTATTGGACTTTCTTCCCCACTCACTATCCATTTGCTCAATATTTTCAAGAAACAATTGTAATTATTCAATTACATTAAAAAAACCTCTGGATTGTCTTTAAAAACTCAACTATTAATCAAATATATGTCGTGATTTATGTGCTTTGAATTATAAGCTGGTACATAGTCCATCTTTGCCTGTCAGCTCTGGATGTGGCTGGCAAAGAGTCTGACCTAATTTGTCTCGGTTTTTTTCTGTAAACACGCATCAAGCCTTTGAGAGCGGAATGTCCAGCCAGGAAAGGTCAAGGTTTTCTCCTTGAAAATAAATTGAGTATAAGAACCATGGAGATCAAACTGTACATCTTTCCTGGGTTCATAGTTTTCTAGTAAATATCCTAGTGATATTTACTGCAGGCAAAATCACAGAAAGCTTGGGTTCCGGACCATATTGTCATGGCTAGGTGCTTGAAATTCTGTGACTAAATTAACACATGGACTAATAGTAAAGAATAACAATTAGAAAATAATTGATTATTGAGTGTGCAGAACACTCATAGGAAACTGCATAGTTTTTAAGCATTGTTTCTCTGTTTGTTCTCTGTGATTTTGGGGCTTCACATCAGACACTACACTTGTAAATACAGACTTTGTTATCTTTATTGCTTGAGTGCAAGGAAAGGACTGAGAAGAGTTTTCCTGTATGCGAACCTTTAATGGTGTTACTTGTTTTACCTGCTAAAAGATGGTTCTGTACATGATGACACAGCCAGAAAGCTTGTGTGAAGGTAGAAAAAGCCATTTCAGCACCAGTCTTTTGGGAAAGGAGCTCACAGCCCCAGGGGCTTGGCCTTGCGGAGGTCAGGGTGCTGAGTTGGATCGGCTGCAGCCTCACGATGTGTACTGAATCTTCACTTCAGGAAGTGAAGATTTCCTGTTTTAATGCAGATGGATTTAAGGTGAAAGCTTTCCTGAACAAATCAAAACTGTGCTTTGTGCTGCAGGACTAAGGCTGGTTACTGGGTACAGAACCAAAGGAAAGCTCCTGATCGCTTACGGAGGAGTTTAGCTCCTCATAGCTGGAGCTAAAGGCCTCTTTTTGCTGGGAAACTTGCTAGTAAATAGTATAGAGGGATACCGTGTTCTGTATCTGGACCTTGGGATTTATAATATGTGTTTTCAAGTAGGCAGTGATTTTTGTTAGGGCCGGTTATCAATGTGAAATGGAGATTTGCCTTTCTGAAAATATACTTAAATGGGATCAGAGTTGACAGCGCTGAACCTGCAGATGCCTCCGTGAGTGTGTGACACTGGTACAAGCAGGGACAGGTCCCCTCGGTGCTTGCCACGAGCTGCTGAGCCTGCAGGTGTGTCTGCACAGGCAGTGCTGTGCCTCTGAGACCAGACCCTGTGGTGGCACTGGCATCACGGAGTGACAGTTTTCTCAGCATGGTCTCGTTTGCACTCTCTGTCCCAGCATCGTTACTCAGAGAAAAACTGCGAGTGGAATGCAGGCTGCAAAAAGTATTTTTTGGAATGTCCTTCATGCATGGCCAGCAGAGAAAGCAGTGGAGATGAATGGAGGCGAGAGAGAGAGTCTAATTTCCCCGGAGGTTCACTTTACAGTGCTGCTTTCTCTGGATTTACACACCACACTATTGCTGCAAACCAACACTCCTGGCAGTTTGGCCAGATTGGCATCATTTAATATGGATTTTTATGCTGAGTTTATGATGCCTAACACCATTCCAGAGAAGCACAAGCTGTCATCTCCTGTGCTGCTCCCGGTGTCTGGTACAAACACATCCACTCCTGGTCAGAAGCGCTGAAATCTGCCTGGCAAGTGGCTGGAGATGCTGAACGAGGTGGTGATGTTCCTTCTGTCCTACCCAGGCCCATGGTTCCTTGGCTGTTTCATCACAGTTGGTGGTAACAAGAAAGGAGAACAAGATGCTCTGCCAGGCCAAAAAGGAGCGTGGAGTTGTTTTGCTCCTGGAAGCAAAATAGCCATACTCATAATCTGAATTTTAATTAGCTGGATGAGCTGTGGAGTGGAGCTGTGCTCCGTGGTCCTCAGCTGCATGCTGCTTAGCTAGTTTTCTGCTTCTGGCTGGTAGAGAGGCACCTCTGAAGAGCCAGAAATCCTTTATTCTCCATTGAGGGATGTAGATAGGGAGTGATCTTTCCTATTTTGACTTCTATCAAGAAAAGAGGGGGAGGCTTCCAGCAACTGTCCAGGCAAAGCCTTGTAAGGATATTAGCTGTTGTTTATAAGCTCTGCTTTGAATAGTGGCTTTTTTAGTGGCTTAAAAGCTGTAAAATATATTAAGAGATCGTCAGTCCTTTGAGATGTGTAGTCCCTGAGAATTCTGTACAGAATTGTTGGTTAAAAAAGGAATTTGTACAACTTCTCCTCCTTTCCCACTTTTGTGCGTCTGAGGCTTCAAACAAGTAAATCACTTGCAGTCTGAGCTGTTTTGCATTTCTTATCTGTTTTTTGGAGGAGAGCAGACACAGGAACTTCATAATAAGTACTAGAATGCAGTTTTCATGTAACATATGTATTTCTTTAGGGTGCCTCTGTACAAGGCTTGACATAAACTGTTGGCTGAGGAGTGTCTGTTCCAGCTTTCTATGATTTCTTGGAAGCTTCACTTCAAAAGAAGCCTCCCCAGTTGCATTTAGCATTTTTTGCATCTTTAATTGTAGCCACTTTTTGTGCTGTCAGGGAACAGCAGGATGAGACTGTGGTAGCTGATTCTCTGTACCAAACAGCTGGTAAGGTATCTGGTCTGTAGTAATTATGCCTGCAGCAGGCATCAAGGCTTTGGTTGGGTTTTGGCCAATGAAAGTGAATTAAAAAAACACTCTTGACAATGCCAGAATATTAACTACTAAGATACTGTAGTTGCTAATGATATTAAAACTTGAATGAGGGAAGCAAGATGTGATCAGCAACATGTGGCATGGCATTAAACAAGGAAGCCACAAATTGGGAGTGAAGCGAGAGGAAAAATCAGGTAGCCCCACATTCCTAGGAACCAATCTCACATGTCCTGTGTCCATGGATTTTTTTACACCTCTGCTCCCCTGCCTGACTGGCTTCAGCCTGAGAGCTCCCAGTAGGAGCTGCAGCTTGTTCATATTCCTCCTCCTGGTCACCACCATCCCACGTACATAATTAGTGACTTATTTTGCTGCCTGCTTTTTGTCTTAGTGGGCATTATGTGAAGATGATGCGGTCTCCTAATGCAGTGGAATCAAGAAGTAATCCACAGGGCAGTTTGCAAACATAGGGGACCAGATAAGCCCAGGGCTATCTGCAGAGTGCACAGCTGATGTGCTGTTTGACTTCTAACAGCAGAAGAACTCCTGAGGGCTGCGTCATCAGGAGTAGGTGTGAGGGGTTTTTCAAAACTTCAGTGGTAGAAAAAAAAGTCTGTCTCAGGCTTACAGCTGTGAAGAGAGGAAGGTGAGTGCTTTTCATCTTCTACAGGAGGCTGTATCAGAAAGAACTGGATTTCAACATTTCAAGCTAATGGTACTAAAGAAAAAGCAGAGGCTGGAAAATGCTTTTAATGAAAAATGTTCCTTTCCCCTGATATTTTTTTTTTCTTGTTCAAATGTCTTTGCTGTAATTCCTGGATTATTGTAATCTTCCACGCTTAGAATAGAGCTTTCATTCTTCATTTAGTAGCCTGATAGATGGGCTTAGCACAAATGTACAAAACACTCAGTGGCAGTGTGCCTGTATCTGAGGAGGATGAGCCTCTCCAGTACAGGGCAGGACACTGAAGTACTAAGAGAAGGAGCTGGGAAATCTTGCTGTTCCGAACAGTGTCTCTTCCTGCTGGATTCTCAGATTTTGCTCTCTCTTTTCCAGATGATGTCCCCATTCGAACCTGGTTCCCAAAAGAGAACCTCTTCAGTTTTCAAACTGCTACTACAACTATGCAAGCGTAAGTGAAACTACTGCTGTAGCTTTTATTGTGTTTCTTAAAGCTTGTGGCCCACTCAAAGCTGTATCTGAGCCTGGAGCAACTGAGTTGTGTGTTTGGCACCGTAACCCTGGGGTGAGAGAGAGAGAAAACCTTGTCTCTTATTATTTTTTGCACTTACTAGTTCTCTTTCTTACTACTCCCACTTGTTTGTTTTTACCTTCTTTAACTCCTTGGGTTACCCAGCTCTTCTCTGCTGCCCTTATTTTCTCTGTGACACCGTGCCCTGTCCCTGGGTGCCCCTCCAACGCGAGGGTCCTGTGAGAGCATCAGCTGAGACCCTCCACCACTTGCTTCTGCTGCAGCCACAGCCCCGAGGAACCATTATTCCAGGCTTGCCCTGCATCCGTCTCTCCAGAGGATGAGATAGAGCCTTACAGCTTCTGTGCTGGTCTGGGCATTTGACAAAGGTGTCAGTAAAATCTCTGCAGGTCTGAGTGAGGAACAGCTTCTCCCTCTACACTCTATGCAGGTTCAGGTGCCGCTGGTTGCGGTGTGTTGGAAGGAGGTGGTTCTCCAAGGATTGAAGAGAATAAGGGCATCCTTGTTTCCAGGTTGTACACAGCTTGTCAGGAAATACCATCTTCCTGGTATCCTACCTGGCAAGAAAGCCAAAGCAAGCAGCGGGGGAAATGAGATAAGGTTCTGCTTTCCAAGGCCTTTCTCAAGCCTTGTCACCTTTTCCCTGTGTCCTTCTTTCAGTGTCTGTCTCACCTTCAGCTCTGCTGCTCTCTTTATTTCCATGTCTAATCAGGTTTTGGTTTTGTAATCTATTTCTCTGCCACTTCTTCTTTCCCTTCTTTCCCTTCCCAAATCCTGAAAAGAGGCTGATTTTTGATGCTGGGATAACCCAGGCTGCATCAGACCCATCAGGACTGATGCAGGAAAAGCTGGATCCTGCACTGGGGAGAGGAGTGGCTGCTGAGATATTGGAAGGGACCTGCATCCCCCAGGAAAAAAAAACGGTGCTGCATCTCTTACCTGGCCTCTATGTCCCTCTGTCTCCTCTTCAGGGACTGTAAGTCTGGTGGCAACCCAGCTGGTTAACATTCCTGGGGACACAGGGCCTGGAGGAAGTCTGAGGATCTCTTTAGATCTGACACACCCAACCATGCATAAAATCAGCATGTTTCCTTTGACTTTGGGCACATCCTTTCCTATCTGAAGTCACCTTTGCTGCACGCAAGGTTTGTTGCAGGGTGGTGGCCCCTGGCAGGGTTTACAAGGCTTAGAGTGGTTGGAAGCCAAAGGGAGGTTGGTTTGGAGAATGGTTGCCCTGAGGAAACCCTTGAGGAGCACAGCTCCCTTGGTTAATGTAGCTCCCCAGTTAATGTTTCTGGAGATTCTCTGCTGCTTCTAGAAATGACACAGAAACATCTTCAAAAGTTCAGGGCACTTCCCTAAGCTGGTTGGAGAGGCTTTCAAAGTGCTTTCCTCTGCTCTAGTGTTTTTAGCCCACCATCCTTGTTCCTTGTCCTTCAGCAATACCTTTCCTCTGAGGACATGCTGAGAAAGTTGGGGAGGTTCAGCCTGGAGCAGAGAAGGCTCCAGGAAGACCTTAGAGCCCCTTCCAGTCCCTAAAGGGACTGGGGAAGAGACCCTTGACCAGGGAGGGGAGCCATAGGAGGAGGGGGAAGGGTTTGACACTGAAAGAGGGGAGATTGAGATGAGATGTGGGGAAGA
>JAOQGH010000007.1:10781073-10800080 GCA_025769975.1 Gallinago jamesoni | reverse complement strand
GTGGTGAGAGCCTGGCCCAGGTTGCCCAGAGAAGCTGTGGCTGCCCCATCCCTGGAGGGGTTCAGGGCCAGGTTGGACAGGGCTTTGAGCAACCTGGTCTGGTGAGACGCGTCCCTGCCTGGGGCAGGGGGTGGAATGAAGTGATGTCTAATGTCCCTTCTCACCGAAACCATTCTATGATTCCTTCATAGACCAGACAGCGTGAGCTTACTTCACAAGCCTCTGTCAGTGTGGGAGAAGGTCTCCTTCCTCTAGAAACCCATGAGGCTGAGCTCTTATCATAGCGCAATGGGCCATGTCCAGCCCTCAGTTGTACATCTGCACGTTCCCTGGGTCTACATGGAGTTTAATTTCCATCCAAGCCACACAGCAGTGCTGCCCAGGGAGGATTTAGCTCGGTCAAATGGGAGTCTCGCTGCTGAGAAATGTTTAATTTAAAAAGCAATTTACTTCCACCTAACAAGAAATATTCCTTGTGGAGTGAGAATTCCCTCAGAAGGCTGGCTGGGGCTGAGCACTAATGAATTCCTCTTCTCTTTCTTTTTCCTGCGTCTCCTGGAATCTCTAGCATCTCGTAAGTATAATCTTCCCTTTTTAATTTTTTTTTTTATTTCCTTGTCTGTTGGTGTCCTGGATAAACTCTCCTCTCCTGTCCAACACGTTCCCTCATGCCTTCCATACACTAGGGCTGTTTGTGTGCTGGCAGGAGGTCAGATGGCTACACCTGGTAGACCTACATGGATCACACTGCAACCATCTTCATCTTCAAAATGGAGACAACACTTGCTAGCATGTGGGGTTTTTTTTCCCTCTTGATCCTGGTGTGCAGAGATTTTGTCTTTGCAGTCTCCTAGGTCCATTCCTCCGTAGCAGGGACGATGGCCGCTCGCCCCCATTCCTTGGGCCATGCTCTGGCCACTTTGCTTTAGGAACAAGTGCTTGTCCAGCCACCTGCCCCAGAGAGTGAGGACCCTTGGTTTGGTGAGTCTCTTGCCTGCCCCCTGACTCGCACGCAGTCCTCCAAGGATTGGCTTGTCTTCCTCAGGCAGCCCGATCTCTCTGTGTTGTCTGGTGAGAGCTTTCCTTGTCTGTCTTTCGTGTCCTCTCCAGTTCAAAGCTGTGTAGTTGCTTAATGGCTTGAAATGGTTTCCCAGGGCGTTCAGGGGCTACGCAGAGAGGAAGAGACGGAAACGAGAGAATGATTCTGCAGCTGTAATACAGAGGTAGGGCCCGTTTTCCCCCATAGCCCTAACCTTGCCTGGTGTTGCATGGGCCCTCCGGGTGTCATTAGTGACGCTTGATGACGTTGAACGTGGTTGTCCCTGTCTGTGTTGCTGTTCGTAGGGACACGAGCGGTGGCCGTGTTGGAAATGTGGAGGTGAACGATGCTGCAGTGCTCAGGAGAGCTGATCTCCATCTTCTTAAAGGAACACTGTCAAGCTTCTTTTAAGCTTCCAAATAAAATATACAGATCTGTGTCGTGAGCAGAAAAAAAAATTATATAGATATATAAAAAGGATGCAATTTCCTCAGCCCTCTCCCAGATACTTGGAATTTGAGGTTATCTGAGCATCTAAGCAGTGACTTATGTGCTGTTGCTGCATTTACAAATGCATCTCAAAAATCGGAGGCCGAAGCAAAATTATCACCTCTAGTGACCACAATTCTATTTTTTCAAATCGTTTTTTAAAGAACAGAAAGGAAAGAAAAGGGAATGGGGACTGATTCCTTGCCTGGGTGTTACAGGAGGGCCCTGGTTTCCCTCTGCTGGCCTCACGGGGCACATCACTTTGCCACTTTGTGGTCATCACAACCCTGCTGGTTTCCCAGATGTGCCAAGGCTCCTGTGTTTTGGCAACCTACTAAGAAGGGTAACACGGCGTTTATGTCATTGGCTAAAAACTGCCACGATCACTTCTGTGCTGTTCAAAACAAAGTGGGAGAAAAACATCAGGTTTTCCTAACTGGGAGATTGCCAGGAAGATATTTATATTTTTTTTTAGCAATTTTAAGGTTGGTGGTTTTGAAGAGAAATAAGAATCAAAACTAAAGATGCTGTAAATAAATAGACAGTGTATCTTTAAAAAGAAAGAGGTTTCTCAGAATTTTTTTAGACAGAAATGTTAGAGACTGGCTTGTTCACGTGGTTTCTGAATACAGGAGTAGGAGTTGTGCACCTCGGTGATGCTGAGCGCTCAGGATAGAGGACGCAGTCACGTCATCCTTGCGTTGAGCAGCCAGCGTGTCCCCTCACCTCCTGTGGACACTGAAGGTCTGGGCAGGATTGCGCAGTGGGAGCCCAGCTGTGTTTATCTGGTGATAAAGAGGAGACAGGATAGCAACGAGGGGCTTTTGGCTGTGCCACATGAGCAGTCCCTGCCCAGCAGTAAGGATTGCCTGCAGTTACTGCCCAGCGCTCCTCTCCTGGGAGTGAGGAGGACTCCAGCCCCACCGCAGTTTCAGATGCTCTTGGGCAGCCTTTCATGGCCTCGGGTGTTTTGGAAGCTCTGTTGTTATCACCCACCCCCTTCAGTGCTCGACCCTGGGTGTCCAGTGCACGAGGAGGCAGTTTGCATGGTGTGGCACATGCTGGTGCAATGGATGTTGCCTCGAGAGCGAGTGATGCCCAGTGGTTTGCTGAGCCTTGTGACCGTGGCCAGGAGGAGCTGGGGAGGAGAACGTGAGAGATGCTGTTGGGCATTTTGCAGAGTGTTGATGTACGTCAGGAACTCTTGTTGACCTCCATTTGGGTAGTGAAAAGGCTTCTCTGTGGAGTGGGGCTGCTGTGTCTCGGAGACCCTGTGACTGGGATGGGTCCCATGGAGGTGGTACAGGATTGTGTGGACTGCGTGGTGAGCTGGAGCCTGGCAGGAGGAGGATTGTTCAGAAAAGGGAGTGCTAAGGAGACTTTACCACATCACTGTTGAATTTTGATGGGTGAAGAGATCTTGCTAGTGATCAAATAACACTGGGTTTTCTGGGGGCAGTTGCAGGAGCTGGGCAGGAGGACTGGGCAGGTCTGTATCACCCCACTGCTCAGAGTAGAGCATGGCCCCCCAGGGGTGCAGTGCCAGCCCTTTGGTGCTAACAGGCAAGTGCAGAGGGGCCTGAAGATCAATATGGCTGTAAAAAGCCCTCAGAAGGATCTAGATGGCCACAGGATGCCCACATTGAGAGACAGTCCCAGGCTCACACCTTCTTTTCAAAGTGCTTTATTTGTAGAAGAGCTGATGAGAGGAAAAAGGCCTTTGTCCCCTTCTCTGACCATTTAGTGCAATGGTTAACCTCGAGCAGCTGGGTTCTCCCTGGAGCTGCTCTCAGCAGGATTTAGCAGATTTATCTGGACAGCTGCCCTCAGCCCACGCTCACGGGGAGACCAAGCTGTCCGGGCAGCTGGGAGCATCATTCTTCTGTGGCAAAGACAGCTTCAATCCCCGTACCCCAGGGGCTGAAGAAGCTCCTCTGCAGAGAGGACAACTGAGCGTTTCACAGAAAAATGCTTTTTACTCCAAAATGCCAAAATCCCAAAGGATGTGACAGTGGCCTTGGCAATTAACATTGATGCTCAGTGTCTGGTGTGATTTTTGGTCTCACGATGGACCATAAAGATTTTCATTCTGAGTTGTAATGCATGTCTAAGACTTTTTTTGGGTAAAGAACGACCCTGGTTCCCTTAAAATATTGTATTTATATGGATTTTAATCCAACATAAGGCAGCCCATGCTACCAGTCGTCACGTACCCCAGAAGCCTTTTGCACCCAGAGCCAGCCCAGCATGTCTTGGTGAAGTGAGTTGTTCTCATTACTTCTCTAAGGGGGGCAGTGTCTGATCCACAGCTGTGGATCTTCACAGGCACAAGCTGAGCTAAAACAAAGCTTTGTAAAAGAACATTAATAGCCCAAGCGCAGATGGAAGTTTGTCATGGAATACTGTTGCTCCCAGCTCCACTCCACAGCTGCTGGTTTTCCTTCTTGACTGGCTGCATTTGGATCCTGATGGCGACATGGGGGCCAGAGAGGGGACAGTGCAGTCGGTGGGGTGGGGTGAGTGCTCTCCCTCCTCAGGGGCCAGGTTTGGGTCGATGTCTCTATCGGAATAGACGTATCTGACTCGCTCTGATCAGCTTAATGTCGGTGCTGGAAGGGTCTTCTCATCCAGTTGGCTCCCTAAAGCATCTGCATGGTTGTAACCTGTCCTTACTCATCCCACTAACTTGTGTGTGAGCCAGACATTGCTCATTTTACCTCTTTCACCAGCAGTAGTCTCTGTGGCTTGGTGTCTGTGGTGTGTGTTGGTGGGGATGGAGGGAATCCAGGAAGGCTCCATGCAGGCTCACTAACATCCCTGGGGGCCACGGGGGCTGTGCTTCAGGGTGAAGTCACCCTAAATAGAGTTCACAGAGGAGTGACACTTTTCTTGCTACTCCACCTACTGCTTCTTCCCTGTGTCTCCTCTGGTGTCCTGTTTGGTTCCTGTCCTGTTTGATTCCTCTCTAGGTGAGTGGGGGGAAACGAAGGGAAGCGGGTCCCTTGCACTCGGAGGGGCTGGACAAAGCATCCCTTTGCCATGGTCTCTCAGGAGAGGCCGGGACATTCTGTTTGACACAGACCTACCAGGTGTAGCAGCTCCCCAAGGTTTATCCTCTGGAGCTGTGGATTCTGTAGCTCTGAACCCTGCCTGAGTCCTGGGCAGGGACATGTGTGGTTAGATGCAAGCCCAGGAGGACCTGCTGAATGGTGGTATCCCACAAGGAAGAAGCCACTTCCAGTCTTTCCCAGTTTTTTTGCCCTGGGGAGCAGTAGGTGGTTGTTAATGGCACACGTGGGATTTTAGCAGCTGCTGTGAACGTGTTTGGGAACGGGCACAGCCATCAGCACAGGGTGTGCGTGCTGCCGAGCAGAGCAGAGCCCGGACACCCCGCTGCCCTGCTGAGGGGAAGAACAAAAGAAAGGATGGAGGGGAGAAGTTACTGCTGCTGACAGGAGAAGGGGCAGCGTTGCCGGCAAGGGCATGGCAGTGTCCTCAGCAGAGTGACAGCACAAGTGCCTCCGTCACAGCAAAATGACCGCCAGCTGTGAGAAGGGGGCTGCCGGGTAGGACCTCGCTTGCCCTGTGCCACCAGCCCAGGGAGTTCAGAAGAAACAGCCACGCTCTTGACAAACGTCACTGTCCCCGGCACTGAGTTAGGTGCAGGCTGGGAACTGGGTCTCCAGCTTTTGAATACCTAGAAAGAAATACACTGTCTTCCTAATTTTATTTTTTTTTCTCCCAGTTTTTTCAGTCTCACACGGCTCAGGTATGGCTTTGGATTACCTTTCTCAGACGTTGTGTTTGGCTTTTCTTTCAGGAATTTTCGGAAGCACCTCCGCATGGTGGGGAGCCGAAGGGTTAAAGCACAAAGTAAGTGAGCACCTGTAAGATGTGGCTGTGAGGAGTTTATGCTGGTGAGACATGGGGAGATGCGGATAGAAGGGACCTAGCATTGGGCTGGAGAAAGGATTTGACCTGCTGATGCCATTTTACCCCACAAAAAAGGAGGCCAGGTTGTTGTGAGCCTCCAGGACACATGGATGTCTACAAGCTATTTCCAAGGACCCTCTGCCTTGGCTGTGGAACGTTTCTGGGGCCTCAGCATGAGGAGTGGAAGAAGAGCTGCAGCATCCTTGTCCCGTGTGCATGTGGTTGTTGGTGATCACTGGTGTAGATGCTTCTGAGGAGGACCAGAGTGGGAAGTTCAGCAGAGCTGGTGAGGGCAGCCTGGCCTCCTACCCAAGCTGTGGATCAGCCGGGGCTCCCTGGGGACAGTCGGTGCTTCGTGTGCCCTGCAAACCGGTGGCTTTCTCTTTTCTCCTCCCTTGTGCCACCACCAACTCTGTAGCAGGACCTGGGGGAAAGTTGCCTGGTGGGAGCTGAGAGGATGGTGGAAGGGCAAAAGAGGAACAGGGAAGAGACTGGAGGAAAGGGGAAATAAAGGAGTGTTATCTGGGCCCCCCAGTTCCAGAAGGACAGGGAACTACTGGAGAGTCCAGCGGAGGCTATGAAGATGATCAGGGGCCTGGAGCATCTCTCTGCTGAGGAAAGGCTGAGAGACCTGGGGCTGTTCAGCTGGAGAAGAGCAGACTGAGAGGGGACCTCATCGATGCTGAGCAATAGCTAAGGGGTGGGTGTCAAGAGGATGGGGCCAGACTCTTCTCAGTGGTGCCCGGTGACAGGACAAGGGCACATGGGCACAAACTGGAACACGGGAAATTCATCTCACCATGAGGAAAAACTCCTTTACTTTGAAGGTGGCAGAGCCCTGGAAGAGGCAGCCCAGAGAGGGTGTGGGGTCTCCTTCTCTGGAGATATTCCAAACCTGCCTGGATTCATTCCTATG
Organism: Gallinago jamesoni; assembly: GCA_025769975.1. NCBI lineage: Eukaryota > Metazoa > Chordata > Aves > Charadriiformes > Scolopacidae > Gallinago > Gallinago jamesoni. Next base: position 10,793,703 of record JAOQGH010000007.1, on the reverse strand, counting down.
CAGCCTGCTCTTGATTCTGTGATGACCCTCCTTTGGCAGGGGGACTAGATGATCTCCGAAGGTCCCTTCCATCCCTGTAATTCTGTGATGCCTCACTGGGGAAGAAATCACCTCTTGGGCCTGGGAAACAGCAGTCCCCTGTCCCTGAGGAAGGTGACACTCCTCCATAACGTGGTTGGGGCAGCTCTTTCACGCTGTGAAATGGGCTGAGAATGGTGTAACCGGTTCCTGAGAGCTGAGGATTGCTCCAGAAGAGGAAACAGCTTGTTCTTCCCACCCGCTGGCCAGGCATCGTGTAGAGACTGCCCACAGCAAAGCGTTGCCGGGCTGAATTTGCACTCTTTCATCTCCTTTCTCATATGCTGTGGGAAGCGAACAGCAAACAGCGTTGCCCTTTAAAGCATCTTTATTGGCATCTGAGTTAGTGCTGCCTGACGTGAACAGGGCTCACCTCCCCCTGGAGCTGTCTGGAAGTTCAGGCACGCTGCTCTGCCTTGGTAACTCTCGGGTCATGTTTTCAAAGCTTTCTTCATGTGCAGAATAGCTAAATGCCTGGTTAGAAATGAAAGCTGAGAATGGAGATCACCTGAAGAACTTCCTGTGCAATTTGTCACACCTGGACACGCTGCAGCAGGGGACAGGTTGCCTCTTGGCTCCTGCAATGCAATCTGCAGTGGGTTCCTGTGCTGCTGACATGAGAGGCTGTTACTGGATACACTGCACAAACTGGCTCTGCGTGCTACCAGAAATAGGTGTTAGTGGCTATCAGTGGCCGTTAATCTGGGTGGAATGGCTCTCACCCAGGCTTGCCAAGTCAGACATTGGGGCTGGCAGTTCATGGGAATTTGCCTGTGGTGCAGCCAGCTGGGCCAGGCTCCCGGCATTCCGCTTGGGAAATGCCCGTACAAACAACGTAATACACATTGGGGAAAAAAAAATTACTTGAGGGGGAGTGCTCACGAGAGTGCACACAAGCAAAACTGGAAGGACTTCCTCTTTTTGCAACAAAATTTAGAAAGCATGAGCTTTCCAAGCCCCCCCTCCCTCTGTTTGGTCCAGCTCTGGGGTGTTGCTAGAACACAAAGGCAGAACTACCTGGAGAACTACTGCCTTCTTCTGGTGGTGTGTGTGTCATTAGCTGTTGAGTCCATCTTCCCGAGAGGCTTTTGAATTGAAGCATTTACACTGGGACTCTGGAATAACCTTGATTAAATCGAGGTTTGAGTTGTGTGCGTTTAAGGAGAGACCATCAAATGTCCTCCTTTTCCTGTGTTGCATCCCCTGTAATGGTCCTGCTCTGAAAGTGGGCACTTTGTCTTCTGCTGTCTGGAAGGTAGACCCTTGTTTGCTGTGTGGAAAGGACTCGCGTTTGGCAAGTGGAAGAACAAGCACAGGGGAGTCCATGATGTGTGCCTTTGGTGCAAATCTACTGGATGTTTTGTTGTGCTGGCAGCAGCAGAGGTGGCTTTGGAGTCTGATAATGTCGTGCTTTGGTTTTATCCTAGCATTTGCCGAACGGCGTGAGAGGAGCTTCAGCAGGTCCTGGAGTGACCCGACTCCCATCAAAGCCGATTCCTTCCATGACTCTCGAGAAAGTGAGTTCTGAGTCCTTTGAGCTTCCTCTTGTGGCCAAACCCTCCAGCTGAGGTCTTGAGTCCCACTGGAGTAACTCCTCTGTGCCCTTTTGTCCCATCTGTGATCCTTTTAGTTTCCCGATATCTGAGCAAATAACACTCCAGGTATATGCACCTATTCATCTGTGTGTACCTGTATTTATTTGTAGAACACTACGCATCCAACCTCATGTTATTGCCCAGTTGCCAAAGGATGCTCTTACAGCCCTCTGTTCCCATCTTCCCTTATCTGCTTGGGACCAAAACAGCCTATCTGGAAGCACGCCAGTCCAAGGCTATGCTCACCCAGTGGGGCTGACTTGCCTGGCTTCCCACCCGAGAGCCCCTTCTGAGTGCTTTCTTAGGCTGGAATAGCTCAGGAGCACAGCTGCAGTGCTCCAAGAGATGTAGCTTTGATTTCCTGGCTGTGCCAGCTGTGCAGGTGATAGCTTGGGGCAATCCGATCTTCGTTTGGGCTGCCAGGAATTCCTCTGGGAATCCCCAGTAATGCTGCCATGTTCTGCTTGTGGGGAGTGAGATGCTGCTGCGTTAATTTACGGAAGGGAATGCCAGCATCTTCCCATTGTCTTTTTGTAAAGGGAATGGATGTTTTTCCCAGATAGGAGATCCTGTAGGCAAGGGACGTGGTGGATATGAGTTTCCCCATGTTGAAGTGTGTTGTTTATTAAATGAACGTCACTAATGAAATGAGTGGACCTGCCAGGAATGCAAGAGACCCAGCCCTCCTAGTGTAGGAGACACCGTACCAGGTTGTAGGGGGAGATGTTTTAAAGGCCAGGTTCAAAACATGACCCGATGGTTCCTTTGCGGTCTGATTCCTCCCCGCTCCCTCAGCTCACTCGGAGGCGAATGGAGACACCGTGGTTCAGACAGGCTCCAGGCACTGCCCAGTGACACCCGGACATCCCAAAAACCGCAAATAGAGGCATCTCCGTTCTCTTTCCTCAGTCCCTGGCTTCAGGGAGCCATCTCTATTTTTAACCTTTAATGGTCAATTATATTCCTTCCAGATGTTTTTTTTTTTCCCCAGGAGGCATTGAAGGCTGACAGGTAAGGTCAATTTGGAGAGCAAATTCAAGTATACATATCCTGCTGTGTTTGCTATGGCTGTCCTCACGCTCTGGGACTTCTCTGCCAGGATCAGTTTGACCAACAAGGCAGAATTTCTTTATAATCACTCAGAAGACGTAGTCAGAGCAGTAATTATTTCACGAGACCAGCTTTGAAGTCTTTGGAATTTTGCTCGTCAGCTTGGCCATGTGGAAGCGTAGAGAGTCTGTCTGTGTCCTGTCTCTCCTTCTCCATTTCTGAAATGACAGGGTGACTGTTGTGAATTACCATGTGAAAGCTCAGCTTGGTGACTGTGAGAGAGATGAGAAGTTCTGTGATGTGTGACATCGGGCTCTGTGCGTGTGCTCTTTGTTCGTTAAGTGTTTGTCTGCTCAGAGGCACCAGCCCTGAAGTGTGGTGTCTGTCGCTCTGTAGAAGAAAGGTGGGCACGAGTCTCATGGCTGGTGGCACCTCTCACAAGGGTGCTGCTAGGCAGGACCCTCTGGGGAAGGCAAACTGTTCTCCCTTGTAACGCACACCGTGTTCTGGCAGGCCATGACCTTCAGGATTCCTGCGGCACTTTGGATGGTGACTTTGACTTGAACTGGGAAGCAGAAAAGGAACTTGAAGCCATGGCATGTGACGGAGAAGACTTTATTCCACCAAAAATAATGGTGAGAGTTTCCAGCTCAGCTACCTGTATCTGCTCAGGCTCTGTCTCCCATTTCAGAGCTGCTAAGTTTAGGATTTTGGGGGGAAAAGGCAGGTCTTTGGGGAGAAGAGGCAGGTCTTTTATATAGACAACTCCTCCGGTGTGTATGAGGGTCACTCAGAGATCAGCCGAGATGGTATTTGGCATCTGTTGCTGCTGGGGATAATGTGCTGAAAGAAAACTGGAAGAGGAAGGACCTGTAGTCGAAGCCCAAATCGGAGCAGGACCATCACCAGCACTGAATCAAGTTGGCCTGAGCATCAGTAACCCTGACAGTAAAGACCCAAGTCCCCAGTCCCAGAAGTTCTCCCTCCTGTTGCTACTTGCCCAATTTTCTTTGGAGCCATATGTCATCCCTTGAGATGCTTCCTGCTGTGTTATCACTCCTTGGTGCTAGGCTCCCTCGTGCTCTGCTCCGTGGAGTTTGGCAGAGAGGACCAGGTTTTCACACACCCATTCTTTGGCCAGAGGCACAAGTACTTGAGAAAAATGGGGTCTCAAGCTTCTAGATTGTTCTCAGGGCAGCATTGCCAGCCCAGCCCAGCAGTGCTGTGTGTGAATGGGTCCTGTGGAGTGAGGGACATAGTCATAGAATGGTTAGAGTTGGAAGGGACCTTTAAAGATCATCAAGTTCCAAGCAGGGACACCTCCCACTAGATCAGGTTGCTCCAAGCCCCATCATGGAGATGTTCTGCTGTGATACGTGTCCTCAGGCTGGCTGTGCAGCCTCAACCCCAAAGCACCCTCGGAGTGAAGCGGCCAAGTGAGACCCAAACATGAGGAACCCAGCCCATGGGTTTGCTCAGTCCTTGGTACCTGCCACCTGTCTCCCCATGTGGTCTGTGAGGAATGTCCATCCCTGGGCTTCTACACTGTCCCTCTTCAGGCACAGCTTTATATTAACTCCCTGTGGCCAAAGCGGGGACTGGGACCCCACCAGGTGGGAGGGCTTTGAAGGCAGCGCAGGCTGGAGCCCAGGCTGCCCGTTGTGCTCCTCCAGCGATGAAGAGAGGTACCTGAAATGCCAGCACAGCCAAATCACCCATGTTCCCATAGCCCTTTGGCTTGTGCTGGTGGCAGTCCCATCGGCTCAGGCTCTTGTGCTGATGGAGCCAGATGAAACTTTGAATCTCATCTCAATCAGCTTTAATACAAGGAGTGAGCCCCACAGCCAACAGGAGTGAAATTAGAGAAGCTCATAGACGCATCAAGCTTCTGAACCATCCAGATAAAGGCGGTCCTCCGTACGTAGCAGCCAAAATCAACAAAGCTAAAGATTTGCTGGAAGACCTAGCTAAAAAAATGAACGAGTGAGAAAATCAGAGGGTTTGTCCACGCAAATGATTATTTTTTTTCACAAATGGCTTAAGACAAGTTCTAATGTTGGTCTTTGACTTAATATAAATGAATCTGGAACTGCCAGTCTGGGGAGGTACTTCCCTCCTCACATCTTAGTTGCTTTTTGGGGAAATATGTGAAGGAATGAGGCTTTGAGTTTGGAGGAAAGATGAGATGAGTATTAAACCAGATGGAGCTGAGATGTGGGGAAGGAATTCTTTGGTGTGAGGGTGGTGAGAGCCTGGCCCAGGTTGCCCAGAGAAGCTGTGGCTGCCCCATCCCTGGAGGGGTTCAAGGCCAGGTTGGAGGTGGCTTGGAGCAGCCTGGTGTGGTGGGAGGTGTCCCTGCCCAGGGCAGGGGGTGGCACTGGGTGGTCTTTAAGGTCCCTTCCCACCCAACCATTCTATGATTCTATGATCTGCCTGATGTCCTATGGCTGTGTGCCTCCCTGCGCCTGATGCCGTTTCATCCCTTGGCTGGCTCCCCTTCAGGTCAGGAGCTGGCCAGCTGAGTGTGCCGGTTTGAACAGTCCTCTACAGCCAGAAGCACAGACCCTGGCAGAGAGGAAGGTTGTACAGGAGTGGTCTTTACTGGGATACAGCCTTTGGTGGTGACGCGCAAGCAGCTTTGTCATCTGTGCACACCTGTCTGCCCTTTACGGCTGTTACCTCGGGCTCAGTCCTGCCTTTTGGGCAGAGTTGGCTACTCATTTGTTGGGGGTTGAGGAGACTGTGACAGCTGGGGGTACTTGGCAGGCCTGGAGGTGCTCTCTAGTGGCCCAAAGGCTTGGAGGACCTTCTTCAGGTATGCAGGTAGGCTGGAATAGCTGTTAGTTTGGGTAACACCTAAGAGCAACTGTTACCGTGGCCTTTGTGCTTCTGTCCAGGCTGTACTGGCTTCTCCTCATGCTGTTGCACTTCTGTTTTTTTGGGTTTTTTTCCCCCCTTTCAGCTCATTTCTTCCAAGGTGCCCAAAGCAGAGTATGTCCCGACAATTATCCGCAGGGACGACCCCTCTATCATCCCCATTCTCTACGTAAGTATGTCACTTCTGCTGTGTCTGGAGGTGCGGGAGCAGGCTTCATACCGAGAATTTTCTTTTATTTTTTGGTCCCTACCCCTAGTTCCTGTTAGGGTGATTCCAAAACACTGATGTGATTTGGAAAAGCTGCTAGGAAAGGGCTGGGGCTGTGCTGTGGGGTCTGGGGTAGGTTTGTGGGGGCTCAGGACTGGGTGGAAGAATAAGTCCTTGGAGTGAAAATAGAACATGTGGGCTACCAGACTATACAGTCACAGGCAGACAGCATGGGCATATTAGCAAGGGAAGGAGGGCAGGCCTGAGCACACCAGCAGAGCTTCTCCTTGCACAGGATGATCAAGACCTCAGAGCTCTGCAGTGGAACATGACCCCCATCACCCCATATACAGCAGTGCATCCCTCAGTCATTAATTAAACCTTGAGTTTTCAGTAGGAGTCCTGCCTGAGCAGGTGGTCTGGAACACCAGCAAGGAGTCATGGGTCTCTTCTTCTTAATCACTTAATATTGACTTCATTTGAAAGGGAAGGGTGGGACTGACAGCCCAGGAAACTCCTGCGCTGCCGGCTCCACCTGGAGACTGTCGTAATGTCATGGGAGCTGGTACAGTGACTGTGAACCCTGATATATCTTCTCTCTTGGTTTCCAGGACCACGAACATGCCACCTTTGATGACATCCTAGGTACGTGACTGTTATTTCCTTTTCTTAACCCCTACCCACTGCAAACATAATTGATCAATTTGTTAAAGTCACTCCTCTGCCCTGTGCCTCAGCTGCCGCTCATTAAGGTGTTTGTATCCCCCCAGTGACACCTGACAGTCAGTCAGCTGTTGTTGGATGTGCTGCAGTAATAAAATTTCACTTCAGTGGCCCATTTTCATAAAACCATAGAATGGTCTGGGTTGGAAGGGACCTTAAAGCCCACCCAGTGCCACCCCCTGCCCTGGGCAGGGACACCTCCCACCAGACCAGGTTGCTCCAAGCCCCCTCCAACCTGCCCTTGAACCCCTCCAGGGATGGGGCAGCCCCAGCTTCTCTGGGCAACCTGGGCCAGGCTCTCACCACCCTCAGAGTGAAAATTTCTTCCCAAGATCTCATCTCAATCTCCCCTCTTTCAGTGTCAAACCCTTCCCCCTCCTATGGCTCCCCTCCCTGATCCAGAGTCCCTCCCCAGCTTTCCTGGAGCCCCTTTAGGGACTGGAAGGATTTTCTCTGCCAAGCACCTGGTTTATGAAAGGGAAGCTGAGGTACAGAGCAGCAAAGTACCCTTGTAGGTGAGCAGGAGCATTAATGGAGGGTCAGGACTGCTGGTACAGAGCTGTGGTCATTACAGAGCAGCGTAGTGACTGTCCCTTCTGTCACATACTGGGGTTTCCTGATTTCCACAGCATGAAAGCAAAGGGTTTGCTTTGACATCAGTGAGAACACAGGAGCTGAGCACCCCTCACAGCTCAGCCTCCTGCCTTCAAGACAAAGTGAGAAGAAATAAGATTAATTTTTTAGCTTTATCTTTTCCAACATGTTTTTTTTTTGCAGAGGAGATAGAGAAGAAGCTTAACATTTATCGGAAAGGCTGCAAAATCTGGAAGATGCTGATATTTTGCCAGGTACGTGAAAGTTGTTGAGCGCTTGGGTGGTTTGTTACAAATTTGTCCTTTTCTACAGGGAAAATTACATAGAGGAACCAATACTCCAGAGTCAGGTTCTGTTAAAGTAACTGCGTGTGTTCAGCTTTCACTTCTTGTCTCCCCAGACACCGAGTGCTCTCAAGTTGCTGTGACAGCAGGAAATAAAATCTGATTTAGTGTGGCCAACCCTGCAGCTGGGCTGCTTCACAGTAGCTTTCAAGGAAAAGCAGGGAAAGCAGCATTAGTGCCGGCTGAAAAAGGAGAATTTCTGAGAAAGGAAGAGACGTTTGCAATGCGCTGGTTGTAGTTTTTGTAGAGCTTCAGTGTGACAGTGACAGCAGTGGGTGTTGCGGATCAGCACGCAGATGGCACAGCTCGGAGTGTGTGCTGGGGGAGAGGGCTCAGGGTCCAGGCTTGCCAAGCGGTGGGAGGGATGGATTCAGGCCCTGATGGATCTGGGGCTGGCCGGGGATTTCCTTCCCAAGCTCCTTGTTCCACAGGGTGCTCAGCTTCGGGCTTTCCCAGCAGCTGTGCCAGGCCCCTCGAAAGGAGAAGTTTGGGAGATGACTGAGCTCTCTCCCAGGTGCCGAGTGCTGTGAGGCAGCAGGGTGTGCAGCCCACCGACCCGGAGATGGCTACTCTTGGCTTTCCTGATGTTCTGCTCAATCTTTTTACACCAGCTACTGCCAAAGTCCAGTTCTTGTGCAGTGATGTCTTGCCCACTTGTCCCCACATTGCTCAGCTTCTCCTCTGCCCACGACAAGTCCCCTGGCACCCCCGAATGAAAGAGACTTTCTTGTCTTCCCTGTTACTCTCCAACCACCCACAGTAAAGATTTTTATCTATTATTGTGCCTTTCTAGAGTGAGGTAGGCACGTAACAGTAAAAAGCAGAGAATCCAACTCCCAGCACTCCCCGTACATGAATATTTCCTGAGCCAGCGCCTGCGGTGTCTGCGGAGGAGGCTGCGGTGGCTGTGCCAGCCTGGCGTGTCTGCTCTGCTCCCTCGAGGCACGGCTGGGCACGGCTGCGTGGGACAAGAAACACATCCAGGGGCTTGGGCTCTTCCTTCTCCAGCGACTCCGTAAAGTGGTTTTCATCTCTCTGTGTCTCTCTTGCAGGGAGGTCCTGGTCACTTATACTTGTTAAAGAACAAAGTTGCCACTTTCGCCAAAGTGGAGAAGGAGGAAGATATGATCCTGTGAGTGGCTGCATTTCGTTCTGGACTTGCACAGTGTTTTTCTGCTGGGTTTGCTCGGTGTTTGTAGTGCGTAGCCAAGAGGAGAGGTGGAAGGAGCTGGGGTGGCTTGGTCAGGGGAAGAGGAGACTGAGGGGGGGGACACAATTACAGGTTCCATCTCCTTTAGGTGGAGCTGCAAAGATGCTCATCCCTGGGGAGGTGCAGCCCTGGGACAGATAACCAGAAGATTTATCCTTTTGTCTGCTCTTTAGTGTCTCTCTGGACTAGAGACTAAAGAGGGGAAAAAAGAAAAAAGATATTTCCTCTCCTAACAAAGTCTTTGCTGACCAGAAACCAGAAGGTGTACCTTGTGCCTCTGTGGCTCAGAAGAGGCTGAGATGGCATTTCTAAGCAGGCGACACGTGGCAGAAATCCAGACTGTCCCCCCACCAGCTGCTTCCAGTAACTGCCCTCCTGATTGCAGGGGGAAATGCAGTTTGTCTCTGCACAGCCTGCTCAAAGTCCAGCAGGTCACTGAGGAGGGTTGTCACTGACACACCAGCCTGTCGGCCAGGGTCACAGAGGCAGTTTTGCTTCTCCTTGCAGGGAGTTCAGCTGTTTTGTTGCCCTCTCCCTTGTGCCGGTGCGGAGCTGCTTGGCCGCCAGCACGTTGTTGTGGGGGAGAGGCTGCAACCACCCTGTTCCTACACAACGCGTTGTTGGCCCGAGAACTGAGTGTTAATATCAACATCTGCTCAGCAAGCTCATGCTCTGGCACAAACACCATCAATAAAATTCTTCAGCACGTGTGTGCGGACACGGTCCTGAGCACGGTGCAGGCATAGCTGGTCCCAAACTGGGAATTCAGGGACCTTCGGGAAGCTGTGAACTCACAGCTGGAAACTTGGGTGCTTGGAAGCGAGTGTCTCCAATCCAGCCTGCATGGATCTGATCGCAGACCCCACGGAGGAACTGCTGGGCTTCAGAACCCACCTGAGGTCTTCCCCCACGCAGGGAGGGGGTTGTGCTTTGTGTCCCTTAGACACAGTGTTCCTGGTCCCTAGTCACAAAAGGTAAAGCAGGACTGACCAAGGAGCAGCACCGAGCGCTGGCTGAGGTGGAACAGCTTGGTTTGGTGGTGTCTCTCTTGGTTGTGTAGAAGAACAACCCCTTCAGCTGTTCTCTGCTGATTTCCTGCCCTGGCAATGACCACCGATAACACTCCTATTGAGATAGGGCAATTGTTGCTAGAAATGGGGGAGAGGAAACTGGAGGGAACTGCTCACAAAGAGGGTGCTTAGTAAAACCATCAGTCTAAAAGCACATATGGTGGACTCTGCTCCCTTCTCTTCACCTTGGAGCCTCCTTGGCTCGATGGGCTGCTTCTCCTTCTCTGCCACATGACTTGGAGCTGCTTCTCAGGCCCTTGCTCTGCCCCTGCCCTTCCTTGTCTAAGAACCAGGGGCTCTTCCTGGGCAGCTTGCTCCTCTGGCTACAAGTCTGAGGCCCCCTCTGAGCAATGTGTGCACATGTGTCCTGGTGATGACTCGTGCATATGAGGAGATAGGAAAAACAGAATACATAATTTAAAAAATATATATCTTTTTCCAGCTTCTGGAAGAGGTTGAGCCGGCTGATGAGTAAAGTCAATCCTGAACCAAATATCATTCACATCATGGGCTGCTATGTTCTTGGAAACCCCAATGGGGAGAAGGTAAGAACTTTCTGAGTCACGTCTTGGAGAAGGTCTGAGTCCCAGAGTCCCACTGTGAGGTCTAACCCTGTGTGACTGGGGTGTGACCTGCTGTGAGGGAAGATGCTGCCGTCCTGTCCCATGAGGGGCTGTGAATGGGCCCCCACCCTGTGGATTGTGCCTTCCCCAGAGGGCCAGGGAGGAATGATAAATGATGTGCAGGACAAAAACTGAAGCCTTTGAGAACAGTCGTTCAAAGCACTTTATTTATTAACTGTTGAGCTAGATGTTTGAAAGGATGCGAGTGGAATGTTTTCTACAGGTAGGGAACAAGGATGGGCAATTCTGGGTGCTTTGGGGATCACCTTTGTTTTCAGCTGCTAACTCTCGATATGTTTTCCTTTCAGCTATTTCAGAATCTGAAAAACTTAATGAATCCTTATAGGGTTGCCTTTGAGTCTCCACTTGAACTATCAGCTCAAGGTAATTTATTTTCTGTACAAAGATGCGCACCTTCCCAGTCAGCCTGCCCCCTTCAGTGGGAATCTTCCCCAAAAAGCAATTTTGAGGTCCCTTTAGTCCTGCCACGGTCTTCGTTGTGCTTGTAACCACCCTGTGTAGTTCAGTTGCTGACCCTGATTTTCCCTTTGCATTTCCTCAATCTTCACATTTCATCTCTGAAGCTGCAGAGCCCTCTCCCAGGCCACTAGCCGTGGCAAAGTAGCCTGAACATTAGGCTGAGTTCCAGGCTGAGTTTAGGAGATTGGTTGTATTAGTAGGGTGTGTGAAGTCTGTGGGAGAAATGCACGTGGGAGCAGAACCTTTTCTGTAACCAACTGTCATTGGGTCTTTTCTCCAGGACTCAAACCACTGGTATCGAGTGTGTTGTGTCATCAACAAGCAACTGGAAGGCCCATTAGAGCCTTTCTACATCTCAGTTTACTTTCCTTTTTCTTTTTTTTTTTTTGTTTTTCACTGTAGATTGGGATATTTCAAGGGGCTCTCGAATTTTTCCTGTTCTTTGCTCAATATAAGTAACTGCGGGTGCAGTTTTGTAAGTGACATAGTCTGAATTGGCCCTTGTTACTTTATCTTTGCTGCAGTCCTCGGTACTGGGTTCTCTCGGAGGGTTAAGAACACACAGCATGTGGGTTCTTCCTCTGCCATTGGCACTGATGAGTTATCTGTAACTCCCGTTCCCATCACAGCAGTGCAGAGTTCTCCGTGCGTGTCCCGTCGAGGTGCAGACCCAGCTTTGTGCGGTGCTTGCCCACATCCCACGGGGAACGTGCCCGTACACGTGTGCCAGGCAGCACCTCGCAGGAAAAGTCCTGGGGTTTTACGCTGCGGGTTCTGCGCATGTGCTTTTAAGCAGCTGATCTCTGGAAGGCTGGATGGAAGAGCATGGTGGGAATAATCCCCTCCATCAATCTGGGACACGCCAATAGCGTTCCCTCCTCTAATCCTTTGCAAAGTCATCTGAAACTAATCTTAATCAGGCCTCAAAAGTGAAAATCCCCACTTGAGCCGTGTCTCGGACTCCGGGGTTGTTTGCCTTTGTGTTTTCAAAGGTGCTCGCTGTCCCCAGCGCCCTGGGTGGCTTTGGGGCTGTGACTGCCTTCTGCCACCCCCAGGTGCCACCGGAGCTGCGGGTGCCACAGGACTTGTGTTAGTGTGTCCTGTTGAGCTCCTCGCTGCGAGGAGAGAGGGCTCTGCAGGATGGAGACAGCCCCTTAGCCTGACCTTAAACAAAACACAAACCCATTTTTATTTTGAATATTCAATGTTAATTCTTTTTAATGTTTCCCACAAATCTTTACAATGAGTTTACTCTTGATGTGTAATTTTCTGAAGTCCCTGAGCCAGGCTGCCTGTGCATGCTGTTGGAGCCATTGGCTGAGGCTCTGGAGCCCCCGGGGGCCCCCCCCCGCCGTCTGCAGCCAGCACAGAGGGGTCAAAGTCTGGCCAAGAAGGCCAATGGCACTGGCCAGGAAGGCCAATGGCATCCTGGGGGGCATCAGGAAGATTATGACCAGCAGGTTGAGAGAGGTCATCCTGCCCCTCTGCTCTGCCCTGGGAGGCCCCATCTGGAGCACTGGGACCAGTTCTGGGCTCCCCAGTTCAAGAAGGAAGGGAGCTGCTGGAGAGGGTGCAGAGGGCTACAAAGATGATGAGGGGCCTGGAGCATCTCTCTGCTGAGGAGAGGCTCTGAGGGACAGGGGTCTGTTTAGTCTGGAGAAGAGAAGACCTAGGGGGGATTTGATCAATGCTTATAAATAGTTAAAGGGAGGGTGTCAGGAGGATGGGGCCGGTCTTTTTCCAGTGGTGCCCAGGGACAGGACAAGAGGAAATGGGCA
>JAOQGH010000007.1:10763493-10780973 GCA_025769975.1 Gallinago jamesoni | reverse complement strand
TGTGAGGGTGGCAGAGCCCTGGCAGAGGCTGCCCAGGGAGGTGGTGGAGTCTCCTTCTCTGGAGACATTCAAACCTGCCTTGACACGTTCCTGTGCAACCTGCTCTGGGTGGCCCTGCTCTGGCAGGGGGTTGGAGTGGATGATCTCCAGAGGTCCCTTCCAACCCCGTGGGATTCTGTGATTCTGTCTGGAGCCAGACTTTGTGCTCAGTTCTCACTCCAGGGACAGACCCTGCCAGGGGATTATAAGAAGGTTTTTGTGGTTTGAGGAGATCCTGGAAGACGTTTGCTTCCCACTGGCACCCTCGTGTGCTCTGGGCGGGTGCTGAATGCCATTGTTCTCCCCACGAGGCACATGGGTGGCTTCTCCTGTGCCCCCATCTGTAGGTGGGTTGGGGTTTTTCTGCTGCTGTGGCCTCTCGTGTCCCTCCCTGCTGCGGGCTCTAACCCCTCCGCTTCCTTCCTCTTCTCCTAGGTAAGCAAATGATTGAGACTTACTTTGACTTCCGCCTTTACCGCCTCTGGAAGACCCGCCAGCACTCTAAGCTATTGGATTATGATGACATTTTATGAGCTGGAGAAGACTTTGCAAGAGGAAGTCGATCACCGGTGTCCAAGAAGTCGTGCTTATTGCAGAGAGACTTTTTTATTGGCACAGGGAGCCCTTCGAAGCCCTATAGGAGGCAGCAGCGCTAACGGGAGGGGAGAAGGAGCCCTCGGAAGTGTGTCGGGAGGAAAATCTCCTCCCGAGTCAAGAGAGACTGGAGGGAAAGGGTTTGAGACCTCGCTCGTCTCAGGTCAGAGCCGTGGTGTCTCGGGAGGAGCTGTGTGAAACGAGGACAGGATGGAGTTCCTTGCAGAACTGAGCTGTTTTTGGGTCAGAATGGGCCAGATTTGATTCCAGGTCCTTTTAAAGACTTTTAAAGCTCAGGTTTTCTTACAAAAAAAAAAAAAAAAAAAGAAAAAAAAGAAAAAAAAGAGAATAAAATCAATTACCCATGCACTACAGTGAAGAAGTGACCAGAGCACAGAGGATGGAGTTGTGCTGATGGGACCTTCCGTGCCTGGGGATCTCGGAGAGCAAGGACTGGCTACACCTACTCCTCAGACTGAGGTCAAGACGATCCAGTTCCATTGTGAATATATACTGGAATATAGAATTGAAATCTAACTCTTTTTTTTTTGGTTTTGGTTTTGTTTAATAGAAAATAAGTGCAATTTTTATAGCAAGAGGGGTAAAATCCCTCCCAATATTTACTTAGTTAAAAATAACACACCAATAACCAATAGATGAGGTATTTTTGGTCTGCTTGAAAATATATTCAAAACGGTAATATATCTTCTGTAGACATATTTAATCACCAGCAAACATGTTCTAAGGTAATTTAGCAGACCCTGCATGTCTGCTGCATTGATTAATCCGGTTTGGTTCGTTACTTTCAGAGTAGCTGTGTTGCACTAATTGTATGTGCTCTCTCACGAATGTATAGTTCTCCTCCAATTAGCCACAACTTTCTTACTTTCTCTTCTGCTGCTTGCAAAACTGTTAGTTTTGCTGAAATACTTTAGGTTAGAAATAGGGTGCCTGGCTGAGAAACCTCTGTCGGGTTTGCTACGGTATAAAAATGACTTAGAAATTAATAGCCATGGTAATTACTTGTTGATGCCAGTGTTCTGCTGTGTGTTCAGCCGCGTTCTCTTGCCGGCCTGGAGCCGCGCGGTGCCACGGCCACCAGAAATTCCTCCATGGAGACTTCACCCAGGCGTGTGGAGGAAATGCTTCTGGAGGAGCAGAGCACCGGTTTGTAGCATGAGTGTGAATCTGCCCTGTGTTCACTCGATTGCTGGGTCTTTGTGCATAAACCACCTCTTTCCCAATGCTAAAAGGACCTCCTTATTGGTCTGAGCTGCTCCCGTCCCTCCCCGTAAGGGACAGAATAAAGCCAGAGCTTGGTCAGAGCAGCCGTTGTTTGAGAACCTGGATTTGTACTTCCTATTTGAGGATCTATTTTGGAATATATTTACTTTTTGTTTGTTTAGGTCGGATGTTGCTTTTTGTTTTGGGAAGGGCTTTCTTTTTTCATCCTCTACTCGCCTGTTCAGAGGGTAAATATTACTTACAATCTGTGTAGGTCACTCTGGCAATTCTGGGAGGTGATAAAAGTTCCTTCTTTTATAAGTAAAATATACTAGAGAATAACCAGGAAGGATTACCTTGGTTTCCTGGTGTCTAAAATTAGTTGATTGTGAAGTGAGGGAAAAATATATGTACAAATCTTCTTTTAAATACTTGCAAAAAGAACTAGTTGTTCTGATCTGTAGAGTCCCCCTTCCCCTGTGACATATCTGTGGCTGTACTTTCGGGGAGCGGACCCCTGGACGGAACTGCTGACCCCTGTACATTTATAGCAGTTTTATAGCAAAACTTTGGAAGAAATAATGTACATACAGAAAAGGGAGGAATAGGCGGAGAGAGGTGGTTTAAAGTCATGGAAAGCAACGTATTGAACCCATTAGGTGTGGGCTGTCACCCCCTGCTCTGGCTGGGAGCTGTCAGGGGAGGGCACAGCAGGTTTTGGTGGCTGCATCTCTTCCCTGTGTCTCCATCCCCTTGACTCGGGCGTGTTTTCCATATTTGCAGTGAAGGGGAAAATAGACACAGCTCTGTAGCTTGAGGAAGAAAATGCCAGATATTTTTGCCAGGAAACAAAATTTATACCAATTCTCTATTGTTTAGTGCAGCAGCCTCCACCAGCCGTGCTGGGGAGGGGTGGGGGCTGTAGGTGCCATGAAAGCCACGTGTTATTTGGAGAAGGAAACAGTCGTGGCAGGATTAAACACTGACACAACCCTCTCTCCCTTCCTGACCCTTTTACTTCCCATGGTTACGCTCCTGACTGGAGACAAACTGTTCTTCCTTTCTTGTTTCTAAAGTAAAATCCCAATTCAGTGAACTTGGTAGCATGGATGTAGCATCGTGGAACTATTGAAAATCTTACTGAACTCTGGAAGGGCCCATTTATGTATCCACTTCTGTGATTTCTCTGTAGAGCTATTGTATATCTATTCTCATCGACCACTTGTAGAACTCGGGGTGCAAAGTAGGAAGGTGGATTGTACAGTTGTGTAACTCCTGTAGGAAGGTGTACGTTGGAATGACCATTACTGGTTGTACTGGTGCCGTTGACTGTAGTGTAGTGTAATGAATGCATTTCTCTTTTCCAAAGATCTATATTCCTCATAGTTTGTGATGTTTAGGACACAAGTGTATTTATTTCCTTTGTAGCATTCACTTGACTAAAGAGATGAAATACTCTAAAAGCTGTGGCTGGGCAGACAGCAGTGTTTTGATGTCTCAAGTCCTTTGTGCGAACAGCATCGTTGAAGTTCACCATTGCTGAAAAAGGAAAACAAATTTTTTCCCCTTTTTAACCGGTTGAATTTTTCCAAGCGGCTGCTGGGAAAGGAAGGGATCAGCAGAGGATGGGATGCAAAAAAAATAAATTGTAATTATTTAAACTTTAGAGTTAAAAATAGAGCCTGTGACTTCCTCACTGGGACCAGGTTGTGAAGGATGACCCGCGGGGGACGGCTGGCTCTGCCGGGAGCAGTGGTGGCTCCTGAGCACACAGGACGATTTGTCCTTCCACTTCTACCTGCTCCTTCCACCGTTCACCTCCCTCCTCTTGGGCTGTGTCTGTCTGAGGCCCCAAAACCAGTTTGTTCACGCACGGTCCCTAATTGCCATCGGAATGGGTTTGGTGGAGCCTCTAATGAAAGTAATTGGAGTGAGGGGGTTATGGCGTGGTTGAGCTGCTGGGGATCTGGTGGAGGATCCGCAGCCCCATGGCACTGTTATGCTTGGCTCCACCACCAGGAACTGCTCTTGTGCAGAATGGATTTGCTTTTAGGAAGGATAGGAGAAACGGGGACACCTGGTTAACCCTGGGAAGAAGCAGATTAAAGTGGGTGGCAGCCCTGCCATGCGTGGGAGTTTCTGCTGCTCTTGCTTCCAGGCCGTGCCAGGATGTGATCTCCGACGGTCATGCTGGGGCCTGAGCTGGGACTGTCACCTCCAAGGGGAGGAGAAGGGTGGGCAGAAAGTGCAGGATTTGCTGCTCCTCAACCTGGCTCATGCTGGGAGCAGCCCCCAAACTGTTCTCTGTTGCCTGCAGAGAATATTCACCCAGCTGGGAGCGTCTTCTTGGATGTGGCACTCACAGAGGGTTTTCCAAAGAGGCTTTTTTTATTTTCCTCTCGTTTGGCTGGGAAGGAAAGGGAAAATTGAAGTTATGTGATGGATGTAAAAATAGGTAGAAAATTGAGATATGGCTTTTTGCACCTTTCCTCATGCTGCAGCCACCAACTTCCCTTCACTGCTGACCTCCAGCCTGGGATGGGAAACAGATGAGTCAGCAGATAATCCCTTCCTGCGTTTAAAAAAAACACCCCAAAACAGAAAAATCCTTGTAGCTCTAGCAAAACATCTGACTGCAAAAGGCAACCAGCCAACGCATCCTGCCCTGTGTGAGGACTCTGCATCCGTGGGATCCCATCAGCTTCTGCCTCCGAGTGTCTCTGGAGCCACCCAAGCCACAGCCCACGGCCCCTGGGGTGGGACTCCCTCTGCAGAGGGGACTCTGGAAATGAATTTGTTCTTCATTTCTCAGCCTGGACTTGTCGCCTGGAGCTCAACATGGGTTTCCTGCCTAGTAGCTTCTGGAGTGCACGTGTGTGTGTGTGTGTGTGTGTGTGTTCACGTCGTCTCGTCACACACAGATCTTCCCCATGGTCTTGGGGAGATGTTTCCCCTCGATTGCCCCTGGCTTGTTCCGCCTCGTGCAGTAGAGCGTGAGGCAGCGCCGTGGCTGTGGCTGTGCTGTGTTAGCGTCTCTCCGGCTCCTGGCACGCATCCCTCTCACAAAGAGCTGCTGTTGTTTGGGGATGTGACTGCCTTAGTGACCCGTGGCCGGGAGTTCCTGTTCCCAAGGCTCTGCTGGCAGAGCGGCTGCCAGCACTGCTCCGGCACCTTCAGGCGACAGGAGTGGGGTTGGTTGAAAGAATGGAAAATGCTGATTTTTAAATAGCCAGTGTGTCTGGGAGTGTGTCCTTAATGCTGGCCCAGAAAGGAGGTGGAAGGACAGGCTTGCTCTGCTCCCTTGATGTAAGTGTAAACATTCAACCCATCAAAGCCCAGTTTGGAAGGCATACTTGCATGTTATTAATGGTGTATTGGTCCAGGATAAGGTGTGTTACTGTATGATTAAAAAAAAAAAATCCTTCCAGGCCCGTGGCACTTGGCATGTGTTGCTGGAGCCACGATCAGAGGATGTGCTGGGCTGTGTCATCCTTCCTGGAGCGGTCAGTGCTGGGGCAGATTCACAGAGACAGGTACCGCTGCATCACTCTGGGCTTTGCCGTGATGGTCCCTGGAGCTGGTGATACAGAGAGCTCTTCTGAAGGATGCCAGGGATCCTCCCGAGGGATATCAAGCAGCAATACCATTTCCCACACCATTCGTAAACGTCGTTTGTGGTCCTGTATTTAGTCCTGCTGATCACAGAGTACCCGTGACTTTCTCCATCTTCCATGGGAGTGTTTTTTAATTCTCAGCTGTGGAAACAAAAGCCAAAGCCAACTGGAAACTGTTATGGTCTTGATGACAAGTCAGCCTTATTGCAGACCGTCATACGCGAGAGCTGAGTGAGTAAATGGGTGGTTTAGTTACCACGAACCCCATTGTGATCATTGTTACTCCCAGGTAATCCTGCAGGTAATTGGCTCGGTTAATGGGAAGACGTTCTTTTTGCTGTCTCTAAAAGGCCAGAGAGCAGCCTCTTGCCGAGATTGTGCGAGAGCCATCGCAGCACGATAGGAACCGGTAGCTGATTCGGAAATAAATTCAGCCTAACATACTGCCAGTCGGGGTGAAAAACTTAGACTGGAAGGAATAAACATTATGGACGTTTATAGATGTAAAGAATCCCTCTGAAGGGAAGCTAAATTGCTTTTTTCTATAAATGTTTAGTAAATTTTAAGGAGCTAATACAACCTAATAATTTTTCACATTACTGTATTGCTTTTAGAGTATCCTTGAAGTTGGCACACTTACGGACAGATAAGCTGCATCTAGGGCTGTCTTACATTGGGGCAGGGGGAGGCAGCTGTATTTAGTTAACTGGGCACCCCAGGCTTCCTTCCTTATCTCAGCATCCAGATGAGCCTGGTGACCATAGCAGTGACCAGTCCCTGACCAGCTGCTCTGATTCATCACTGGCTCAGGACCAGCACAGACGCACGTTGCTGGTATTCAGAAAGCTTCAACGGGCAGTGGGAGGTTATTACATATTGTTTTAAATTAATTTTTTAGTGCTAAACCTCAGTCGTAGTGGTATAGTCCCCACTGCAAGGCCTTGCTAACTCAGAGCTGGTGCAGGGATGGGAATTCAAGGATGAGTATCTTTGCCCTTATATTTGAAATGCCCTAAAACCATCACCAGTAAGTACAGCTGAGCAAGGCCCTTTGAGTATGGACCCTGCTCCCCTGCCCTTGCTGTGCCCCCAATGCCACATGAGACAGCATTTTGCTGGATGTTTTGATGGGGATGAGTGAAGAAACGGGGAGTTTGGTGTTCCCCATCCCAGGAAGCCGGGCTGGAGTCGTACCCGAATGAACAAGAAGGGGCTGCAGTTCTTCCGCTCTGTTTCCTGTTCTCTAACAACACTATTCCTGGAACTGGGGTGAGTTCAGTTGTGTTATCACGCAACAGCAAAAACTGAGCTCTCATGGGGCTGTGAGTCAATGAGCTTTGGGGATCTTTACCGTTTCCCCCTGGAGTTGGGGCACCAGTTTTCATTCCCAGCTCCTTTGCTCAGCTGTGAGCTCTCCCTTTGCAGGTGTAGCGCATCATCAGTTTTCTGAAAAGACAACCAAATACATGGTTAACAAGTGGAAAAGGTAATGGTGCAGGCTTTGGAGACAGATCTGGTATGTGCAGAATGCCAGGCTCTGTCCCATTGTGCTCCTAAACTCAGATAGCTGAGCGAGTTACGTTCATCCAAATGAGAAAAAGAAAGAAGAAAGCATCGTTGTCAAAATAACAAGGGGAAAAACCCCAAACCACCCAACTTTGAATAGTGGTTGGCCATTTGACAAACCATGTGGAGATGGGACACCCTGTGCTCTGATTCTCCCTGTACCCTCAGCTGAGTTCGGAGGGAGTCGGCAGCGTCCTGCTCCTTCCAGAATCAGACGGGAGCGCAGGGCTGTGTCCAGAGCTTGTAGTGCTGGCCCCCAGAGAGCTCAACCACAGAAGATGCTGGTTTAAGGCCCAAACTGTCTTAATCGAGACTTTTGAGAGCAGAGATTGTAAGCTCCGAGGTCTCGGTGGGCCCTGGACCAGCAGGTTGGCTCCTTGGAGGTCAAAGAAAGTGACTCCAAAGCACTCTCCCCAGTTTTCGAGGCGGTTTCTGGCTGCCCAGGCCTGGGGCAAACCTGGCCGTGACATCCGCCATCTCCGCTGAACTACGTTGACACCTTTCTCTGAGACTATCTGCTGCTTCGTGTATGATAACCAGGTTTCAAATACATGAATGTTTCTAGGTTTTAAGATGTGATTTAATAAAAAGAGATGTTTCTGGAAAAGCGGGCTTTCTCTCATTTGTTTGTTTTGTTGTTGTTGTTGTTGCTCTCTGGCTGAGTTTGCAGGCCCAGGAGATGCCGTGTGCTGGCAGGCGAGGGAGATACGGGCACCAGCCATCGCTGAACGGGAAATGTGGAAAACTCCAGAGGGGTGAGAGGCACTTCTAAGGGGATGAAGGTGAAACAAATGTTTGAAACGAGGGGCCACCCGAGGGAGGCAGATCCAGTGGTGGGGATGGGATGGGGCGATGCACAGTTCCAGCAGCATCTGCGGCTTAGTGAGCGTGGCCCTGATCGCTAAGGAATTACGGAGCATTATGCATTATCCCTTTCCCCAGGAGGAAGGCCAATCTCCCAGCAGCATCCTGCACCACCCTAGAGAAACTCGAGGGAGGCTAAAGGCCTGATAATCCCTCTAGGGCAAACGGACAAGCTCCAAAATAAAGCACATCCCTAGGAGGGCAGAAGGGATCGCGTTCCCTTTGTTGCAGGTTGGGTTTACTTGACTTAATTCCCCAAGAGAGCAGGTCTGGCTTGATCTCCCAGCTGCAATTTTCCCCTTTATCTCCAATGCTGACAGTCGCCTGCACGTTCATCTTCCATTGAAGGCAGGAACTGCAGCCCCTCTGAGCACAGCGACCAGCGCCAAACAGGCTGGACAACTCTGGCATTTCAGGCATTTTTCTTCAGCTCTGGGATCTTTCACCCTTCGTTTCTGCATCCTCCCCCGTTTGGAGACATCCTCTTCCACGTGCCACCACCACTGGGGTGGGACATGCCGTATCCATCTCAGCAGCGTGACAGATGATGGAATTCACTTTTAACCCCTTGCCACCACCCGTGCAGTTTCTGGCCAGACACCTGGCCACTGTCCTCCTGGGGTCTTCACAGCATCACTGGAGCCTGGAGCCCCCCCCATGGCCAGAAAGACGGTCTCTGTTCTTTACTCTGGAACCATTCCATGCCGCACTGTCCTGCTTCCAAATCCGTGTCTTAGGGTACAAAGTCAAATTTGTTGCAGGAACACAGTTAAAACAGACTATTTTTACCTGTCATCCTCTTCCCTCTCCCTTCGTGCTCCATTCCGTACGGTGGTGTGATGGACACAGGCCTAGAGCGGGAGCTGTGCAGGCAGAGTTTTGCTCTGCCCTGTAAAAGGGTGAGGAACGGAGATGTCTCTCAGGGGTTTAAGGTGAATTCATGTGTCTCCGAGTGAATTCCTCTTTCCCTCTTCCCTTGTCACCCAGCTGTGCTTGGGGCTGTCCCAGCAGATCCTGCTGGTGCCAGCCCTATGTCTCGTCTCTCGCAAGCGCCCTGTGCCACGTCTGGCACTGATGTGTCGGATTCGCCGTCCCCTCTCCAGCTCCGCAGCCACATCAGCTGTGCCCTGGCACCGCCGGGACACCGGGAACTCGTGCCCGTGCTACACGGTGGCACCCTGCGGGTCCTATCCCCTGCCATCCTCACACCTGGGGTTTGTAACCGAGCTTTTGTTTTCTTGCCAAAACGTGAGCAGGATTCCCGGGGCCTCTGTAACAGCTCTGGGGCAGGGCTCGAGTTTGCTGGGGGTGTAACACAGCGAGGCAGGGGATTAGCTCCAAAGCGCTCACTTGCCAGGCAAGTTTCACCCGCCGGTCCTTAACGCTGTGTCACTGACTCAGAAAGAATTGGCAGAAACTACGATAGATGGCTCTCACATCTTGACTGGCAGGGGAGGAGGTGAATAATGGCTGGATTTATTTTTTTTGTTCTAAAGGCAGGCGGGCATGCAGTGAAACCAGCAGATGTCAGATTCAATCCCCATAAAGGGAGGCGTTTTCTTTGCACCAGGTGCAGATAAACTGTGGGATTCATTATTTCAGGATTTATGGGCTTTACACGGGCTGAAAAGCCAACCAGACAAGACCACGAAAGAGAAATCCATTGAGATCTCCCCAGTACAAAGGCACATTGTTGGCTCTGGACGTGCCTGAGCCATGAGTCACCAGAGGCGGGGAAATGTCACTACCCGCTTGCCCAGTCTTTATCCTCAGCCCCGGGCACCCGCTGCAGGCCCCAGGACACAGGATGGTGCATTGTGGACCTCTGCTTTGGCCGAGCACAGCGGGTCATGAGCAAACCTTAAACCATCCCTGTGTTATTTAAGCTGAATTGCAAAGCACTGCCTCCTTCCATCCAGTTCTGGTTTGCCAGCTCACAAACCAGAGGAGCAGAGCAGCTCTTCGGGGCACCCAGCGCATCTGGGCATCCCACAGCTCCCAGCACCCGGGCAATAAAACGCTATTTTCAGTAGTATCATTTCCAGGTATCAGTCGAAGAAGGTGTCATTGCTCTGTTCTGGCTCAGGGGTGCAAAGGTAAGAGCCTTATCAGCAGGATACGGTGCTCCTTCCAGTAAACACACCTGTGTTTCCAGCAGCCCGGCAGGAGCGGGGTGAAGTTGCTCACGTCGAAGCGGCTCCGCAGGGCTGCCAGGCTGGGACCACGGCAACTTCTGGCCAAAGGTTATTTACGTCATGGCGGGCCATGTCCCCCGCGCCTCCCAGGCCCAGGATTTTGGCACTCAGCCTTATTGGAGGCGTGGAAAGTCCTGAACTGTGGCACGATCGTTTCCCGGTTGCACCAACTTCCCAAAGAAACCTGCTGGTGGTTAAAAATAGGAAATAACACCATGGCAACACTTTCCCCCGCGCTTTTGTGCCCAAGAAGTGGCCATTGCCCAACAGCCAAGGCAGTGGGGAAAATGTTTTCCTGTTTGGCTGCCGTATGCCCTGAACCCCCCCCGCCTTGTCTCCTCCAGAGCCTGCCCTAAATCTCTGCGCTGACAGGGATGAGTGACAAGACATTCCTTCCAGGGGATGAATGATAAGACAATTCCTCTGGTGGCGACGGCTCCTTCCATGGCTGCTTGTGCCCAGACGCCTGCTCTTTGTGGTTGGACTCGGTGATCTCAGAGGCCCCTTCCAGCCATGAAGATTCTGTGATTCCTCAGACCGTGGCCGAGATTATGGCAGGGAGACCCCAAAAGGCATTTTCTGCTCCTGGCCTGGCACCACACGGCCAGCCCAGGATGAGGAGAAAGAGCAGATTAGGGTTTTTTTTTTTTGCTATCTATGGTGGGTCACCCCAGCTCCTGTCAGGCCCGAGACCCCCGGGGCCTGCCCCGGCCTGTGGCCCCGGTGTGTGAGGGGAGGGCGGTGTGGGGGACCCCGGCAGGTCTCTAGCCACCTTCCCTTTCCCCTCCTGGCAGGTAACGGGGCGGATCTCCCTGAACACCGATCCCGCACCCGGCGGGGAGCGGCGGCACGGCCGCGGCCATGGCCTGAGGGAGCAGCCCGCCCGCCGGGGGCCTGTCATGGCGCCCGCCCCGCCCGGCGAAGGGCGGCCCGGGGGCGGCGCGGCGGCCGGCGGCGGGGCCTGCTCAGGTGCGGCGGAGCGGAGGAGGAGGAGGAGGCGGCGGCGGCGGCTGGGCAGCGCAGTGCCGCCGGGGCCGCCGCCATGAGCAGTGCCGAGCCGCCGCTCGGGGCCGGGCCGCGGGCTCAGCCCGCCTGGAAGCGGGAGATCCTGGAGAGGAAGCGGGCCAAGCTGGCCGGGGCGGGCGGCGGCGAGCCGGAGCCCCCGGCGGGGGAGCGGCTGGTGGTGGCGGAGAGCCTGGGCCCGCTGCGGGAGAACCCCTTCATGCGGCTGGAGAGCGAGCGGCGGCGGCTGCGGCTGCGGCAGGGGCTGCCCGGGCAGGGCGGCGGGTCGGGACGGTCGCTGCAGCAGCTGCTGGAGCTGTACAGCGCCGTGCCCGGCATCCGCACCATCCGCGCCGACAACATCCTCATCATCGAGTCCCAGCCCGACGCCGCCGCCTGCTTCGCCGACGGGGACGCGCTGCCCGGCCGCCGCCGGGACCCGGCCGCCTCCGGCTCCGACCCGCCGCGGCGCCCCGACCCGCTGCGGGAGCTGCTGGCCCGCCGGGGGGCCGCCCTGGCCGAGATCCGCGCCGACCAGGTCGTCATCTACGAGGCGAGCGAGCCGCCGGAGTCGCCCGAGGCGGCCGAACCGGGCACCGTCAGCCGCCTCCTGGAGAAGTTCGGGCAGCGGCCGCGGGGACGCCGACGCCGCGGCGGGGAGGCGCTGAGCGGGCCCGGACCGGCCGCTCCTCCGCAGGTGGGACCGGGCTCCCCCCGGGCCGGGCCGCCCCCTCCGCCGGTGGTACCCGGTTCCCCCGGGGCTTCCGCACCTCCCCAGAGGAGACCCGGCTCCCCCCGGGCCTCGGCACCTCCGCCGGCCGCCCCCCAGCCGCTGCCGGCTCCCCCCGGGGCTGCCACCCCCCCAGAGGTGCCGGCCACCCCCCAGCCGCTTCCAGCTCCCCCCCGGCCTGCCACCCCCCCGGCCGCCCCCCAGCCTCCTGTCCTGCAGCCGGCTTCCCCCCGGGCTGTCACCCCCCAGCCTGTGGCCCCGGCTTCCCCCCGGGCTGTCACCCCCCAGCCCGCAGCCCCCCAGGCGGTGCCAGCTGCCCCCAAAGCCACAGCCCCCCAGGCCAACTGCTTTCTCCACAAGATCGGCTCCAACTCCTTCACCGTCACCCCCCGGGGGCTGCCCCCCGGCAGCCGCCTCCCCGAGCCCGGTGCCGTCCCCGCCGGTCGCCCTGCGCCACCCAAGGGGCCGCCAGTGCCATCCGCCAGCCCTGCCCATGCCAGAGCCAACACCAGGAGGCCAAAGCCGGAGGAAGCCGAAGCGGCCGTGTCCCCCCCGCCCAGTGCCACTCTGGCCCCCAGTGCCACCAGCTCCACTCAGCCGCTCTCCGCCTCTGCCCCCCGGGCTGGGGGCTCCTTCGAAATCCTCCCGGCCCCCAAGCCTGACTTGGCCACCATCCCAGCCCACGACCTGCAGGCCCAAGCCCTGGCCAAGCTACGCCTGAATTCACGCAATTCCTTCCTCTTCGTGCCCCGCCGGGAGGGGGGCCCGGCTCTGCCCCCTGCCCAGAGCGCCAGGCCGGGGCCACTGCCACCACCCTCGGAGGAGAAGGCACCCAAAGAGCCCCCGAGGGCTTCTGCCCTGAAGCAGGAGGAGCCCATCGCTTCCCCGCCGGCACCTCTGGAACCCTTGGTACCTGTGACTTTCATCGATGACATTGTGGAGCCGGAGAGTGGAGAGCTTTCCCCCAGGGCCCACTCAGCTGCGAGGACGGGGAGCTTGGTGGGTCAGCCTGGAGGAGCCAGCCCTGATGTGGAGATGGAGATTTCCTCCGTGCCCCTCTACAGACCCCACTCTGTCCCCCATCAGAGGGGAGGCAGCACCTTCACTGTCGTGCCCAAAAGCAAGCCCGTTGCCTCGGGGCTGCAGACTCTTACTGATGCCAGCGGAAGGCCACAGTGGGAGGAAGAGAAGGAGGAGAGCAAAGGCAAAGCCGTGGAGAACGCTGATGGGCCCCAAGCAGGGGTGTCCCATAAAAAGCGCTACCCCACTGTGAACGAGATCGAAGTCATCGGGGGATACCTGTCCCTGGAGAGGTCCTGCATGAGCAAGACAGGCTCCCGTCGCAAGAAGGTAACTGTCTGGGGTGCCTCTGCTGAACGGCTGGGCTGGAAGTAGTTGGGACTACTTTTGGCTTGTCTTCCCACAAGGCACTGGGTGGGAAGATGGGCAGCGTTTTTCTGATCCTTTCGGGAGCCAGAGGCTTGCCCTCGGGGAGGGGGCACTGGGTGCTGGTCCACAGAGTAGATGGGAGTGGGATGTGATAACGGCAGGGCCTCTCCCACAGTCACTTCTCGGAGGTGTGATAACAGAGAGTGAAATTTAGAAACTGGAGGTGAGTCCCGTGGTTTGAAGGGCTGCGGACTTGCCCCCTCTCTGGCCCTGCTCGCTGTGTCTGCTCACTATTGGACAGGTTGAGGTTCCTCATGGTCACTGCCCGGCTTGTGACACAGTACAGTGGCTGGCATCTTCCCCGCATTAGTGATCTATTGATAGAGGCTTGAGAATTAGGTCTCTATTAGGCAGAAACAGATCAGCAACAACTTAACTCCCCTTGATAGGATTATACCACCTGGCTGCTCTTCTGGATGTGTGGTGGCATCACTGAAGGTCTGCGGGACATCGATTGCTCCAGGCGTCTTTGGAGGGAATGTCAGGTTTTCTCACTGCTTGGGATCTAACTTAGATCCTTGTGAGCCTTAAATTAAGAATTAATCTTTGTATGGCGTGATGAAACGCGTCTGGGTACGATAAAGACGCATTCATGCTGAATGATGGGGTTATTTTGCTGCGCTGGAGGACTAAGACTGAGTTGTTGGGCTCTGAAAGCAGCACAGTGAGGTGACAAATCCCCATTTCTAGGTCTGTGACAGGACATGTTTTTCCATAGCAGGAAGATTTGTTTTAGGTTCCGTTACCTAAATTCGACTTAATATTTGATGGACTGAATCCATGCGGGTGCCTGAGGCACTGAGCATTATAATTTGAGGAAATCCTTTGAATAAGGTGCATCTCATTTAGGAGGGAGGCAGGGAGTGCTGTTTCTCGTGGCTTGACATTGTTAGATTCCTTCATAAGAGCACCCAGTCCGTGTTAATTTGATGATGACTAATGCAGGTAGCAGATCTGGGAGCATGAGCTCCATGAGATCCAGAATAAGCGAATAAGCAGGAGTGTTGACACTCGTTCGGTGCTCCCGTGGTGTTTTCTTGTCTTAATCACACTGGATTAATCACACTGGAATTGTTCTGCTGTTTGCGTGCCCGCCGGATTGCACTCAATTCCAGCTGTTTTCTTTGCTCTGTGCAGGTTGGGGTATTAATCGGATTTACACCACATCAGGTGTGTGGTATAAATGGTGAAAATAGCAAGAAGGCGTGTTACAACTATGGGTAACCTTGTGATGGAGCAGAAAATACGCATGAAACCTTGCAGGACAGCCTCTCTTAGATAACCCCGGCTTCTGCTGCAGCCGGTGGAACGGATTTCCTGGTGCAGGGGGTGCTGTTGGGGCAGCAGCCTTGCTGGTAGGTAACAGAGTAAAGCAAAAATAATAAAATAAAGCTCAAGTAGGCAAAACCGAAAAGCGGTGTGTGGTGGGAGCTCCCCTTAAACTGTATAAAGAGAAGGAAGGGAGACGAGGACAAGGCTAGTGCGGCGACGGAATTGTTTAAGGGCTGATTGAACACTGGAACAGGAACCCAGAGAAGTGGTGGCATCTCCGTCCTTGGAGCTATTTGAAACTTGCCCGGGGAAAGCCTTGGACAGCTGATCCGGTTGGACGTGCTTGGAGCAGAACTCTGGGCTAGAGACCTCCAGAGGTCCTTTCCCAACCTAAAATACTGTATGAATTTTTGAAATTGGTTGGGGACTCTTTTGTCGGCTCTGGGGTGGATTTGTGTGACATTGGGCAGGTCATGTAGCTTCTCCGCTTCTGTTCTTATCAGCTTAGTGGCATTAAGGGCACTCTGGAGATGAATAGTGCTCAATACTTGTGTGTGTCACGTACAACTGTAGTAGCGTTTGCTGAGAATTAACTGTACGTGGGGGATGTCCTGCCTGAGAACTTGCACAGCCATCTAGTTTCTGGGAAGAGAGATGTTAAAAGGCGAAGGAGGAACTGCCTGTTGTGCTGCAGGGCTCGGGAGCTAAAACAGATGGGGGACCCTTTGGAAAATGAGTTCCAGCTTAAAGAGAAGTAGTAGAGCCACAAGTTGCTGGGTAAAATTGCAATGTGGCGATGGAGAGTAGGAGAAATACCAGGTTTTCTTTCGGTTCCCTTCTCCTCACTGGAGGTGGTGAGCATGCAGTGTCGCTTGACTCTGTAGCCAGTGGAAAGCCGATGGACAGATTTCTGTTCACTCCTAACCTAGAGGATGTTTGTGGCTTTTACTCTGGGTAAGAAGGCTGAGTGTTGATGCCTGAAAAGGAAGGAGCCAGTGTGAGGACACATTCCTTGGTTTCTTCCCAAGAGATCTGTGTGTCGCCAAGGCAACCGGCCAAAACCAAGAGTTCTGTTTTGTAGATCATGGAATCACGGAATTGTCAGAGTTGGAAGGGACATCTAAAGATCATCTAGTATGTCGGGGTTTTCAGAAATTCAGTTTTGGCCTGAATTGGGCAGATGCAGGCATTTCTTGTGAGCTGGGAGCTGCAGTAAAACCAGTGTCCATGTCCCTTTCTTTTTGCAGCTATCAAAATCAAACCTGATGCTGGTTTCATCACCTGAGCAGCTGTCTGGGTCTTTTGGGCTGGTTCTCCCCCGGCAGACCTGCCTCCTGCTGAGCATCTTCCTTTCCAAAACTTGCCTTAGATTCTCTGCAAGGTCTTTAAAGTGTGCTCCAGGCTCAAGAAAGTGGTGTTTAGTGAAACCCCGATGGCTTGGAAAACTTCATCCTCCTGCTGGTGCCCAGCAGGAGTCTGGGCGAGATAAAGAGCAGGTCTGGCCCAGCCCGGGAACGCTGCGGCTCGGCGGGTGTCTGTGCTTGCAGTCAGGGCTAATGATTTATTGGGAGGAGGGAGGCAGTCCTGGCAGTTGCACGGATTGTTCCGAGAGATGCAAATCATGTTTTTCTTCAATTGCAGAAATTCAGCCTGCCTTTTCCATCCCCTTTTCTGGCTACCGAGTGCCTGACTGTGGTAGAGATGCCAGCAACACAGACCTGACTTGGTCCACATCCTCTGTGGCTTTTTGGGCTGGAAGGGCAATGGGGACAGCGGGGACGGAGCTCCAGCCCCTGCTCTCAGCCGTGCCACAGGACTTTGCCATGGCCTGCTGGTGTTCAAGGTCTTTCAGAAAAAGCAGCTTTATTGCTCCTTCCAGACACTTCAAGTATGTGAAGCAGCTGCTTGTTTGGGGGTTGGAGCTGGATATTGAGCTGATGAGAGAGAGAGAGAGAGAGAGAGAGAGAAATGCTGTTCCTGTGTCAGAATAAAAGCAATGGTTTCCCACCTCTCTCATGCCAACTGGAGCTGCTGTGGTGGGATAGTTGTTGTTCTCCCAGGGCTGTGAGGGCAAACATGGGGTTGTGTGTGATGGGACACAGGCAAGATCTGCAGTGAGACAGTCCTTGTTCACCCAGGGCTGTGAGGGTGAAGATGGAGTTGTGTGTGATGGGACACGGGCAAGATCTGCAGGTGGAGGGGAGAGCCCCAGCCGTGCCTGTCCCGGGGACTGGGCTGCCCATGTGGGCAGGGAGTTGGAGCTCTTGTCCTCCTGCAGGTGTTAAGATGCCCTTCAAGCCTGTTCATCCACCACTCTGCAGCTGTTTGGAGACCTCTCCAAGAGGTATGAGGGTTAGTTCAGGTAAAGCAGGGGGGGTGTGACTGCAGTTTGAAAATTAAGTGATCTGCTGGGAGATGCTGGCTGGGCTTGGGTGGTGAGGACAGGATACATGTGCAGGGATGGAAGGAGACCTACTGACCTTTATTCTGAAGAGTGAGTGGGGCAGAGGATGCAGAAGGCTGTTGGTGACCTCTGTTCAGCGCTCCTCGTCATACTTTATTACAGAAGTCGTAAAGATGCTGCAGCCCGATAACAACCCCAGGAGGAAGGGAAGACTTTGCTGCAGGTTGTGGATCTTTGGGATCTGGGAGGATAAAATCTATCTCGGCTGAGCTGACAAGAGCCAATCCTGGTTTGGTTACCTGCCAGATAACGTACAATAAAGTTGTCAGCAAGATAGAAATCTAGGTTTCTGTAAAACATGTGACTGGCATGTTGGAGCGAGGGACGGGAAGGGGCTGCTGGCTGCCAGCAGTTGTCATTCCTCAGCTTCATGTTTCCTCCTTCTTCACTACTGGCTGGAGGGCCGGGCCCAGAGAGTGGTGGTAAATGGAGCGAAGTCCAGTTGGCGACCGGTCACGAGTGGTGTC
>JAOQGH010000007.1:10714856-10729003 GCA_025769975.1 Gallinago jamesoni | reverse complement strand
TTGCCCCCCCCCCCCCGACAGCTCCCCCCCCGCCACCTCACGTTGTCTCAGTGCCTGTCCCCTGCCCTAGGATGTCCCCTCCCCATGGCACCCAGTGGCACAGCAGCCTGCTCCCCCCCAATTCTGGGGTGTCAGAGGTCCCTGAAACCCCCCGGGGGGGCTGCAGCCCCCACCCCGGGGCCGTGGCAGGGGGGGCAGCAGCAGCACAGGAGGGTGTTTCGGGAAGGACCATGAGCAGGGGCTGTTCCCCACAGCCCTGTCCCCCATGTCCCCCCCTGCCCCGTGGGCCATGCCGGGGGGGTGTCCCCATGTGGGACACCTCAGGGTGCCAGCGATGCCCCTGCCCTGTGCCCCTGCTCCCCCCAGGGCTCCCCTGGCATTTTTGGCAGCTGCTCCTGACCAAGATGATGATTTTGGAGGCCAGTTGGTGGTGACACGATGATGGTGTCCCCAGCTGTAAGTGCCAGCCCTGCATCGCCCTGTCACCCTCATGGGCACTCTGTGGCCACCCTTGTGTCCCCCCCCACCCTGGGTCGGACAGGGGCTGGTGGTGGCCACGCTGCCCCACTTGGGTCCCCATCCCCACGTGCCATGGAGCTCCTCCAGCACTGTGGGGGGGTCCCACGGGGGTCAGTCCCACGTCCCCACCATAACCGGGACTCGTCAGCCTCTGCTCCTGCCGTGGCCCCCGGCATCTCTCTGTGTCCCCGGGACTTGGGAGGGGTTTAGAAACCCCACTGTGGGTACACTTTGAGCCTGCTTCCACCCTCCCTTTTGGAGGCACCTTTTGGAGGCTTCCTGCCCCCAAACCCCCCTGTCCCCACCCTGGGACCTGGGGACAGCTCACTCTCCTTCCCAATTCCAGCAACACCTTTTTTTTTTTTTCCAGGCTGTCCAGGTTTGCTAACCCCCTTCTTGCTTCTTGCTCCTCTCCTTGCTTCTTGTAGGGTTTTTAGCGGATATTGCTGCTTTTGGGGTTTTTTTTTGGGTTTTTTTTGCTTTGTTTTTTTATTTATTATTTTTTTAAATGTTTTTCAACCACGCTGCTTGGGGGAAGCTCTTCCTTTGCCAAAATTTGAATTCAAGCCAAAAAATAGCTCTTCACAGGGCTGCTGCCGAAACGCCTGCCTGAGCTCCTCCAGAGGGGACCTGGGCTTCCCGACCCCCGGAGCACCCTCCAGCTGAGCTCCTGCACCTTCGTGACACAGAAGTTCCCCACATTTGCAAGGATTTGTTAGGCAAATCCCCCACCACCAACCCCCCGCCCCCCAGCCGTAGCAGAGGTGTGTCCGGCTGCCCAGCGAGGGAGACTTTGTGGGTCCAGGCTGGAGGGACCCCGCTCAGAGCATCCCCTTCCCATCGGGATGTGGGGACCTCCGTGTGCATCACAGCCGGGGTGGGATCTGCACTGTGATGCTCCAAAACCCCCCAAACTGGGTTGGTTTTGGGGTTTTTTTGTTTTTTTTTCACCTCCCTATTTTTGCTCCCGGGGAACTGCTTTTTCTGGGAGCAGGTTCCAGCTGGGATTTTATCCTGAAACTAGGTGGTTGGTGGGCAAGAGGTCACTTTGGAGCCTCTCTGGCTTTGCCAAATGGGCTTTTTTTTCGGGGAAAAGCCTCGGCTGCGTTGTGCGAGCGCAGGTGGGAGGGGGGGGGTGCCGGGGCGGGTTGGGAAGGGCTGATGGAAGGTTGAGCTGCAGGTGGAGGAGCCACCAGGATGAGCCTTGGCATCTCCGGGCACGGGAAAACCCGGCTGCTTCCTCCTCCTCTCCCTTAATGCCACTGATGGGGAGCGGCGTTTTTCCCTGGGGGGGGAGGCTTTTGTGTGGCGGGGGCTCAGGGGGGCCCACACCATCTCTTCCTGGGGTTGGTTCCCCAGTGGCCATGCAGCCTGGCCCAGATGTCCCCACGTCCCCATGTCCCTCCATGCCCAGGCTGCGAAGGAGGGTCGGGGTGGAGGGGGAGGCAGCGGAGCCGGAGCCCAGGGTCGGACAAACCAACTACTCTGGTCTTGCTGGTTTTTATCCAGAATCACCATTTCTTCCCACATTGGCTCTATTTTCACTCTCCCTGGTTTCCCTGCCGGGGAGAATCCTCGTCCCTGAGCTGCACTGGCACCGGGTCAGCCCCGATAACCTCTCCTCGCAGCAGCATCACCACTTTGACCTTTCCCAGCGACGGGCTAATTACACCCCACAGGGGTGGGGAGGGTTTTTTTTTGCCTAAACTGGGGGTTTTCGAGGCCGAGCGGGCGATGATCTCATCCCGCTGCCCCGTCCCTGTCCCGCCACCCGGGACTCGTGATTCCTCGCACGATGCCGCCGTGACGGCAGCCACCGAGGGGGGCTCGGAGCAAGAGGGGGGGAAGAGAAAACGGGCCGTCGGCCGCCGTCCCGCGGCGCGGGGAGAAGGAAGTGCCGCCGTGGGCCACTCCTCCTCGCCATTTCCTCTCCGCGGTCGGGTTTTTATACGGATGAGAGAGAGGGGGACAGAGGAGCAGCCGGCCTGGCCGAGCCCAGAGCCCGGGCTTGGTGGCCGAAGGGGAGCACCGGTGGCCGGCCCCGAGGGAGACGCTGTGGGTAACCGCGCTCGGTCCTTCTCCCCCGTCCCGCTCCCCACCCCGCGGGGGTCACCCCTCGACCACTTAGAGCTCCATCCCCACCACTGCCTTGTGTTCATCCCCAATGGCCCCCTTTGGGGGGGAATCCTCCTGTTCCTACTGGGTTTGGATGCTCTGGGTTCTTCCCCTCCACTCGCTGCCCTTCCCCTCGGTCTCGGTCTTTGGGGGTCAGTGAAAAAATTCAGGCTGGGAGCGGGGCTGGTGGGGTTCGGTGACAAGGAGACTTTTGGGGTGGCACAGGTGGGTTTTGCATCGCCCTGGCTGTCACCCTCACGGCTGTGTTTTTGGGGGGGAGGAGGAGAATGCCTGCGCACCCCGAGCTCGAGTCACGAAGCAAAGCACTTTTCTCGGCTTGTGTCCAAGCGATGCCCTCAGGAAGCTGGAACTCGGGGTGCCAGGACCCTGCTGGCCTCTGCCACCATCCAGGATTCCGTTCCCAGCCACCGACACCCTTCCATCCATGTCCCCTGCTGCAAGGGGCCACTTTTTTTCCGCTTTTCCCCCTGGAAAGGCTCCGTTTTGGACAGAGGGTTTGGCTTTCAGCTGGCAGGAATCAGCCTTTGGGATTTCCCAGCCGGTCCCTTTTCCCAGTGGCTTCGCTAACCCAAAGAGCCTGAGTTTGGGGTGCAGCTCCCTCCTCTCCGATGCTGTTCTTGCTGTCGGCACTTTAACTGGGGACACCTTTCCCTGGCTGGCATCAGCCCCACGGCTCCTGCAAACCTGGCACTTTCTACCCTCAAATGCCATCCGTCCCATCCCGTCCCATCCCATCCTGTCCAGCTCCCCCCCGCACACTGGCCCCACTGCCTCCGGCTGCCCACGCAGGCTCCTGTGTTGTGGAAACCTTGTTTTGGCAAAAAGAGGGTGACACACGAATGCAAATGTTTGGGGAAGAGCTAAAGGAGGAAAAGCTGGAGGTTTCTCAGGAGCCGGTTCCAGGAGCAAAGAGCAAACCCTTCCCTTGGGGCGGCCGGACCCGGCGCAGGGCAGTGACTAACGGTGTTTACACGGGGCTGGCGATGCTGCGGACCCAGCTGTCGGGTTCTTTTCTCCTATCGTTTTCGCCCAGCGTCTAATTAAGCTGCCAAGAGCCCATCTCTGCAGGCTGGCACAGCCACCTGCCCCAGCCCTGATCCGACATTGAGCAAGCGGGGCAGCTCTTACAAAACTGAAGTCCTGTGTAAATAAAAGCAGGTATTGGGAACTGAGTCACGCTATTAATAGGATTATTGTATGCGTGACTGGACTGATTCCTTGCTGAGGTTGGGATCTGGCCCCTCCGCCCTGCCTCGCTCGGCTCGCCTGGAGGGTTGGGCATCCCGTGCCGGTGGGATGGATGCGCTGTTCGCGCTCTGGGCTTTTGGGAAAGAGGGTTGGGAGCATCTCCCTGGCTAACGAGCATTCGGTCCTCGCCCTTTCACTTTCTCGGGCTCCCTGTGTGGACACGGTGATGGTAGGAGAGCTGGCTTTGGTTTTGAGGGGTCAAACTGCTTCGTGCTTCAGCTCTGGGCAGGGTGGGGGTGGCTCCCTGCCGTGTGCCAGAAGCCTCCAGGGTGGGGAGTCTTTGGGAATGTCCCGTTTCCAGGATCCATCTGCTCCATAAACCTTTCCCCGTGAACTCCCACAGCTCCTTCCTGGCATTTCATCAACCCCTTTCTGCACCCGTGGGGGAGTCGGGGGGGCTGAGAAAGCCTGTTTGTGTCGATGTGTGTCACAGCCCGGAGGGTGGTCCTGGCCCCCGGGGCTGAGCTCTGCAGTGTCCCCCCTCCCTGGGGACCGTGTGCTGGTCTGCACCACAGGGGCTGCTCCCCCGCAGCTTTGGGGACAGGTTGTCCCTCTGGGGACCTCCAGGCACTGCGTGAGCGAGGCAGAGGGTGCAAGGAAGGGAGAAGGAAGGATGTGACGCCAGGGTGGTGTGGGGACAGCTCGGGGCTCGCAGGGGCATCCCCGGCGGTGGCATGGGTGGCCCCCAGCTCTCCTGCCTGGTGTCGCCTCTGCGCCTGGTTGTAGGAATCTCGTCCGGCTGGTTTTGCTCTGGGCAGGGCCAAATCCTGCACAGGGTCAGTAATTAGCACTCTAAGCTAATTGCTGCTCAGTGATAGCTCGTTTGGCAATTAGCACGGAGGGGAGCCGCTTGCCCTGGCTTGGCTCCCACCAGGAGCTGGTGCACGGTCCAGGAACCGACGTGTCCCCGGGGCAGGGGTGCAGGCTTGGCTTGGCGTGTCCCAGGGGCTCGGAGGAGCCAGGAGAGGAGCCGGATGAAAGCGAGAAGGTGGCCAGGGCCGTGTCCCAGCCCCTGTGACTCCCCGTGCGGCCCTTTGGCTCGCTGGGTGGCCGCCTGCGTCAGCCCGGCGGTGGGGGAAGTGAAAACCTTCTCCGGAACGTGACATTTGGCAGGTTGGTAACTTCCTGCTGAGCCGAGGCGAGTTAATAACAAATCCTTCAGGGACCTCCTCCTCCCCGGAGATGCCGTGCGTTTGGCAGGACCTAGGGGTGATTTTTCTGGGCGGCTGATGAAAGGCGGCTTTTCTCGCCCTGCCCGTGATGGCTTCCTGCTCCCGGGGCTGGCGGTGTCACCGCGGCAAAATGTCCTCTTGCGTCAGCGCTGCTGCGGCCCGGAGGCAGCGGGGAAATGCCCTCCCTCGGTGACACAGCTCCTGCTGCCACCAGCTTCATGCCGGGCAGGGACGGAGCCATTCGTGGCACTGCAGCACGTGGGGGCCTGCGCCCCATGGCCACATCCAGGCCTGGAGAGCTGTTTCCTCCCAGGAGCTTCCCTGCCAAGTCCATGTCTCTTGTCATCATGTCCTGCTGCCAGAGAGCACAGAAGCATGGAATCATTCAGGTTGGAAAAGACCCTTGGGATCATCAAGTCCGACCATCAACCCCACTCTACAAAGTTCTCCCCTACACCAGATCCCCCAACACCACATCTAAACAACTCTTAAATTCATCCACGGATGGTGACTCAATCCCCCTCCCTGGGCAGCCTCTTCCAGTGTCTGACCACTCTTGCTGTGAAGAATTTCTTCCTACTGTCCAGTCTAAAACTCCCCTGTTGCAGTTTGAAGCCATTCCCTCTTGTTCTGTCACTAATTACCTGGGAGAAGAGACCAGCACCAACCTCTCTACAATGTCCTTTCAAGTAGTTGTAGAGAGTGATGAGGTCTCCCCTGTCCTCTTCCTTCTTGTTCGCCGACCAAGGTCTGTCCATGCATTCCCAATGCAGGTGGTTTTCCCTAGGGATGCTTGTGTCCCCATACTCTCTTGTGTGGCTCCAGGGTCTCACTTGGGAAGGATACAAGGATACAGTGGCTGATGCAGGTCCAGGGATGTGAGTGTGTGAGCACATGGGACAGAAAGGACCGTGGGGATTGGAGGGTCAGGGTGCCATGGGGCAGCCCCACTCCTCTCCCCAGAGCCATGTGCTGTTGGCAGGCTCGGTCACAACCACATCAGTTCTCTGCAGCCTGCCTGAGCCCCTGGGGCAGCCCGGGGAGCTGCGTACCAAGGGCTGAGCGTGGCCAGATGGTCACTCTCACCTCCTCTCCCTGCAGCAGCGACCGGAGCTGCCTGGCATTGGCAGAGCCAGGAATAATTCCACCCCAGCTCCCGAGGGAGATGCCATGCCACCACAACCTGCGTGGCATGAGCGTTCCCACAGCGAGAGACTGCAGTGGACACTTCCACACCTGCAAGGTTTCTGCAGGTGTAGGGGTGACTGTTTCCTCTGGGGGTGTGTGCTGGTGCAGAGGTGTGGTTTTGTGTCCTGCTTATATTTAGCAGATGTAAGGAAACAGGACTGGGCAGCTCTGGTTCAAGCTACGGGTCTGTCTGCCCCATATCCTGCCTCCTGCTCATGGCAGAACGTGGCAGAGCTCCCGGCTTCAGCTCCAGCCAGCTCCAAGCTTTCCTTCTGAGTGTGGAGGTAGGGTTGGTTTTGTGATATACAGCGATTTGGGCTTATTTATACTGAATTCATCTGTAGTTTTGCACCTCCAGAGTGCATTCCAGAAAGTTTGCTTAGCTCTTTCACCTTGCCACTGCTGATTGCTACAGGTAATTGTTCTGCCCATTAGAAAGTGGGATATCTGTCTAATTTGTCTGTTATCAATCACTTCCTGATCTTATAAAGATTAATTTTATATTGGGTTTTTTTTGTTTTTTTTTTTTTTAAGAAAGGGGATGATGTGAATGGGCTGCAAGAACCAGGCGAGATGGACGGAGAGCTGCCCTGTGCTGAGGTGGATGGAGAAGTGTCCTCTGCCCTGGAGGATCTGGGAGGAGAGATGCCCCATGTGGAGAGTGATACCGAAGGAGAGGCTTCCTCTGCCGAGAGCGATGCAGAAGGAGAAATTCCCTGTGCTGAGACCGACACAAAAGAAGAGGCACCTTGTGCTGAGAGCAGCGTGGAAGGAGAGCTGCCCGGCATTGACAGCAGCGGGGAAGGGGAGGTGCCCTGTGCCGAGAGCGATGCGAAAGGAGAAGCGTCTTGCGATGAGAGTGATGGGGAAGAAGTACCAGACACTGAAATCCTTGCTGCTTCCAAGAAAATGTCTTCTATTTCGTCTCCCTTACGGGCAGTCATCCGCCTGCGACGGCGATACTGGGTGCAAAAGAAAAGCCGTCTGCATTTAGAGCTCCCTCGAGAAAAATCTCCAGAGCTTGCCCACGCGAGGCTGCTTCAGAAGCAGCTTTCCTTCAACCGAACTGGCCTGTATGGCCCTTCTATGTCCTTCCTTAACCAGAGCAGCTTTGAAACCTCCCAGTACTTCACCTTTGACACGT
Source organism: Gallinago jamesoni (assembly GCA_025769975.1). Taxonomy (NCBI): domain Eukaryota; kingdom Metazoa; phylum Chordata; class Aves; order Charadriiformes; family Scolopacidae; genus Gallinago; species Gallinago jamesoni. Next base: position 10,721,596 of record JAOQGH010000007.1, on the reverse strand, counting down.
CTGTAGAACAGTTTGCGATGAAAAAATGCAGGCGGAAAAAGAATCGAAGGAAATCGAGAATAGTCTTGTATCCAGATAAAACAAAAAGATACCTTCCAGCGGAGGAGAAGAGCAAGGCAAAACGCTGCCTTCTCTTGCTCATTGTCATTATTTTCTTCCAGATTCTCAATGCAATAGAGAACCTGGATGACAACCTCCAAAAATACGACCTGGATGGTTTGGAGAAAACAATGCACCGGGAAGTATTTGGGCAGAAGGTTGCTGTGGAAAGTATTATGGAATTACTGAAAGACTATCTGGCTACCCACATACACAACAAGCCTCTAGTAATCTCTTTAAATGGCCCGACAGGAGTTGGGAAGAGTCATGTTGGCTGGCTGCTGGCCAAACATTTTCGTTCCGTCATGGACAATGACTTTGTGCTTCAGTACTTTGTTATGCATCACTGCCCCAACGGGGTGGCTCCTCTCACTTGCGAAATAGATTTGTCCAAGAAGATTTCTGACATGGTTACGAGAGCCGAAATAGAAGAGAAGATACCATTGTTTATTCTGGATGAGGTTGAACTCATGTCTCCGGTTCTGCTGGATACTCTCAGCCGATTCTTTGAACCCAATCAAACTAACGAGTTTCTCAATGCCATCTACATATTAATAAGCAACATAGGAGGTGGTGAAATAACGAAGTTTGTCATCCAGAATGCATCCGCTGAGCTTTTGCATCAGCAAAGGGGAGTTGAAGAACTGCTGAGCATGGTCCAGCCCGTACTGATCGACGCCCACCCCCTCTGGAAATCTGCGGATGTTGTCCCTTTTGTTCTTCTGGAGAAGAGTCACGTCATCAACTGCTTCCTAGAGGAGATGAGGAGGGAAGGGCTGTATCCCGACCACAAGCACATCGAAAGTTTAGCGAGTCAGCTCAGTTACTACACTACAGGGGACAAGCAGTACTCCAGGACGGGCTGCAAGCAGGTTGTGGCCAAAGTCAACCTGCTGTAGTGACTCACTGAAGAGACCGAGTCCTGCTCTCAGGATTTGCACAGTTCTGGGTTTATGGAGGAGTAGGTCACCGCAGACCGTGGTCAAGGTGTCCTTTCTCAGGCCTGCACTGACTGTCCTGGTCGAGGTAGAGGGATGGAATCCCAGGCTCCTCTGCAACATGGTCTCTGTTCTCCTCCAGATGTTTCACTTGTTCTCAATGTTCTGTGAATGGGTCATGGGCAGCAAAGCCCAAGCGACCTCCCATAAATTGTGAGATGCTTTGTTCCTCACACACTCATTTGGGACACTTTGTCATTAAGGGGTTGTGAGATGAGACCAGACGCTGTGGGATACAAACAGGAGGAGGAAATAGTAACTGAGTTACCGTCCCTGCAGCACAGGCAGCCGTGTCTCACTCCGTCTCCGGGCTCAGTCTTCAGCTCTTGGCTTTTCTTGATCCTGGCTGGTGATGTGCAGAGCAGAGGCTGTGTGGGATGCCTGGAAGAATCGATAGAATCTGTGGCTCCTAATCCCTGAAATGCGTGGGCAGTCAGAGCTCTGCTCTCTTCAGCTCCTACGTGACCGCGTGCTCCAGAGACTGCTTTTTGGACCCGTTCCTGAGATCTTCTGAGCTCATACCTGAGCTCACCTTTGGCACCTCCAGCGAGATTTCTGCCCTGCAAGTCTGTTTGGGCTCGTCTTGAAGACTCTGGGCTGTGCCAGTCGGTGCAGAAATAACCACCGGATTGTTTCAGGTCTGGTGGTGGCAACTTACCCTAAGAGCTCTTCTGCTTTTTGCTTCTGGGTACACTTCACCACGCTCGTTATCTAGAAGGCCCGAAACAGCAGCTGACATATATTAAGCAACACACACTGGAGAAGACAGCTTGGGCTGTCTGGGCTGGGAGCAGTGGGAATCCTGGGCTTGTTCCCCATCCTGCGGGGCCAAGAAAGAGGTTCTTTGCCACCCAGACCCTGGGGAGAACACACTGCCTGGAAGCACCTCAGGAAACGCATGTGTCCTTGTTATGAGCAGGCAAACTGAGCAGATATTTATGATGTTGCCTTTTCAGATTTTGGGTTTGTGCCTTTAATCCCCTTGTGCAAGTTGCTGTGAATTACCTTATCCGTAATCCTGTGGGTGTTTGCACTGGTTGTTTGATTTGCCTCTCTGTCTCCAAAGTCTTCCGTTGCAAACTCCTGCTTCCAGAGCTACTGTCAGGAATAAATCCAAACTATCCTGAATAAAGCCATTCAAAGTAGTTTATTGCCTTTATCTGACAGAAATGTGGGTTTCTTCCCAAATTTCTCTTTCTCTTTTGGATTGGGAGCAGGGGCTACAGCTTTGCTAGCTGTTTTTGTGCAGACCCCCCCGGTGCAGCTCCTCAGGGCGCTCGTGGGGAGAGGGATCCAAACCCACCAAGCTCTGTGCCCCCCTGCTCCTCCGTCCCTCAGAGCCGCACGGGGGTCTGGGCTGGAGACCAGGGAAGTGTGTCCTCACCTGAGATGGTGCTGGGCTGGAAAGCCTGTCTGTGGTTTCTCCTCTTGAACTTACCCATTTTTCTCCTGCAGAATAGCCCGTGAGGGCAGCCGGGCAGGAGCAGGAAGGGCTGCTCCCCTGCCTTAGGGGAAGGGCTCTGGATAAAAACTAAACCACCCTCTGGGTGCAAGTGCCCACAAAAAGCAATGTGGGTGAGCTGGTTTCCATAGTGCAGTGAGACTTTACTACCAGGACAGGTTTTTGTTGTTTTTTTTTTTTATTATTCTGGATAAGAAATAGAAGCAACTTGGAGACCAGGATTGCCCTCTGCGAGACGGAAAGAGGTGATTTCTGATTTCTTCTACCAAGGTCTCTCGTTTCTGGGAGAGGAGCTCAAAGCCCCCCCAGCGTGACAGGAGAGGGAAACATCACCAGCTGTGGGAGCTGCCAATGCCATCACCGTGTGTGTCACCGGGCTGCGGGGTGCTGCCAGAGGTGGCTTTTGTCCTGGGGTCAGGACAGGCAGCAGCACTGAAGGCAGCGCTGCTTTCACGAGGGAGGGATTCAGGTTTCCAAGGGGCTGTGGGGATCCCTGAGTTGTTCTTGTGAAGAGTTAGACTTGGTTTTTTTCCATCTGCACCTGCGGTTCCCCCCCCAGGGGGTTTAGTTGTGGCAGGGCCCCCCGGGTGTCTCCGCACCGACAGCACCCCATGGGAGAGGGGAGGGTGGCTTCCAGGGGAGCTGAGCATCTGCGGAGCTCGTTTTCATCCCTCTAAGATTCACCTGCCCTAAACCAGAGGTCCCAACCCTGCCCCAGGTGAGCTGCCTGAGCTTTGCTGAGGTACCAGCCCATGCCTTTGTACCCCCAGAAGCTGGGGTGATGCTGGGTGGCTCTGGGCTCACCCTGGGCAGCTCAGCACCCTTAGGCTCAGGAGAGTAGGCTCTCCTCGTGCCTCTGCTCGGGACACTGGGGATATACTGCTCTGTCTCACCTCCCCCTCCATCTCACCCCACTTCTGCACACCAGCTGCCCCCAAAGGAAAGCTGTCCTGACTATTTTGCAGAAGACACGGGTTGCACATGGCCCCTGTCCCTTGAAGATCTGCCAAGGTCTTTGCCTCCCACAAAGCTCCTCTCAGTGCTAACAAGAGGAGCTCAGCTTTCTGCTGCACGAAGACCGCCTCCTCCCTCGGCCAGTGCTGGAGAGGACAATGTGGCCAGTGCTGCACACATGGCAGCCCTTCCCATGCAGCTTGTACCTCTGGAAGACTCCCTCAGAGAGCACAGGAACCTCCAGGCCATGGAGGGATTTTTCCTGCCAGAATATAAGGATGTCTGGCCAGGGTGTTCCCAGTCCCAACTTGCCCCAGCACTTGGATCCCAGCTCAAATGGCTCTTCTGGTTGTCCCCAACCCCAGCCTCCCCTATGATCCCAGCTCAGACATCTGTCCATACCATTCCCAGTCCCTAAGCTGCCCTGAGATCTTCTGCAAAGCCACCAGCCCTACCAGGTGCTTTCAAGGCAGTGGAGCTGGCACGAGGGCGATCTGAAATGCTGAGCACCAGGAGCCCGATGATTCATTTCTCAGCGCTGGGTGCAAAGGAAGCTGGTCTAAGGGAAAGGAACAGCTTAAACCTCTTCATCTCCCATAATGGCTGTGCCAGCACCACTGAGGTTCTCCACCTCTGCTCAGCACAGCAGCAGTCTCATGCCGCCTGAGAACCGGGACAACCTCTCTGAGGAATTGCTCATCCACCATAGCTGCTCTCACACACACCTGGCCCAGGTATGCACAGAGAGCATGGTGGCTTGTCCTTGGTCCCACTCTTATCCAAACCACTCTTGGAGGTTTGGATGTTCCTGGCATGGGACCCAAGGCTCTTCTGGAGAGCTTTTACTGGACAGGTATAGTATGTGCTGAAGTGCTTTCCCCATAGACTTTTTCCTCCTTAACCTGACATAGATTTCCTTATCAAATTCCATTTTCCAGGGAAAAAGCTGGTTGAGCTGGAGGGATGGGATTGAAACTGAAGGATGGATAGAACTTCCCCCAGGCCGGAGCATTTGGATGGACTGCTCATCCTGTTCTTCCCCTGCACAGCTGCTCTGTGAACTGAAGGGCTGGTAGAGCCCTGACTCCCTCCCTTTGAGAGCATCCCGCATGTCCCCCCTGCACTGGTGGCTCCCTTTGCCCGGTGAAGGGCTTGTTTTATTCCAGTAGCGCTGGGTCCCATGGGTCCAAGTCACCAGGACAGGTCACCCTACTGTTGCCAGCTCTTGCTTCTGAATTCACCGTACGCTCAGGATGGGGCACAACACCTGAAGGAGTTAGGGGGAGCGCAAGGGGTACCATGCCTCATCCATCTATAAAGGACCTCTTCAGCCCCTTACTCTTAATAGCTTCTTTGTAATCAAAAGATCTAGAAATACAACTTTGTAGGAGATAAAAAATAATTGCTGTGGCTGCACCTTTGTCCTGTGCCTTCATCCAGCTCCTCTGGATCCCCCAGGTGAATGGGGGCTGCCTGATGTGTGGGACCTGCCCCGTAGATCTGCTATGGAGGTGGCAGTTGGTGGCACTGGGAAGGATTCCTCAGTCAGCAAGTGCTCTTCCTGAGTCAGGTACCTTCCAGTCATGCTCGGAGCAGTAATTTATGGAGAGCAGTTTTGGTCCCACTGTGGCCATGGCACTGCATTTGGCTTGGAGCAAAGCACGGCGTGTTCAGTAATTAAAGCGCCGCTGCAATAACCTTCCCTCATCACAGGCTGGTGGCGGCTCATGGGGACACCAGAAGGGACTGCACCCTGCAACTGCATCCCAAAGCCAGGGAGCTGTTTGGGCCGAATCCCCTTTTCACATTTACGCTGGGGAAAGTGCAGGGTGATTCCAAGTCGGTGTGTAGTGAGGATGTGGGAGCAGCTGGCAATGATCAAGGAGGGGAAAAGTCAATATGAAATAGTGCATGTCTGTGATAGTGCACAGGGTGGAAATTGTGACCACGTTGGCCTGGACTGTGCTGAAGGTTTTCCCCGGGCCAGGCTCAGGTTGGAGGACCCCAGCACCTCCAGATGTGATTGGCACCTATTAGTCATCCCCATGTGAGAGCTCCTCACACCCCAGTGAAGCGTTTTCTAAGCATGCTCAGGAACCCTATTTAAGCTCAGCTGGTAGCAATCAGTCCTTCTAGGAGCTGTACTGGAGGGGTGCTGGTACCCAGTTCAGCTCTGCCTGGGCCTGGATTATGGGATCTGCTGATCCAAGACCTCAGCCTGCACCCTGGCATTTCATCTTGCCCCATCACCACAGTCCTGCCTGCCCACTGCTGGACCTGGCCCTGATCTGTGGCTTTTCTTCCTGTGTTCACATTCGACCCTTCTCATCACCATGGTGTTGCTGGGTCTGGATTTTTGGGACTCTGAAGAATCCCAAGTTCCTCTGGACTGTTGATTGGACCTGGCCACCATCTCAGAGCTGCTCTGGTCTTCCATACAGGTACCATGGGACTTACCTCGCTGGGCCTGGGGTCCCACCTGCTCCTTCCTCCCTGAGGGAGCAACCCTGCTCTTGGTGTCCCTTGATATGGGGGCATCTTGGTGTGGGGGGACAGGAAGGGCCATCAGGTCAAGTGTGCAGCTGGTGAGGAACCCTGAAGGGGACCTTGTGGCCAAGGTACCAATTGCCTTTTCCCCATGGATGCCTAAAGCTAGAGTGGAAGGTGACATCCCTCCCTTTGGTGCCAGCTGTGTCCAGGGCATGTCCTATGTTGGCAGAACTCCTCCATGGCACCAGAAGAGCCCCCTCAGCTGGGGGACGTGGTTCCCAAGACCTGCACCCCCTTCCCTGCCGAAGCCACTTTGCTTTTGGTTGCAGGACAAATTGCCGGGGCTGCCCGGGGAGGGGAGCAGCATGGGGTGATGCGGCATGTCAGCAACCTGCCTGGTGAAGGTGTCACCTGAGGTGTCACCCGGGATGGGTGTACACTCCAGTGTGCTGCTGCAGACCCACCCCTGGCCCTCTGACCTGTGTTCCATCCCAATGTCATCTCTTTCCCGTGCTGGTGTTGGAGATGTCCCCCCCCTGAGCTGTGCTTGGTGCCTGACTGATAACCCACCACGGTGCCTTCTGCCCCTGCGTGGGTTGAAGCTGCTCCATCCCATCCAGCCCCAGGGACCACCAGGCACATGCTTGTCCCTACCGTGTCAGCTGGCAGCGGGTGGCCCTGAGGAGCTGTGCCCGTGGGTCCTCACGTCAGATGCCGTGTGCAGGAACCCTGGTGCC
>JAOQGH010000007.1:10695863-10708189 GCA_025769975.1 Gallinago jamesoni | reverse complement strand
GTGGCAGAGCCCTGGCAGAGGCTGCCCAGGGAGGGTGTGGAGTCCCCTTCTCTGGAGATCTTCAAGCCCTGCCCGGATGCTCCTGAGGGATGTGCTCTGGGCAACCCTGCTTTGTCAGGGGAGTGGGACTGGATGATCTCTAGAGGTCCCTTCCAACTCTGACAATTCCGTGAATCCTGGTTGAAGAAAGGGGATAGTTGAGTGTAATACTGAATGTTTCATTTTTGGCCTTTAACATCCACTGGTCACTCAACATCCAGGTGGTTTTGGTGGCCAGTGTGGGCAGCTGCCTGTGGAACTTTCCCCTCTGAAGTGAGCTGAGATGGCCTGAAACCCACGGGGCGGGAGTGGGAGGGTTGGTTACTAATCCCCCGTCTGACTCATCCCTGTGTGGGGACCAGGGCGGGTCCGAGGGCTCAGACACCACGGGGCACAGCAGCAGCAAGCCACATCCATCATTTTCTTATTGCGTGCTTCTTCTAAGCCACTGACGTGATCTAGATGCACAATGTTGCACCAGTCACTGGAGGCGGTTGCTGGGCAGGGAGTGCAGCGAGGACACTGCCACTGAGCACAGCTTGAGCTGTCACAGTTAAGGGACAAAAGCCATTTCACCCCACTGTGACCAGCTTCCATGAGAGAAGGTGGCTAAAGAGGCTGCTGGAGCCAATTCCTTATCTCTTAGGAGCTGACAATGATTCGGTGATTTTTGAAGCAGTGATATGTCTCCCTGACCTCTGGACTTTGCCTTGTAGGAGAGGAAAAAAGATGACGAATGGCCACCGAAATTCTCATGTCTCAGGTTGAAGTATTCATCTGGGTAGCATAAGAGGCTGCCCTGGGGAAGGTGTTCTTCCAGAGAGTGTCATGAGGTGAGCCACTGGCTCCAGCACTTGGGTTAAATGGGGATTAGGGATGATTGCAAAAGCCCCAAGCAGTGTTGCCACGTGGAATTAAATGACCTTGGAGGTGCTGGGTTGTACCCTAGAAATGGGACTCCGTGTGTTGTAGTCACTGTGTTAGAAGCTATGGTTTGGATTTGCCCAAGACTTACCTTCCAGGGGAATAATCCTGATGACTGAGGGTTGTCACATCCTGACAGCAGGTGACACGATGGTGATTTATAATGCAGAAAGCACAGGAGTTTGATGCCTTGTAACCTAAAGCCAACATCATTTTGTTCTTCCAAGAAGCAGAAAGCAAAAGGGCAAGAGAGGTCAAAGAATAGATTTAAAATTTGAATTTTTGCCCTTTGTTGCTTTGTGGTGGCTAAAGGCTGCCTGAGAAGACTTAGGGAAGATCAAATGATATTTGATTTTACATGAGCCACCCAGAGCTGGCTGCCCATAGGCCTTTTTACAGAAGTCCATCTTTCATTCCCACCTGGGTGGTGCTGCTGTGAGGTGCCCCACACTGACAAAAGATACATGAAGTTTGCAGCTCAATCTTCTAAGATCATGACAAAGATCTCGGGGAGCTGGAGACCTTTCCAGCAAGTGTGTGGGCACTTAGCCCTTTCAGGAGCTATTTAGTCATCATTAGGCACAAAGAATTTGAATGTGAGCATTTTTTTCCTTTTCTGGGCATATCTGTGATGGAGCTTGCTAGAGCAAGTGCTGAGGTTGCCGATTTTTCTGGGGCATAGTGGTGAGATTGTACAGGGTCATAACAGAAACTGGGATCTCTCACCACCATCCCTCCAGCTCAAGGCCAGAGGTTCTGGCAGACAGGCTGGGGAGGAAGGTGAGACCGTGACTGTCCTCAGAATCTGTTTCTATTCCTTACAGCAGCTAGGTGAATTTTAATGAAGGATACACTCTCAAAAGCACTGAAATGTCTCGAGGCAGAGTTTTGCGATAGGCAGCTGTAATAAAGGAGAAGAGAATTGGGGAGGAGAAAATTTTGAGCGTGCTCTTACGCTCCTGTTAGCAGCAAGTGCCCCTGGGCAGATACCTGGTGCCGGGAGTAGAGACATTCCAGAGCGGTTTGTGAATCAGCCGAGCTCCTCCCATCGTAACTTCACTCATCAAAGCAAGTATTTATAGCACAGGTAGGAGTAGGGAGAGAAATCAAAGAGCTTCCCAGAAAGACGCATAAATCACTCCAAGAGTTCAGCTCTGGGGTTCTGCATTTTTTGTCTTCAACAAGACTGAATAAAAGCGCTGTTGTGATTACTAATAGCTCTTTATATTATTTCATCAGTCTGCTTTTTGAACTAAAAGCATCTTTGAGCAAAGAGATATTTCCATAGAGTTCTCCCAGCTTTCAGAGCTACTCCGGCAGGCTGCTAAGGACATGCTGTCCTACACCGGAGAAAATATTTTCACCAGCACAGATCTGCTAAAAAACAATTCAGAAAGGCTGCTTGGGCCGATGTTTGCTGTCCGAACTGTCGGGAGACCTCCAGGCCTTCCAACAAAGCGAAGCAGGAAAGCCAGGAAGGTGCTGTACCCAGCGCAGGTGAGAAAATATTTGCCACGTCAGGAGAAAGACCAAGCCAAGCAGTGGCTGCTCTTCTTTGCTGGCATCATCCTCATGCAGGTCTTAACTGCAGCTCCTGAGCAAGAGACACTGGCTGGGGGGAAAAGCCCTAGAGAGCAGCCGCCCTGTGCACCAGCATCACTGACGGCTGCAGAGCTTGGGGCTGCAGGGAACAGCTCCAGAGAAGGCAGAGCTCTTTCAGAGGCCCCGGCAATCGTTATCTCATCAGCTTATGGGCACCAACCTCTCAAGCAAAGCACAGCAGATGTGCCACAACAAGCAAGGAGACAAGCGCACTCCTTCTGCAGGCGATGCTTGACCAGTTTCTCCTGCGCAGAGCACTGAACTGTGTGTAAGAAGCTGTCCTCCTGCTCCTGGACATCGGCTGCTGGAGCACTGTAAGCAGCAGAGGTGGCCTGTGAACTCCTACACCCCTCTGAGGGGACACCAAGACTCTGGGTGGTGACACGGGGCCAGCGGTGGCCAGAAGAAGCATCAAAGCCCAGGGCTGCAGCAAGAGCTGTGCAGTTTTTACTGTTGATTGGTTTGTGACTGTGATTAGAGATCAGGGTTTCCAAGAGCTGTTAAAAAAAAAAAAAAGCTGCAGAAATTAATTTACACTCCTGATTCGGGTTTGTACTGTGCTAACCTGTCACTGCTGCGTAACGATTTTCAGTGCCTCCGTTTGCGTGTTGTAATTTAGCGTCAGTTCTCACAAATTAGAGGAAAGTAGCTCAGCTCTTGAAGGGATGAGAGTGCCACAATGCTGTGTGCTTCTCTCCTCTGTAATGCTGTAAGAATAAAACTGCTACGATCAGACTTTCACAACGTGTTTCATCTGAGGTTTTTAAAATTAAGATTTCCCACTCTGCCGCGTGCTGAGAAGTGCTGACCATCCTGGGGAAATAAAACTGTCCAACCAGCAAGAATGGTGGGGTCAGGGCCACAGCAGGACCCAGACACCGACACGCTGGTGCCCAAGAAATGGGGAGAGGGTTCAGGGACCTGGGTCAGGCGTGGGAAGGGCCACAACATGAGCCCGAGCCCTGGGCTAAGATATCTTCTTGGGAAAAAGGTGGGAGGCTCCTAAAGGAAAGCATAGGACACACTGGGGAAGAGGGTTGATCAAGGGGGAGGCTGAACTAGAGATCACCAGTGGTCCCTCCTAACCTACACTTCTACCATTTCTATGTCTATCAGGGGGTTACTGGGGGTTCAGCAGCACTTTGTGGTTCTGTGCATGAAATATGGGGTTGGCCACTGGTCCAAGGTGGTACATTTGCAGGTTTTTTTGAGCAGAGTGAATGTGATGGTCTTTGGGGGCTACATAGAGAGGTGCAGCTGGGAGCAGGGCTGCTGCCTGAGGAAGCTGCCTGAGTCAGGAAAAAAGAAATCTAGTTCAGGACTTGCTTTTCTCCTTGTCCAGCCATGGGGCTTATTGCAAAGGGGTAGTCATGGCTCCTTGCTGGAAATGCAGAGCCCAGGAATATCAGCGGATGGTGTTTTGAGCTTATTGAACTTCCTGGGTTGCTTTATCACCTAGTCCCTGAGGCTGGGATTTAGCTGCCCTAATTTAGGCATCCTGAGGAAAGTCTGAGTAAGGCTGCCTGGGATTTCCCCAGCTCAGCACCCTGCAAAGAGCGTGCCTGGGAGCCCAGGCCTGGAGGAAGGCCACACCGAAAATCTTCTACAAGCCATGGCCCGTGTTCCAGCCTCATGTATCTCGTATACCGGGGCTCCCCCCTTCCGTGAGGGTCAGTCCCAAAAGGTCTTTGCAACCCCCAGCTTTGCCCTTCAGGTCTCCAGTCCAACCTTCCACTCTGCAGAACAACTTCAAGCTTTTGCCAGGTTGCTCAGGGCTGCCTCCAGCCCAACTTTTAAAATCATTTCACCACCACCTTGGCCAACCTCTTACACTCTGCCTGGGATCTAATTCAGATCTTTTCCACACCGCGTGATGACAGACAGCTGGTGTGCCTCACATAGCTGTTCACTGAGCAATGTCTCTCAGAAAGCAGGTCTTTTCATGGCAGCAACAATGAGTTCCTTGGGCCCTGATAAGAGGAGAACTCAGATGTTTTGTAACAGCGTAGAGCAGCCACATGTGACCTGGGGATGGAAGGAAGCTGGATCGCAGATGCAGGGATTGCAGAAGAGGTGTGGGAAAGCCAAGGGCAGCACTACAGGCCACAACAGAGAAGAGCAGGGAGGTGCAGCTCATGGCAATTACAGAGAGAGCTGCTTACCTCAAAAAACAACGTAGCCGAAAAAGCTGAATCACTCACAGAATTGAGCTACTTTATTTCTAATGGAAAAAAAAACCCAACCAAAACAACCAACAAACAGCAATCTGTCTGCGTGCGGTCAGGGAACTGTCTGGAGTAAAGAGCAGCTGAGACATGACTTCTGGGAGTGGTGGTCCAGGATGAGCCCTTCAGAAGTTCTTCATGCCTTGTGTAGGCAGGGTAAGACAAGGAATCACACGAAATAACTGAATGTGGAGTTTTGTAAAATTCTGCAATTGTAAAGATGGTTGCAAACAGGAAGATCTTTCGGCAATGATGGTGTTGGTGCTGAAATCATTCAGAGGTGGTTGTAAAGTCGGAGATCAAGAACTTTCCCAAAGCCCAGCATATCCCAAAGGTATCACGAGAGGGCAGCAGAGACAGGAGCTGAGCAGGACCCAGGAGGCAAAGCCCTGCAGTGTTTCAGACACCCGAATATGAAACCACAATGGCGTATATACAAGAATTGCTGAGGATGCTGTTGGTGCCTTGCAGAGGGCTGATGTGGTGGTGGTAAAACAGAACCTATCAAAACAAACTAGTGTGCTGAAACATAACCCAGAAAAATATCCACAGAGATGCCTTCAATATAAAACCCCACCTCACCAAGCTTTACAGCTGAGTTTTATGGTTCCCCACGGCACAGGACAGCGAGATGAGGTATATGGTAATGCAGATGGAACAGAAGCTGCCATCAACCAACATCCAAGCCAGACACTGACAGCCTAAAGCGACGCAACCACTGAAAAGTCATTTCAGTCCCGGTGGCTTGAATGATCTAAATACTAAATACTGGGAATCAGTCTCTGGCTTGGTCTAACATTTCACGCCGTGGTCAGCCCCTATTCCTGCCTGTTATGTTCCTGTCTTCTGCGACAGTTGCTTTTGGCAGGATATGGCATGGACAGGAACAGCTCTGGCCACAGGCAGGAGTGAAGGACACTGTTTAGGAGCTCACGTCCCGGCTCTTAGCGCGGTGCTGTGAGTGCTGTCACACTGCCGACCCTCACCCAGCCCTGCTGTAGCTGCTGCCTGGCCTGTGCATCAGCAGGGACGTTTAGACGCACGTGCACCAAGGGATGAGGCAGCCTGGCAGGATGGTTTTGGGAGCCCTGTGGTGCCCTGGAGGGATAATACATCTGCACTAGACTGCGGTCGGCAGAGCAGCATATCCAGACAGGCTCTGTAGCTGGGACATGCCAGGACCCAGCCCTGCACTGGCATTTCCAGCCCGGCGCAGGGATTTTGGTTCCTGCTAGTAACTGACTTTGTGGGGGACCCCCTCGCACCCCAGTTCTGTTGCCCCAGATGCTTCCACCCTCACCTGAAGGTCATGGGCCAGACCCTGTGTCTCACTCCTTCCTCTCCCAGAGCTCCCAGTTCCCTGCCCTGCCCACTCCAGAGTCTTCCAGACCCTTCTTTCTTCATACCACACTTCCTTCTAACCTTACCCTTATCCAAATCTCCTTGGGCCATCTCATCCCACCCCCAGCCCTGATGTTGGGCACAGAGACCTTTGCTCCAGGGCACATTCCCGCTGGTAAAGATCTCTTGGCAAACAACATCCATGCCCCTGGGATGTTCCTGCCATCTTCCCTGCCTGGGAATGGTCCCTGGGGAGCATGATGGATGCATTACCCCAAACTCAGGCCAGGGACCGTTCTGGTAGTTTGTCTTTACACATGATCACATTCCTGTACCCAGCAGTGTCCCAGGGAGCTGCTTAATGTAACAATATAGATGTGTCCTGTGGGACCAGGCGCACTGTGAGGTGCAGCACTCCAAAGATGCTCCTAAAGGGGAAACTCTTACCATATTTCCCCAATCCTACAATGTGAACAACCTTTTGACCTCCATGCTCCTCCAGAGCAGACACAGAGCTGCTCAGTATTTTTTCTCAGGGAGCTGTAAGGAGGCTGTCCATAACCTCACTAGCAGAGAAAGTGCTGCAGCAGTTTTTTGACTCTCCACTAAACGTAGGAGCTGCCACCGCTTCTGCTCACCGTGACACGAGGGGCAGTGACGCTGCTCCCTGCAGAGGCGTGCCATGGGAATTATAAACACAGCTGCTTTCATTAGGCACATTATTCACCCTCTGGCTCACTCTGAAACCATCTGTTGGACTGATGGTGTCTCAGGAACGTAATGGAGAAAACATTAAAATGGTTTTTCGTTGCACTGCCTCACCTAGATATTACATGCTGCACCAGTCCATTGCACAACTGCATGTCTGAAAAAAGGGGAACCTGAAAAGATTACTGTAAATAAACCTTAGAAAGAGACAAAAATCAGGGGAAATTATAAGAAATCAGTAAATCAATGAGTAATCTAGTGAAGACATACTCTCCTTACCTCACAGCATTAAAGAGCCACTCAACCGAGCTCAAAGACATGAAATTGAAAATCGACTTGTGTTCATTCTCACTGCAAAATGTAAGTGAAAATTCTTTACAGGACACAGAAAGTTTGATTATAAGGACCATGGGATTACCCTAACACTCAGCATTTCTGCTTCCTGGAGCAAAGCAATGTTCTTCACCATTACTTGCTCTTAAACATTATCATCTTCAAAACATCCATCCACTTTACGCACAGAGACTGTGTAGCTCTGTCCAGCTGGTCGATAGTGTAATGTTTGGCTAGGTATTCACCTGGTGTATTGAAAATCTCCTCTGAGCACACCTTTCCCTGATAATCAGAGTTTTCCTTCCTTTCCTCGGGAGAGTTTCCCACTCGCCTTCATGTTCTTCAGCTTATTCGTGGCCATGTGTCTGGACAGCCCTGGGGAAGGGCCCATCTTCCCTGTCATCAGCCTAAAAAGTAGCTGAAACAATGTCAAGTTTGTTAAAAAGGGTCACGAGTGGGAGAGGCTGTTGCAACTGAGCCTTTGTGTGTCCTCAGAGGCCACCATCATATGCTGGCCATTGGCTCAACCATACCAAGTGCCATTGTGGCCACACAGAACTGGCTCTGGGAGGGTGCTGGGGGTGGCAGTGAGGGACCCACTGGTACCAGGATGGTGATGGTACCCAAGGGGACATGGTGGGGACCTGGAGTAGGTGACAGTGACTGGAGTGTGCAGTGGTGGTCCTGGAACATGGTGGCAGCCTGAGTTACAGAGGGTAACAGGGGGACATGGCAGGGCCCTGAGGTACGTGAGGTAACCTGGGAACGTGGCAGGGCCATGAGGTACACCGGGGGACATGGGGACGCAGCAGAGCCCTGAGAAATGTGGGGTCACCTGGGAACACAACAGGGCCCTAGGGCACATGAGGACATGGTGGGGCCATGGGGCACTTGGGGACATGGCTCAGCCCTGAGCATAGAGGGACATGGCGGGGCCCTGGGGTACATGAGGTAACCCAGGAATGTGGCAGGGCCATGAGGTATGCCAGGGGACGTGGGGACACAGCACGACCCAGAGGTGTGTGGGGTCACCTGGGAACATGGCGGGGCCCTGTGGCACATATGGCCTTGGCAGGGCCCTAAGGCACACAGGGACATGCAGGGGGCCCTGTTCTTGTGTCCCCCTGAGCACAGAGGGACATGACAGGGTCCTGAGGCACATGGGGGCACTGCCCTGAAGCTCATGGGGACCTCGGGGACACAGCAGCGCCCTGAGGCACACGGGACACACGGGGGTGCGCTGAGGCAGATGGGGATATGGTGGGGCGGTGAGGCCCTGAGGTACCTGGGGGACACGAGAACACGACGGCCCTGAGCACAGAGGGACACCGCAGCGCCCTGAGGCACACAGGGAGACGGCGCCGGCCACAGGCCGCCGGGCCCGGCCCAACGCCGGGCGAGCCGCGCCTCCCGCCCTCCGCGCCGCGTTGCCATAGCGACGCCGCCCGGCGGGCCCCGCAGCGCCGTGCCGTGCCGTGCCGCCCCCGTCCCCGTCTCCCCGCCGTCCCGGAGCTGTCGCTTTAAGAGCGGCGAGGCCGCGGCCGCCCCCGCCCTCGCCCGCCCGGCGGCCGGAAGGGGGCCGTGATGCAGCGCGCCCGCCCGCGCCCGCCGCTGCCGCCGCTCGGTCCCTCAGGTAAGCGCGGCGGCTCGCTCGGCCCCACCCCGCCCGCCGCCACCGACGCCGCCACCACCGGGGGAGGCGCTGCCCGGGGCGGCGGCCCCGCCCCGCCGGGTGCCCCGCGGGTTCGGCCGGCGGCGGCGGGGCCGGGGGACAGCGGGGGCTGCCGCGGTTGTGGCCGGCGCTCGGCCGCAGGTGCGGGAGGAGCTCGGGGCCGCCTTTCGGTAACCCCGGCCGGGCTTTCGGCCTCCCGCGGGGGGTCGGGGACCAAGAAGGGGGCTCGGCGGGGTTCCGTGGGGCCCAGGCGCCGTTCGCCCGTGGGGCCGGGCCGCCCCCTCCTCCCCCAGCTCCGGTGGGCAGGGGCCGCTCGGCCAAAGAGGGCCGGGGCGGTGGAGGGTCCCCGAAAGCGGGGCACCCCGCTCTGCGCTTGGCTGTGCCTGCGGGGGCGAGCGGCCGTGCTTTGGGTTTGCTCACCGCTGTGTGCGAGAGCCTGGGCGTTGAAATGCCGCTCCGGAGCGTTTGGTGGTTTAATCGTAGAATCAATCGAAGAACACCGGGTTGGAAGGGACCTCAAGGATCATCTGCGTCCAACCTTCCTTGGCAAAGGCACGGTCTAGACAAGATGGCCCAGCACCCTGTCCAGCTCCAGGTTTTAAGGCAGTAACGTGTAGTGGGAAATCTTTTTTTTTATTAACGCTGCCGGCAGCCCTGATGGGATTTGCTCTCTTTGTTAGGCCTTTTCCGTGCCATCGTCGGGAGCAGGCTCCTGCCCCGCTCCCCTCGAGCCTGGAGTTTCTCCGCAGGTAGAAGGTGATGCTGGGTTTTGCCTCTTCACCGGAGGCGTTATTCCTGCCGGGCTGCTGGCACCGCGGTCACCTGGGCCAGGCACCGACCCAGTGCAGGGACCGCCGCCGGCTGCGAATGCACCAGGGCCTTTTTGTTGTTCTTCTTCTTCCGTGCAGCTGGATCAGTGTCCTTTGTGGCCATACCGGCCGCTGCTGGGGCTGAGCGAGGCAGGGGGCGAGCGGGCAGGAGGGTGTAAACTCTGCTGCTGCCGTCTGGAACCACCGTGGGAGCTGCAGTCCCGTCCTGAAATCTGGCTTTTCCTTGCAAGCTTGGGAGTTAGACACTCATGCCTGGCCGATGGTTTCATTTGCTTGAGTTTTTTTCCCTTTATGAAAGAGCTTTTGATTTTTTTATCCTCTGTGGGAAAACTTTGCTTTTAAGCTTTTATTTTGGCCTTTTTTGGTTGATACTCAGTACTTCAATTTCTTGTTTGTTGGTGCTTTTTCCCTTTCTTCCTTTTGGTGCTGGATCCAATGGCTTTCTGTTTCTTTGGCTGGTCTGGCTTCTAAATGTTCTTTAATGTGTGTATGCGTGGGAATTGGGGAAAAAATAAAATACGAGAATCTGGGACTATTTTGTGTCAGCGTCTCTAGTGGAATCCTGTAAGCCAAAGGGGAAGAGGGAAGAAAAGTGATCGAGTGGAGCTCCAGGTCTGCTTTATTTGAGGCAGAAAGGGAAAAATATTATGAGGGAGTGTCTGAGATTGTGTTTCACTTTTATTTCTCTTCTTTTGAGGTTGAAAGATAAACCGATATTTTGAAACGCTTCAGTTTAAAAATGCCGAGCTCTTCTTTTCCTCTTCGACTGATTCCATTGAAAAAAAAAAAAAAAAGTACTTTTAAAAAAATGTAGCAGCAGCGATTCTGTAGTTGTGGAGCCAGAAGTAGTGGCGTGTGTGGGCAGAGAGGCCTTGCTGCTCTTCCATCAGCCGTTCCTGCCTTCTCTCTGTGGACTGTAAAATTAGAAAGGCTCCAATGTCCGTTTAGTCTGATTGTCTGAGTAATATGGGCTGTTGAAATCCAGAGCAGCTCTTTGGGAATTACCCGCCCGTGCCTCTTGTGGCTCGCTCAGCCTGCGGGTTCCGTCCTCTGGTGTATAACTGAGGGAAGTAATTGTATTTTAAGAAGACCTGAATCTATTACCCAGCTAATAGATTGTGCTTGTCCCATGGGCAGATGTCAGGGTGTGTGAGCTTGCTTTAGCTGCCAGCAAGTGATCTGTGACCTTCTGATGGTTGTAGGCTACAGTTTGAAAACTGCAGCATCTTAAACTTTCAGGAGCGCTCTGTGCCAGACCCTAAGGCTCCCTGTCCCTTTTTTCCCCTGGGAATTGCCCAGGTGACCTGGCTTTTCCCCCAGAGCTGGCTCCCTGCCCATCCCAGGTACTTTTATCTTTCTCACTATCCAGGAAGATTTTTATTTGTTGTGTCTTTCCTTAATTTGTTTTTTGTGCACAATGACAAGCTTGGCTGGGGAGAGCACAGGTCTGTGGTGAGGGAGGGAAAGCCAAGATCAACTGGAACTGGGTGTAATTGAAATCTGTTAACTTCACAGCGAAGGAGGATGTTCAGAACTTTCTACTGAGGCTTGAGGTAGCTCTTTGGATAGCACTGATATTTGGATCTTCCAGTCCTAAATAGTCATGAGGAGAAAGTGGCAGAAAGTCTCCTGGGGAGTTATCTTGGCTGGAGTCCAAAGCTGAAATGGCAGCAGAACTCTGGGTGGCTTTTCTTCAGAGGTGATACTTGCTGTTGAAGTTCTCCACCATCTGACGTAGTTGCTAGTTGCTGTCCTTCTCCTGAAGATGTCCTAGAGTGGCTTCTAAATGGTTGAAATACTCAAGAACTGGTGCCTTGGAATGCTCTGCTTGTTCTGGGTTTCATGCCCTTCCCTTTGAGGTGGCTGGGGAGTGTGGCTGCTGTGGGGGTCTATACCCTGGAGGGACAGTCCCTTGAGAAGGCTTTTGGGTGACAAAGCAATGGTTTAGAGCTCCTGCTGATGGGAGACCAGTGCAGGGAGCAGGTTGCCCACCCAGGTGATGAACTTGGGGAATGGTGCAACAGTGTTCTGTATCTCTCCCCGGGGCAAGCCAGGTGCACTGGGATGCTCTGGGCTGGGCTTGAGACAATGTGGGGTGGTTTGGGGCATCCAGGAGGAGAGAGGCAGATCTATCAGGGAACAAACGCTCACTGCAGAGGTAAACAGCACAGAATAGCTACTTCTGCCCAGCATGCCCTAGCTGGATCGACTTCAGGCAGTTTCTCTATGAGCCCGTGGATGAAATTCACTGTTTGATTCCCCAAATGTCCTGCCGTCCCCTTGGGCTGCTTGTATCTGCTGGGGTTTGCCAGATGTTCCCTGAGTTGCTCTTAAAGTACAGCTGTTTTTGCAGGTTCCCAGTTACTGCACAGTTGTTCTTACTGTGTTTATTTTAGTGGTTATAAACTGATTTTTTTAAAAAGGAGTTGGAACTTGAGCCGGAAAGTCTCCTTTTTCTTCTCCCTTTCATGATTTGGTTGAGAAACTGCACCGTAGGAGGTAACAGCCGTGCCCCTTCAATATTGCCCCCCCTTTGAATTTTCTGAGCTGTGGTTTCCCAGGGACTCGGGGGCAGTTGTCCTGTACCTTGATTTTAGTAGCTGACATATGTTTGGGGGGGGGGGGGGGGGGGGGGGGGGGGGCGCCTGCGAT
>JAOQGH010000007.1:10656006-10695853 GCA_025769975.1 Gallinago jamesoni | reverse complement strand
CCCCCCCCCCCCCCCCCCCCCCCCCCCCCCCCCCCCCCCCCCCGCCTGCTCTTAATCTTGTAAAATTAGGAATTTGGCTAGGGAGTAAAAAGCTTGAAGGAGACTCTTTTCTCATAACATTTTGTTTAGCCTGAATGTTTGTTTGCAGTCAGAGCTATGTGTTTCTCCTCTTAAAGACACAGAGAGAAAAATGCTCCTTTAGGGCGCTGTTTCCAATTGCTGTGAGGTTCGGAGTTGCACGCGGAGCTAGAAGGTGACACCGTTGACCAAAACAGTTTCAACCTGACTCCGTCATCCTACACTGTACAGGGCAAAGTCCCTCACGGTGATTCTCACAGTGGCTTCAAGAACTCTGGGGTGATATTTTTAAAAAGTAATCGGTAGCTTTAGTAAAGAGACAAACTGAGGGAGAACCCGTTGCGGTTAACTTGATCTCTGCTGTCCTGGTAATAAATGTGTGTTGCCTTTACACTCTGATCTCTGCTTCCTTCTGTTTGTTTCCTAACAGCTACTTTGGAAGGGGAACTGAAAATAGGTGTTGGAAGTGGTGAATAATCATTTCGCTGGGAATAATCCGTGGCTGGGAAGAGCTAAGGGGTCAGTCCTCCTGATCTCTTTTGTTAGAGACAGACTAGCTTTTTTTTCCTCCTTTTCCCCCCCCTCCGCCCCCCCTGCTGTACGTTGAACACTGAACAGCCATTTCTATGCAAGAATTTTAAGCAGAGTCTTTCAAAGTACTTGAATGACCAACTCGGGGTAACGAAGAAAGGGTTGCCAGGGTGATGCTGCTGAGAACAGCTAAGGCATGGTGTGACAGCTTTCATGGGAGGCAGCGGAGGAAGGCAGGATCAGGGGCTGATCTTCCCCGCCTCCCCTTTGGGATGCCAGAGTGGTGGTCCTTCTTCTGACACCTCAGGGGAGGCAGATGTGACCGAGTTTGCGGGGACAAGAATCGTGCTGCTTGTTCTACTCTCCACGCTGCTCCTTCTAAAGGAAGACTTTGTGGCCCCGCAAAGACAAATTGAGAGCGTGATCTGGGAATCAAACACTGCTTTTCATTTCCTACAATCTCTGCAGTGCTCGTGCTTCCCCAAGGTTTTCACTGGGAAGGGAAAGACGGTGTCTCGTGGTGGGGATGTAGCACAGGGAGAAGTGTAGGGCTTCTGGATACTCCTGCAGCATCACTGGGAATTTAGGGAAAATTCTGTTACATCACTTTAAGCAATCTCAGGATAAAGCTGGCTTTCCAGGGACCTTATTGTCTGTTCCTTACTCCTTTTCAGAACTCCTACTGTACTGGTTATTCCTCTCTTTGGGTGCATGTCTAGAGTCCAAGTGATGATTGTGGGGAAAAGCTCATGTACATATCCAGAAAAGAAGAAAATATTCTGTCTTACGCATCCAGGTCACCACCGTTGTGTGTTCAATGGATTGCTTCTCCAGATGCTAGTTAACTTGCAGCTCTGAGTTTATTCTTGCACTTTTCTGGTGCCTGCTTAAAATGAGTTTGCACGAAAATGTGAGTGCTTTCAGGCTGTGGAGAATGAAAATGGGATGCTCCAGTTAGGTGTTGGCAAACTGTCCTGCTGTCTGGAATTGTGTAGGAGGAGAATCGTTTTCTTGGTTGTGTGACCCCAATGGGGAGAAGAGCAGCTGGGCTTTAACAAACTGGTTAAAATCATATAGGCCCCCAAATTCTCCCGAGACCTCTCTCCTTTCCTCGAAGCTTCCTTTAACAAGCTGATTTCTCAGGCTGATTGCTTGCAGATGAGATCATGCAGTGTGTTTTGCAGGGAAAGAATCTGAACTTAGGCTGGTGAGCCAGAAAGTTTTAACACACAAGTCACATGCCCAGTGTCCTCCATGGCACATACAAAACACTAGAGGCTGGAAAGCATCCGTCTTCAGGGCGGCTTTGTGCTCCAGCAAGAGCTTTCTGAATATAAAGAATGCCAAGGGATGCTCTCAAGCACTAGGTCCTGTTGCTTGGACAGCAACGGGAGATAGCGAGGAAGCATTTCATCTTTCCTTAGCTCTGTTTCTCTCTTTAGTGTGTGTGGTGTTGGGATAAGCCCAAACGAGGGAAGGCTCTCATCTGCCTTAATACCACAGACGTTTTTCTGCTGGCTTCAGTGAAGGAATTTATGTAGAATTGATGATATTTTTGCTGTTAATGCATGAGAACATTCTGAGCAGGGAAGACTTGATGCTAATGTTCTGCTGCGGAGGAAAGATTCCAGTCTCTAGTTGCTCTCAAAAGGGATGCTGTTCTCCATGTCCCTTGATGGCAGATGGGTTAAGGTGTCCTTAACTGAAAGACCCCTTCTTCCAAAATAATCACAAAATAATTGTTTAAGAATGCTGAAAATTAAACACAGCTGTTCTAAGGTGGCGTTGGGTGGCGTTTGCAGTGTAGGGGAGCGAGCTAAATGGCTTTGTTGCCAGTAGCTTTAAAGTACAACCTGTTCTCAGAGACAAGGTGGAAATTGGCCCTCCTGGTGCCAGGGGCCTCTTTGTGCCTAAAATGACATCTTCTAAATCAAGAAGGCATTAATTATACAAAAATAGATTGGGGAGGGAGAGCTTTACTAATATTGATTATGGAAATAGGAGCTGCTTGTTCCCAATCTCTCTTTAAAAACAATAAGAATTGGAGTCAGGCAGTGCAGGGAGAATTTCAAATCCCAAACCTGAAATCTGCCAACATTTTATCCAACTTGAAGACAGGAATGTATAAAGCAAGATGCATTAAAATCTGCTATCGCTCCACATGGATGTTCTATCTGTAGGGGTGTCTTGTGCTATGGGATGCTCCTATGACCTTGATGGTATTTTTTTTCCTGTCACTACTCTGCCGGTCACTTACACCAACGTCTGCTCCGTGGGACTCCATCGGAAGCTCTTCCCAATGCATAACTTCACACAGGTATTTTGTAGAGGTGGAAAGTCAACCTCACGGAAGTGGAAAACACCTATACGGAGGCTCATCAAACTTCGTTTGGCATCCTTGTGGGTCTGTAGTACAAGGCCAGTTAAAATGTCTACTTTCTATCTTGTATTATTTTATTCCCTAAATAAAATAGTTGTAAACATAAGTTGCTTTGATTCTATGTCCTTACTCACTGGCTGATAAACCCAGGGTCCTCCTTTTAGTGGAAAGGACTAGTAAAACACTTGTTGCTCTGACTGATTGCGCTGAGGTTCTATATTTTTTTTGTAGCAGCTCAACCGTTTAATTCTTCGTGCTGCTCCTGGATGGGATCCTGCTGGGTCTGCTCGTGGGCTGTCTGCCTACCTGGAGACTGGCTGATGGTCATCCCAGGGCCACCACGCATGGGAGGTGATGATCTGTACCCTGAAGAGTGCTGCTTAAACCTTGTTTTGTCCATGAGGCTTTAACTATGGAGCTGTTAAAACCCCAGCCCACTCAGAACTAATGCTTGCAGAATGCATGAGCAAGGAATTAAACTGGGTGGAGTTGTTCCAAAATTTGGATTTGGGGCCTGTCCGCTCAGAAGGCAGCAGCTCTCTGGGTGTTTGCTTGGAAGGGCTCCCAGCGTGGATGATGCTCTCCTGACCTGATTTGACTTTCCTTTCTTGATGCTTGGGTACTCTGCCCAAATCTGTCTGCAAAGCTCTGCCGTGCAGAGCCCTGGTGCCTGATGAACCTGAAACAAGTCTGCTCCTGTCAGGAGATGGCAGGGAGATGATCAGCTCTCATGTGCCGTGGGGGATGGAGGAGAGGGCCAGAAGAGGGACAGACAAAGTAAACAGTTGTGTTTCTTCCCTGGGACTGTCGTAGGTCCTGAGTCTGCCAGCTGCAGTTTGGAGGCCAGAAGAATAGGGTGGAGTATTTTCTTCCAACCAGATGAATTTATGCAGCGAAAATGAGAAGTTAGTTCAGTTTCTCTGGGAATAGCATTTAAGGTGTAAAAAAGTCCCACCCATCAATAATGAAGAGCTGGTGAAGAACGAACAAATAGAGACAGAGCCTGCAGAGCTTGCTGCGTTTGCAGCTCTTTTTTTCTTGAAGGATGAGAATTTGGGCATGTTCTTGTTGCACGTAGCATTCGTTAGCTGTGTTGGGCATTCATGTTGCCTTCTTACAGAGAGCTAAATTAGCCAAGCATCAGGTTTTGTTGTCCATCTGCATTACTGCTGTGCTATTTCACTTGTGCTCGTTTGTTTCTGCCTGTCGAAAAGAAAAAAAAAAACAACAAAAACCCAACTCCCCAAACCTGTAGCAGAAATAGCTGGAGCACTAGTGTTCTCCAATAGGAAAATGTCAGCCTTTAATGAGTGCTTTTTGCTAAGCTCAGGGCTGTTTCTCCTGTTCTTGACAAGCTGTCACATCTTTGTGCTGGGTAATGTGATCTTCCAGGAATGTTTATCTTTCATTTCTGCATTTATAGTGGAGCTGAGCTGGGGGTGCCAGTGAGAACATGTGCAGCAGAGACTCCTGCGCCGTGGTGGTGTTGGGATGAGGTGTTGGCCGTGTGTGCTACGGTTCAGCTGCTGAAGAGAACAGATCAGCCTAGCAGAGCTGGCCATGCAGTGAGCTCCCTCACTGTTTCCCTAGACAAGGGTCCCAATGCTGTAAATTCATCTCCTGGACTTTGTTTTTAAGTGTACGTGTTTTGCATTTGTCTGCATTGTGATGGGTGTTACTCAAATAACCCAACTTCCCAAAGTGTCCTTCCTCATTCCATCAGTTTGGTGCTGTCTATCTATATGCTTAGCTAGCAGCAACCTTATATTTTTCTTTCATGTTTTGGGACAACCTGGATGGGGCTTTACCCTGAGAAAAGATGAGCTTTGCTGGCCAGTGCCATGTGGAGATTCCATGGTACAATCCTGGCAGCACCATGGGCACACAGCTGGGACGAATGGCACTGATGGCAGTCTCTCTGGTGGCCAGTGACCCCGTTTCACCTCAGAACCTGCTGCTGCTTCTCCGTCCCACTGGAAGCAGAGCACCTCCTGTGGACATGCTGCCATCTTCCCGAAGACTGAACCCACCAGTGATTAGATGTGGTTCACTCTCTGGACGGCATTTTTTGGCCTCATCCCAGCACTGGAAGGACACCAAATAGCAGCAGTGCTTCTGAGACCTCCCTAGAGTAAAGACTTACAGTGGGAAATGATTTCTCTAGTTGCTTCTAATGTCTTGAGAGCTATTGGCTGTCTTGCCTTTAACCTGTGTTCTTGGAATTATTGCAAGCTTTTGTGTTTGAACACATAGCTGAAGTGAAATGCTAAAAAGAAATCTATCGTGGCAGGTGTTAATTTGTGCAAGGACAGTCTGACTCGGTGTACTGACCCTGTTTGAGACCCGTGCAATATATCAAGGCACAGATACTGGTACTCCAGTATCCCTGCCAGTACAGAATTAGCCCTGATTGTGTCAGTGCCGACATCTTCATTAGCCAAGCTTTTAATATAATCTAGAAAGATCTCTTCAGAGAAACTCGATGCGAGTCTTTCATAAAACTGTTGGCAATAATTACTCTGCCTCTTCTCATTTGCTATCAGAGAAATACTGGTTGGAAAGGACATCTGGAGGTCTTCAGCCTGACCTCCTGCCTGAAGCGGGGCTGTCTCCAGCGTGTGATCGCCTCAGCCATGGCTTTGTCTGGCCAAGTCTTGGAAACGTCCAGAGATGGAGCAGTGTACCACGCTGGATCAGCTTTTGTTTGATTTTGCTTGAGAGCTGTACCTAGTGAACCACCTTATGGTGTGAGTTATGCATTTAGGTTTGAATTACCTCATCCTACAGGTTTAAAAACATTTAAGTGAACTGTTAGGAAATGTCCCAGTAGGGCTAATAACGTAATGTGTAATGTAGCTGAATCCTTCTGTCTTTTCTGTGCTAGTATGGGAAATATGAGCAGCCCCTGGTGCTGTTTCTACAGGAAAGGGCAGGGACCCCGGTAAAAGTGATTTTTCTCGTGTTTGCATGGGGTGTTACAGGTGAAGCAGTGCTTGTAGGACGTGTCCCGTTGTTGGAATGAGCACGTGGGGGTTTTCCCCTCGGTGTTAGCCATGGCGTTTGCCCAGATAGGAGCTGGGCTTGTCGGGAGGCGCAGGATGAGCACTGCGAGCATCCCTCGCCCTGGGGCTGTGTGTGGGGTGGGTGCCGGCCAGCTGTGTGCCAGGCTGAGCCCACACATACTCAAGGCGTGCAGTTGCCTTTTATCTACCCTCCTCAGCCCCTCGCCACGGGAGGAGAGGGCTTTCCCCAGAGTTTGCTGCAATTTGTTCAGGGAAAAAAAAACAAAACAGGTCATCCAGATGAGTGTGCCTCTTGGAGCGCACATCTAAGCTGCCTGCCGTGGTCCTGAGCGCTAATGGGAGCGGAACAGCTTTCTACATCTGAGGAGTAAACTCCCCTTCGGAAATGCCACCAGCTTCTGGACGCGGTGGGTGTCCGTGAATGGCACGTAGTCGGGCCAGACCAGAGTCCTGCTGCTGCGGCTGGGCTGGGCTGGATTTCTTCAGACAAAGCTGCTGATTGCAACACCCTTCTGCTTCCTTTAGGCCAGGAGGCTTTGCTTGGAAGGGAAATGGCTGAGATGCAAGGAGCTGCTGAGGATGTGGAAACATCCCTAAGCCAAGGAAGCTGCTAGGCTCAATCTGGATGCATCCCTGGACTCGACATCTGAGGGATGGTGTGTGTGCTCCACTGGCACTAAAGATGAGAGCTCCTGCAGGCTGGTCATTATCTTCTTTGGTGTTGCCTTCTGCTGTGGAGATCTGTGTTGTATTCCTGTTGCAATGCAAAGCAGCCCTTGGGGCAAATGATCATGGTGTCCTGGCGTGAGCAGCAGTGTCCTTGGGTGGGTTAGGAGTTCTCACCCGTGATGTGAGAGGGGCCCTTTGTCATCCCACCCGAGAGCACCCTCCTGATGCTTGTTTCCATACCAGAGCCAGCGAAAAGGACCGGGAGCCTGGGTTTCTGCAGTCTTTGGGCTGTTTGAAGGTGATAGTCCTTGCTGAGGAATGGCAGAAATGTGGTGACTACTGTTGACAGTTGCTCACTGCTTGCTGTCGTGGGCCCAGAAGTGCAGAGGTCAGGTTTTGGGGTTGTGTGGCCGGAGGATCCTGGAGCAGCAGCTGTATGGGGCTTCAGGGCTGTCAGCAAGGGGCTGGCTCAGGCTCACAGCTCCTGTTTTCCCACCAGTTCTTCCATGCACCGCTTATTTTTTGTAGGGGTCTGTGCATCGCAGACAGAGCTGTAATGGCATCGCTGCCACAAGCCGAGCTCTGCCTGTTGGGTGTCCCTTCCTGGGGAAGCAAAAGGCTGATGCCAAGTCTCTCCATTCCCACGTGCTGCTCCTCCTTGCTGAAGCTTAGAGCCAGTGCTCGTGGTTTGCTTTGGCTTTCTGCTCGTATTTTGCATGACTCTGGAATAAAATCTCCTGGGGATGAAGCTGATTAGCTTCTCTCCAAGCTGGATTTGGAATGAATACTCAGACATTGGTCTTCTCAGATCCTCACAGCTCATAGTTCCTGAGGTGAAACATGCCCAACACAGATTCACCTGGGAGAGAGGATCAGGCTTGGAGATGTGTCACGGCAGGTGAGATAGCAGGGCTTGTCCCCAGCAATCCTGGGACCTGGGCAGTTCTGCTTCTCAGAGCTTTCCTCGTGCCGTCTCCAGTGTCCATCGTTACAGGGATGGAGGGCAGGAAGAGCTGCCCTGCTGCAGTGGTGGGGAGGAGCATGTGGAGGACAACACTTAGAATGTTAGATACCGTCTAGCGCTTCAAGAAGAAAGGTCAGCATTGAAAGAGGCCTTGTGCCTGCTGAAGATGTCAACTGCTTCTAGGGAGTAGATGTCAGAAGCTCAGAATAGGGGCTCGTGGGCGTTGAGCCCTTCCTTGGGGTGGATTCTCATCTGCAGCTCTTGCTGTTGCAGGACACCAGTGGGTACTTGGCTCATCGTGCAGATGAGAGCAAGGCAGGGAGGCTGGAGAGGTCCTGCTTGGGTTGGTCCCAGTGTCCAGGGACAGGGAGGGATGTCTGTTTGCAGATAATGCTTTTCTCTGCCCCTTTCTCACAATTGCATCAGCAAAGATGTCCAGGGAGAGTATTTACAAGCATGTCCTTGCTGAGCACTGCTCTATGCCAGGAATTCACTCTTCTTCTGGGTGACATGTTCACTGGGGCTTTGTCATAAAGCTAAATTGATTTTGTTCCACTTGTTCTGGGTAAAAGTACTGCTTTCTCTACTCTCATCCCCGTCTTTGAGGCAGCCTGCGATGTGGCAGCAGGGGACCGTGGTGGTTTAAAGACGGAGCAAAAGGGAAGCCAGTGCTCTTTGGATCTTTCCTGGTAGTATTAAAGCTCCAAGTTGGAGCCTTCCCAGCCATTCTCGTCCCTGGGTGAGGGAGCTGTGGTGGCAAAGCGGTGCTGAGCCCTCCTCTGCTCCCATGTCCCAGCATGGGACTTCCCCGAGCGGGGCCTGGGTGCCCAGAAACAAGCAGCTTAGCTCAACTGCAGAACTTTATCTGTTGGGAGCACGAGGTTGTCTGTCTCTGTCCCACGGCTGGAACACAGGCTGTGCTTGTTTTGGCGATGTAGGAAGTCACTGAGGGGCAGAGGAGACGCTGTACTGGTGTGATGTTTGGCCTCATGGGGACTTTTTCCTGCTCTGAAGAGAGATGAAGCCTTCCTCAGCATGGGGTGGGAGGTGTGTGGTGGACGGTGAGTGCTCCCCTTGTGCCTTACACTGCTTGGGGAGGGTCTGTCCCACAGCAGGTGTCCCTATGTGTCACCATATCCCCCGTTGTGTCACCCCTGAGCCTTCTGTTATCCTTCACTACAGCTCTAGGCAACACTTTGTATATAAGGGTCAGTGTTTGTTGGAGGATGTCACCCAGGTGTCCCACGCTTGCTCTGCCCTGCTCCCCTCTTTTCCCAGGTTTCTGGCTGGAAGTGGATTTCCTCGCGGCGCAGGGAGGATGCTGGCTGAGCGGAGGTTTTGGCGGGGGTAGGGTGGGAGCGAAGGTGCTCTCACACTACGGGTAAGGACAGAAAGGGGCTGTGGGGTGTAAACAACGCACTTTCACAGCAGGCTTCTGTGTTGCATCAGAAATTGCTGGAAAGGTGAAGGTGGGAGCTGGCTTTCACAGCCTCACTGGAAGAATAAAAAAGTTTGAATGTGTTCAGGTCCAGCCTCCTTAGTGAGACTGCCCCATGCTCTTTACCTCCATTGTCCTTCCTTTGATGCAGACTCCCCATGTGAGGTCCTGATCCTAGCTGAGGCACTGGTGCTTACTGGGGTCACCAGGCCCTGCTGTGGCCACCTCGGTTAAAGGCACAGAGGTCCTGAGCTGGGCAACTGGGAGGGAAGGAGTATAGGGACCGTGAGCAGAGCTGCTGTAGAAGGATGGTGGTCTGGCAATATCGCTGGAGCAGCCTGTTGGGCTGCTGCTCCAGGAGGGCCCTGTCAGAAAAAGCTTTTAGGGGGTGTCCTGATTAGTGTTTTCCTCCTCCTTACTCAGATACATATTCCTGTATCGCTGTTGGTGATTGTGGCAGCTCCCTGGCCACAAGTCCCAGGTCTGGTGCACATCTCCCTTGACGTTCATTTCTACAATGTGATTATGTAGCTTTTCTTCCGCAAGACATTTGTGCTCAGGCCAAAGGAGGGATCTGTCAGTCTGTCTTTAGCTGTTTGTCTGGTTGTCTTCACTTTAGCATCAATGTGCTCATTGAGGTCTGTTCCTTGATTTCTCCCAGTGATACCTGATCATGCAGAGGCTCTGGGACAGCAAAAGGCAATTTCCCGATTTCAGTGCAAACAGCTCACCAGTTCATCACTCATAAATTTCAAATTCTGCTTTGCGGCTTAGCATGGCAGGTTATTTTTAAGCACTGGAAGAAGAAAAACCTTCTTTTAAGCCTATTGAAACACTTTCAAGGCATTGTTTTCTATTTTGTGAGAACACCTCTTATCTCTCTTTAGAATTCTTAAGGAATGCTTCTAGGATTCATGATACCATATATCTTAAAAACAGTTCTGCATCAGGATAAACAAGCTTTTGTGTCTAAATCTGTATATGGAATTTAGTATCTGCGAATGGGTCTTCATCTTCATGGTAATTGGACTGATCTTTTCCGAAGCCAAACACAATCTGTGGGAGAAACGATAAAAATGCCAGCCCTGGCCTGAGTGGGTTCTGCTCCCTGGCTGTTTGGAAACCTGCTCGTGCTGCAGAAAGCTGTTCTGTGCAAAACCAAAACAGGGTCTGTTGATGTTATTTCTAGTCCTTTGAGAAGATGACTTACTGGTCACATGTGCTGCTATGAGGTCATTAGGAAGTCTCTCAAATACACAATTTGAGAAGCGATGATGCGATTGCAGAAATATGCTCCCTCTGCGATGTGAGATGCAAAACTCTCTGAAGTACTTGGGTTTGTAGTAGCTCTGAGTGGGATCTGTTATTGTGCATATTTGGGCCCATTCCAGCCCAAAAAAAAGGCCTGTTTTCTGCTTTGCTTTATCCCTAGATTGATTAGTGAATGTATACCGTGGGCTCAAGTTACATTTCAGAGGGCATCCAGCAGAGACCCCGTTTCTGTGTCGAAGTGCTGAAGGCAAAAGTAAGTCTAACTGCAAGATCAGCAGTTTTCTAGCGGTGCTTTGTGCCTCCACGGCACCGTCCTTCCCGAGGGAAAGGAGCTCCTCAAATCTGTTTGTGAGTTGGGCCTTTGCTCTTCCCAGTGCCGTGGGGGAGTGGGGAGCTTTCTCTAAACCCTTCATGTTGCTTCTGTGATGTGCATCTGCTTTGGTGCTTTTATTGATGTCCTTCCTGGACTCCCTGTCTGTGGATGTCCAGAGGTACCTTCTGCCACAGACTGCTCTGTGTCCTCCAGAGGGAATTGGTTTGATCCCAGTTCACCCCAGGGGCCTGTATCCTGTATGGTGCTTGTGCACCATTACGCTGAAGGGCAGGCATCCTTATTTTGGCAGGAGAATGCCTTCTATGTGTGTTATCTGAGTCA
This sequence comes from Gallinago jamesoni, assembly GCA_025769975.1. Classification (NCBI taxonomy): domain Eukaryota; kingdom Metazoa; phylum Chordata; class Aves; order Charadriiformes; family Scolopacidae; genus Gallinago; species Gallinago jamesoni. Next base: position 10,684,843 of record JAOQGH010000007.1, on the reverse strand, counting down.
GTATCTGAATAACCCTCTTGGAGTAGGGCTTCCCCAGCGGAAAGGTGTTTCATATCTGCCCTACTCGTGGTCATGTATTTCTGTTGCAAACAGTGTATGAGCTTTAGGGATTATCCCATTCCTCTGAGCTGATATACACACTTAAGCATGGAAAAATTACCCAAAGGCGGAAAAAAAAGTAAAGTTTTCTGTTCCTGGTAAAGAACAGGGTTGTGTGACTGAGGTGGGGTAAAGAGAATGGGAGGAAAATGGGAGCAAGGTGGCATCTGACTGTATGTATGACCATGTCTTACAGCTCACACCTGTATTCTCCAGTTAGGTCTTAGTGTGGGCACAGTGTGGTTCATGTCTGCTTCCTTTTTTTCTTTTGAATACCAAAAATACCTGTTTCTTCTGGTGATGCTTTGCTACGATTTCTGCTTGAGGCTGGTGTGGCATATGGGAGCCTTTGAATGGGCTGAATGGCTGCCATCCCTGCTTCTCAGCCTTCGGCTGTAGCTCCCTGAGTGTCACTCCTGTACAACACCAGCACCCACTTCCCACCCCTGGGGTATGGTGTCTGAATGGGATGTGGCAGCACATCTTTTGCCGAGCGGCTTCCGTGCAGGAGGCAGGACAGCACCAGCATTTTCCAACAGGCAAGTCAGCAAAGGTCTTCTGCTCTTCAGTCTCCTCCTGCTGTTGTGGTCCTTGCTGCTGGTTGCCTAATTGAGACCTGCTGGTCACTGTGGGTGCCCACAGCCTGCTGGCCCCCGTGGCCATGTCAGTGCCTCCCGTGGCTCTGTCTGCTGTGGTCCTGCTCGTCCTGCCACCATGGACCCTTAGCAATGTCACCTGCCTTGGGATTCCCACTGTCACCCTTGGTAACTATCTCCCCCCAAGTGCCACATTCTGCTATTGAGTTTTGTATTTTCCCTCTACTTCTAAATTTTTAAGTGAAAAGGATGTGATGTCGCACAGCAGCTGCCAGCTACACTGGTGATCTTCACTCCCAGGGGACCCCAACCTGAGGAAAGCAATAGGGGTGACCCGTTGTGATGGTGTCACTGTTGTCACTGATGGGCTCCCTCTTCCAGGAAAAGCAAAAGTCCAGAGGTCTGAGAAGTGCCCCCGCTCCGCTCTGTACTTGCAATAATCCTGTTGTCTGGACTTGCTTAATAAATTACTAGTTCTGTCTTTGTTTTTTACCTTTCCCCCATGGATGACAGGGGCGGGTGAAGGATGAACGTGAGGAGCACAGCATGGCCATGCCCTCCCCGCGACTTCTCCTGCCAGCGTGGGCAGCCGTGTTGAAGAAGAAGGTGGAAGAAGGCTCTGCGGTGCCGTACCGGGGCCTGGCTTGCCCCTGGGACTACACGGGCCCTGCTTCCTGAGCAGGAGAGCTGCTTTATGTTGTGGTTTTACTAAATGAATTCAAAGCTTGGCCTTACTCCAGGCGAAGTCTGGGCCAAGTGCCAGCGGAGCAGCCCCTGGGGAGAGCACTGGAGCAAGGAGGGGCCAACAGCAGGGAAGAGCGGAGGAATCCAAGAAGGCAGATTTGCCTAGAAAACAGCTCTGTTTCCATCTGCTGGGTCAGGAGTTGCTATAGGAACTGGGATGATAGAGGCAGGGCCATCTCCTGGGCCTGTCTGTGTGTGTGCGGAGGGAGGGAGGAGGGAGGAGTTACTCAAGTTTGAACATATCATGTGTGCTGGTGGAAAGTTGCAAGGAATGTTGAAACTACAGCCTGGCTCAACCTATGGAGTTCAAAAGAGACATGGCAGTGGTTCCCTGTGCTCAGCAGGCCCTGGGCAAGGCAGGTAGGGTCCTTCCTTCCACCTTAACTCGGCTCTCGGCTCGCGATCAGCTCTCTCCTCCCTGCGCGTTTCTGTCCTTGGCTAAAGTACAAACGCCTCTGGAGATGTGCTGGCAATGGAGGGGGGTTTGGAGAGGTGGCAGCGCTGGGAGATGAAGGTTTTTCCTCCCTGGGCCGGTAGGGAAATGGTGGCTCTTTGTGCCCTGTTTTTCCTCCCGCAGGGTTCGTGGATCGGGGGTGTTCCCGCGGCGTTGCGTGCCCAGGGCCCTCTGGGACCCGTGGGATCTTTTGTTGGGTAGGAATGGGAAGCTGGATGGTGTTGTTCTCCCAGACAGAAGCGGTTTCTGGGGCCGTGGCTCTCTGGGGAAGCCTGTGGTGCTTGAGCTCTCAGACATGCTCGCCTGAAATGTTTCAGGGCTGGGGCTGAGTCAGATATGCAGAAATTGGGGCTGGCAGCACGTCACTCGTGGATGGTGGGAAAGTTGGGGGGGCGGGGGGGACGTGTTCCCGGGTTCCGAGCCCCTATAGCTTCTGCCCCGCATGAGTTTTGTGGCTGCATCTTGCCTGTGTTCACTCGCCTCTTCTCCCAAGGAGATGCAGACCTCCCTGTCCCCTCCTGATGCACCTACTGTGCTTTTTGTCACTGTCAAACTTTCCCAGAGTCCCATGTTAGCCTAAAACATAGGAGTGTGAATATGTAGGAAGCTGCTCCTGAGGATCTTTGTTGTTAGGGTTAACCATGGGGCTCTCTAGTAGCAGTCCTTCTAGATAAAATCTTATTATTTCCCCAGTAAACCCATTTTTTTCAGGTGCTGAGAACTTTCCAAAATAGCCGTGTTTCCACCAGAGCCTTCCAGAGTCACTCATTGCTCCAAAGGTATTTATTTAATAGATTTGGCTGAAATTTCATCTGCCCTTTTTGTGTCACAGAGGATAACTCCTGCTTAAAAAAAAAAAAAAAGGAAGGTGGGTAGTGTTGTTTCTCTTTTTGAGAAACTGCACAATAAGCTGCTGAAAACTGAAATCTGATCTCTATCCCCAGAGCCAGGCTTGCCAAACTGGATTAGATCACAGCCCACCTACTCAAGTACCCTCTTATCTCGGGCAGCGGCTGCTGGGCACGTTGTGCATGAAAACCCAGGAGCCTGAATGCAGACAAATGCAGAATAACCTGCCTGAGCAGGAGATAACTTTCTGGTTACATTAATTACTGGTTTGCTTATGCCTGGCTGGATGAAAATTCATATCCACTGTGCTCGTTCTTTTACAGTCCTAATGGAATCGCAGATGTTCTTATTATGTAGATCCACTTCCAATATTTTATTGAATTACTCCCACGTTGCTCTGTGGCAATATTTCCCAGAGGCTTAATGCTCATAGTATGCTGTGGAATTTCATTTCCTCAGTTTTAATTTGTTGTTTTTTAATTTTAGTTCATTTTCAGTATGGAAAAGAGGTAATTGGGATCCTTTTTTTTTGGTCTAGGCATCATTATTTTACATATTTCTTTTTTTCCCCTCCTCGTCTCTTCTGTTTCTCTCGTCTTTGCCTCAAACAATCCCAGGGTTTTCTGCAGCTACCTGCCTTCTGTGTGTTGCTAAATGTTAGTACTTCTCTGTGGGCTCCTGTTTTCTGGTCTGCCTTGAGGAAATTTGATCAGAATTGGCCACTCTGGCTTCCCATAGCTGTGAAATGCTGCTGGAGCTTTTCCTTTTGTTTATAAGCAAAACATTTGGTTTGATTGAAACCCATTGTGGTAAGCAAAGATCTTCTTTGAACTGCCTGTAGTCCTGGTACATATTTTGCTGGAACATGTAGTTAATTGAAATTTCATCTCTCTACATGAAAAGTTAATTTTTTTACAATTGTAGAGTTGTACTAGGAAATAGTAGACCCAGCAGATCATGGTTAGACCTGCCTGGAAAGTCCTCACTGGAGCCTCCAGGCTTGATGCAGCAATTTCAGCTGATCCCTAAGCGTTGCCACTTGCTGCTCCCATCTTTGCCAGGCACTCCATAAATTAAACTTTAAAACCACTTTGTGTAGTAAACAAAGTTTGCTGCAGCTGTACGTAGCTGTACAGAACATAGCAGCTGTGTGTACCCAGACGTGGCTTTCTTGGTCGGGTGCTCTGGTGTGTGCTCTGAAGAAGCGGTACCCACTGAGGACACAACCTGCCTGGTCCCATCACCTTCAGGCCCCTACGCTATAGGAGGGCACTAATGCTTTCCACTTGCTGCAGCTTGGTATTTGGAGTTATTTTAATCTGTGAAATGCAGAGAGTGGTGATAATTTTTGTTTCTTTCTAATACTGGAAAAGCTTCCTCAAGTTTGGTAGCTTTTTGGAGATGTGTGGCATGGCTTTCCACATTTTTAAACATTTTATTGGTAAGACTCCAGCAGAGCCAGTGGTGTTCCTCAAGGAAAGGGCAAGGTTTGTGTGCCAGGGACAGGTGCACTGAATTTTTTTGCTTTATCAGCATGAAGAGACATTGTACACAACTCATAAAATGCAGCTTTTGGTAGTATCAGCATTTCTGTGGTGGTTTGATGGAAACTCAATGGCCAGCTAAATTATTAGATGTTCCAAAATAGTGTTTCTGGTTTGATTTTTCACTGAACCATCTCTTAGAGTTTGGCTTCCACCCTCGCAAAACCCATCAGCTTTTCAGCTCGGTGCTGGGTACTGTGGGCTGCTGTAAGTGACTTTGCTTCACTTTAGGTTTTGCACTGTCTGCTCCAGTAATCACATTTTATCTTTTAAAAAAGAACCCACTAGGAACAATTTGAAAAACAAAAAAAGGTTGTAAATAAGTAGCTGTTACTGTAAAATAGGTATTTTGGAAGGTAGACAATTGATAAGGAAAGCTCAAGATAACTGGAAAAAAAAAAAGCATAGCAAATGTATCTCGGGGCAGTGAGAAATATTTTAGTATCAATAAAACAAAATAAATTTCATCAATGGTGTTTATATTGTTGGGAAAGGTTAAAAAACACAACTAATTGCGAATAACAATAGCAAGAAGTAAAACGTTTCCTGTGTTTGGGGAGAAGCTGGATGATGGGCTCTCCTTTCCCAGGATGTGGAGTAACGAGGGAGGGTGCTAAACACAAGATAAAGTTTTAAAGTCTTTGAAACTCGAGCAAGATTGGAACCTGTTTGTTTAAAACAAACTGGCAGAGCAGCTTTCTGAATCCTGGCTGCCCATATGTAATAAATCTGGGAAGACTGAAGGAGTTCCAGAAGTTTGGGAAAACATAAATGTTGTAGCAGTGTTTTAAAATAGAGCGGGAGCAGGTAACCAAGAGGCGGTTGAGACGAACCCCCGTCCAAAGTGAGCACTGGGAAAGCTGGTGCGTTTGTAAATCAATGTCCAATTAAAGAAAGAACATGCTCAGTGATCTGTGTGCTCTGATGGAAAGCAGATCACGTCCGAAAAATCTTCAGATTGTGGTTTTTAATGAGATTCCTGTACCGGTTGCCAAAAGTAACTGCGTTGACATCATAAACCTGGATCCTGACTGGGTTCCCTGCTGTTGATCAAACGCTGCTGCTCCTGGGAGGCAGAAGAGGCTCAGCTTTGGGAGCAGGAGCATGTCAGATCCCTGGGGCCACTCCTGGGCAGAGTGGTGATGGCAGGTCCCCCTCGCCCTGGGCAGGGTCACATCTCTGGCATATCCTTCATGCTCTACTTGGGTGTCTCACCACTGGGAGCTGGTGGCCTCTGGGCTGAGAAACACCCTCCTGAGCAGTTGTCACAGAATTGTAGGAGTTGGAAGGGACCTCTGGAGATCATCTAGTCCAACCCCCTGCCAGAGCAGGATCACCCAGAGTGTTTCCAGGCGGGGTTTGAATGTCTCCAGAGAAGGAGACTCTACCACCTCCCTGGGCAGCTTCTTCCAGGGCTCTGCTGCCTGCACAGGAAAGAATTTTTTCTGCATGTTCAGGTGGAACGTCCTGTGTTCAAGCTTCTGTCTGTTGCCCCTTGTCCTGTCACTGGGCACCACTGAGAAGAGTCTGGCCCCATCCTCTTACCATCTGCCCTTTGGATATTGCTCAGCATTGATGAGGTCCCCTCTCAGTCTTCTGTTCTCCAGCTGAACAGCCTCAGGTCCCTCAGCCTTTCCTCAGCAGAGGATGCTCCAGTCCCTTGATCATCTTTGTAGTCTCTGCTGTACCCTCTCCATCAGTTCTCTGTCCGTCTTGAACTGGGGAGCCCAGAACTGGTCCCAGTGCTCCAGCTGGGGCCTCCCCAGGGCAGAGCAGAGGGGCAGGATGACCTCCCTCCACCTGCTGGCCACTCTCTTCCGAATGCACCCCAGGAGACCACTGGCCTTCCTGGCCACAAAAGCACATTGCTGGCTCATGGGCAACTTGTTGTCTACAAGGACTCCATAGAGCTGTTTTCCAGCAGGTCAGCTGCTTTCCAGTGGGTCAGTTTTGGTGCTATCTGGTCTTTATTTGCTGTCAGTGTACCCTGTCCCTGCCCTCTCACTGTGCTAAGGTGGCAGGATCTCCATTTCCATTTCACTGATTCATACTATGTTGAATAAGTTGATTTAGAAAGTGCCACCTGATACCTCTCAAAAATAGTTACCAGTGGGAATGTGATCCACGCTGTCCCTAAACACAGTGCCATGGAGTAGTGCTCTGGTGTCAGTGTGGGGCAAGCCCAGTTATTCTCTAGTTTGGCCATGAAGCTGATGGGAATCATACCAAAATCCAACCAGAGCTGTCCCGCTACCTGGATAGAGCCTCTGTCTCACGAGTGGTGACTTGGGAGAAAATATTAAGTAATTTAATGCTGGAATTTGGCTTCACTGAGGAGGCTGATGGAGCCAGCTGGGACAACAGAAGGCTTTGAGACACCTAAGAGCAGGTTATTGAGAAGACAGAAACAGGCTCTTCACTGAGGTGGGCAGCAGAAGGGTTGACAGTGATATCCACTGAAAATAACAGGAGGTTCTCTGTTGGCATAAGGAGTGGTGACGTTTTCCCTCTGCGGACAGTCAAGCAGTGGAAGGTGTTGCCCAGAGAGGCCTCCATCCTTGGAGATTTTTAAGACCCCGCTGGACAAAGTCCTGTACAAGCTGCTCTGAAATTGGTGCTAACCCTGCTTTGGGCAGGAGGTGGGATTAGATGCTCTCCTGAGGATCTCCTCCTCCAGCCTGAATAATTCTGCGACTCAGTAACCTGATCTCCTCCTGAAGGCGAGTTGGAGGGCAGTTAAGTAAAAGGTTATGGTAGAGCCCCTTGAGAAACGGGGAGGGAGGAAGGCGGTTTAGATTGAGTGCTCTTAATACTCCATCTGTCATCTCTGTGGTTAACATGTCATATATCTGGTTGCTATGTGAGACTCTCGCAGTGGAAGATTGTAGGTCTTGAGAGGACTATTGCTAACTTGTAGTTGATATGTTTTAAGGATGGCTAAAAAAAGTAAGCAATCTCCTCCAAAAAAAAAAAAAAACCCAACAAAACCAAATCCCAAACAAAAATCCACCCCCTAAAAAGGCTGGAGAGAGATGCCAGTGTCAGGACTAAAGTGAAAATGTTGGTGTGCCAGGTGCTCTCTGGTGCATGTTCTGCGTGGGCAGGAAGCTCCAGTGAGGGACAGTGATTGCTGCTGCTTTGGGACAAGGAGAAGGGAGGCAATCAGAACTTTTTGTGTACATCTTCTATTCTCCTGCTTCATCTGTCATACTAAAACAGTGGGAATGGAGCCTGGAGGCTGCCCCTTGGTTGAGGGGACGTGTATTTTGGGGTGCAGGAAGCTCCCCCTGCCCTTGGGTTTAGGGTGTGTATTCACGTCCCATGTAGAGTCTCTGCCTGGGCTGTGGGAAGCACCTCCAGGTTCCTCATTTGAGATCAGCATAGAGGACCCTCAACCCGTTGTCGGAGGGGAAGGGTGAGTTTTTGGAGTAGCTGAGCTAAGAACCACCCATTATTAGTACCATGAATTGCATTTCCTTATCTTGAGCTTTGTCTGTCTAATGGCTTCTAATTTTGGCCTGGTTCCTTTGATGGATTAAATTGCTTTTGTTCATTTATCTCTAAATCTGGCTTTGTGATAAAAGTGCTCTGTGCAGTGTCACAAACCGAGGACACCCCACTCCCATGGGACTGGCCAACAGGCAATGGGAAAATGTCAGAGGATTTGTGGGTCTCCAACTCCTGTTCAAAAGCACCCACAGCTCTGTGGGCTGTAGTTAAGGCACTTCTTCAGGCTTGGGGCCGTGGGCCGAACCTTCTCCAGTGTTAAATGGGTGTCGTGAATAACTGGAATGCTGTTTTTGTCCTAAAATTTAGCAAGGGTGAGGTGGCTACAACATGGAAAACAAGATTCAGACCCTCCTCAGCCTTGAGACAGTCCTGTCACCCACCCCTCAGGAGGGTGACCACAAAGTACACCCAGACCTTTGATTTTGCTGTTCTGCTGCTGCCTCAGACCCAGCTCTGTGATGTCCCTGTCCCCACCCCATGTACCACTCCCACGTGCTGTGGCCCTTTCCTAGCCCCATGTGTTCTTTTGTGTCTCCTGTGGTGACAGCTCTCCTAATGCCACCTCAAAGATCATGCTGGAGCCTATTCCGGTCTCACTTTTCCCATTGCTATGTCTTAGTTTTCACATGCATCTTGGTTACCCAACCCTTTCACCTAAAATCTAGTTGCTTATTTGTCCAGCCTTGTTGCTGCTCTGGATATCACCTTATGGGGTCACTGCTCCTGCCTTATGTCCCCATCCACGTTCCTAACATTGCCACAGTTTTTTGCTCTTCCTGACCATCTCTGTTGGTGCTTGTCTTGGTGCTTGTCTCCTGTTGCAGCCTCACACTTCATGCTGGGATCTTGCAGGGCCAGCCCAGCTCCCCTGTTATTGTCTGGCGTGTTGGTTTTTGGTGTCAATGTCCACATGCCACCCATGTGTCATGCAGAGACCTCTCCCCATGCTGCCTGGCTGATTGAATCTAGGGATGGCCAGAGAGACCACAGTCCAAGGTCACCTAAGGAAAACCTCCTTGTGGGGCTCCTGCACATGTGGCATGGCTGTCCTGATACTAGTCCCATCCATTCACCCTCCAGCAGCTCTACTGGAGTGGTTGGCCACCTTCTCAGGCCAGCAGCCCTGCTCTGCTTTTTCCAATCTTATGGCAGTTGGTTTTGTGAGAAGATACTGCCTTTCCCCATGTGTGTTGTCCCCACACACTCTTAGCGTGATGCTAGCAGAGTTGCAAAGGCAGGATCATTGTTAGTAGTAAAGAGGAATGTATAGGGAGGAGATGACTGGGGCTTAAAAGCCTTCCTAAAAACTCAAAACTGATAGCAGCAGCAAGAAGTACTTGAATTGTAAACTAAACAAAAACCTTTTAAGAAGTAATCAGGATCCTTTCTATTGAGCATTTTCATCAGCGAATTCTGTTTGGTCCAAACTGGAGCTCCATGTGTTGTACATGCTCCAGAGGAAGACTGCTGTGTTTGGGGTGTCTCAGATTAATTCTGAGGTGCAGAGAAATGTTCCACCATCATTCTGGAGCCAGAAAAATGGAAATCACGCTTTCCAGCCTCTGTTTCTTCAGGCTTCAGATATTGTCCCAATTAGGAGCTTTGCTGTTTCCTCCTTGAATTCCTTGAGGAATGCTAGGAGGTACTGTCCAGTCCTCCTGAACTACTTCTGAGGATACTTTGCTTTAGGATAAATCCTCTTGTAGTACATACAGAGTGCATCATACACACAGCTAAGAGTCTTGATCATGACCATGGAGTTTCTTGGTGCAGTGCTGGGCATCTGTAACGGGAGTCCTGCAGCAAAGCCGAAGGTCCCAGTCCCAGGTAATGATCTGCGAAGGAACCAGTTAAAACAAATGCCTGTTTCAGTTGGGATCCAGAGAGGCTTGCAAACATGCCAGGCCCCTCCATAATGGATCTCTGGAGGGAGAACAGTACCTGGAGGAGCTCCAAGTCCTACCTTCTTCATGCACATAGCTAAAGAATAGCTCTCTCCTGCGCCCACTGTGCTTTTGTCGTAGGTCCTGTCCTTGGGCTGGGGACAGCACTGGGTCACCACGAGCTGTTCCTCCACAGAGAGACGGGTTGGCTTTTTAGACATGGCATCTGCTGGGTATATTGGGAAAAAAAAACTGCCCTCTTTTGCATTTCTTAGTGAGTTTTTCAGAAAGTAGATTTTTTTTTTTTCCACTCTCACAATGATTGTAACAGGATTTTATTCTCCTGCAGCCAGCTGTTAGCAATTAGCAACTTGATCCATTCAGTCCTGAGAACAGAGTTTAACGCTTTCTTGCCTCTGTGAGGATGTTGCTAATGCTGTTCTTGCTGGTTTGGGGCTTGTGCTGGAGTTTTGGCACTTTCTGTGTATGTGTGGGCAGGTCAGGAAGAAAGGCGTGAGTACAGCAAGGGACTCTAATGCTGCTGAAGGAGCTACAAAGAGAACTATCGAGTGGTCTACCCAGAAAAAAAAAAAATTAGGAAGATGATTTCCAAGCAGTTTGTACAGAGGCTTGTATTCAGTAGTGTAGTTCAGTGTATTAGTGTATTTTAGCACTGGGAAGCGTGCAGATTTAGACTCAGCAGAAACCAACATCAGTAGTTCTTCAAACAGTGGTTTCCGGCAGCACGAGCTCCTGAGTGGAGCTGAGGCTCCTCTGAATTATGAGGTAGGGGTGAGAAACACTCTTGGTGACCTTGCTCAAGGGAACAGCAGCTGCTGTAGAGCTCTAGAAGATGAGAAATGACAGTGTTTGCTCCCTGCATGCAGCACCTCTCCCGGGACTCCCAAACACGCGCTTTGGTGGTCCAGGACTGGGAGCCAAGCTGGTGGGAAGAGCAAACCCAGCCCAGGCTGAGCCCGGCTGCTGGAATCCCTGTGTAGGGCTGAACTGCTGGAAATAGTGTGTCACTGCCATGTACAAAGGTGAGAATTTGTCTCACCAAACTGTGGCCACCTGGGAATGACAAGGCTAGTCCAGGCCAGCCATTTAAGTTCCCTTTGTCATCCTTGGAGATGTATACATCCCAAGAGGATGCATCTTGCTCATCTTGGACATTCTTCAGTCAAGGCCCAAATTCAAAGCCAGCTTTCCTAGGCGCAGAGCTCCAGACAGGTGAGCTCTAGAGCCAGCTTTGAAGGTTTCCTTGTCTTTCCTGGAAGCCAGGCTGGTCTCTATGACCACACCTTCCAGTTTTGGCTTGCAGTTCCCTCAAGCCACATGATTTTTAGCTTGACCCACTGACCTCCATGTAACCATCAAGACCTGAGAAGCCCCTGGTTTACAAGGTGCTGGCTGCGACGGGGTGACAGGGAACTGATGGAGAGGGTACAGCAAAGGGCTAAGAAGATGATGAGGGGCCTAGAACATCTCTCTGATGAGGAAAATCTGAGGGACTTGGGTCTGTTTAGTCTGGAGAAGAGAAGGCTGAGGGGGGATCTGATCAACGCCTGTAAATACTTAAAGGGTGGGTGTCAGGAGGATGGGGCCAGGCTTTTTTCAGTGGTGCCCAGTGACAGGACAAGAGGTAACAGGCACAAATTTGAACATGGGAAGTTCCATCTGAACATGAGGAACTTCTTTCCTGTAAGGGTGGCAGAGCCCTGGAACAGGCTGTCCAGAGAGGTGAAGGAGTCTCCTTCTCTGGAGATATTCCAAACCTGCTCGGACACGTTCCTATGAATGCTCTGGGTGGACCTGCTCTGGCAGGGGATTGGACTAGATGATCTCCAGAGGTCTCTTCGAATCCCTTACCGTTCTGTGATTGCATATGCCAACTGTCTGTGGTGCCCCAGTCCATACCTGTGCTCCAGCACTGGTTGATGGCTCAGCGGTAGGAGCTGGTGTGATGCTTGAGCATCTCTGTGTGACGCTTCCTGTCCCCAGCCCATTCCCTCTTCCCTCCTGTTATCTTTTATCTTCTGGTCACTGTATTCAAGCGGTTCAATGATGTGGCAGTATAATAGGTATGATTTAGAACATGGCCTGAGCTTTTACATAAAGCAATTGGGCACTTAAATTGTGGTGTTTGGGGTGTTCCTGGTCAAATGAGATAATGTTGCTCTTTGTGCTCACATCACAATATTATTTTGCTGTGATTTTGGTGGCCATTGTCATGACTTGTTCCATGTGATTTTGAGAGGATGACAAACTTGTCTTCTGACAAAAGAGTAGTTGTGCTAAAATCCTCATGCTAAGACTCATCTCAGTCCTTTTTTACTCAGGGCAGTAGCCGATCCTGACTGAGCTTTGTGCTGGTGGCAGAGGATGGGTGCTCCTTCATCCCCAGGCTCTGCTGCAGCATCTGCCTCCCTGCTCTTGATCCTTCTTTGCAGGGCTTTTGGACCCAATGTGACGCCAAGGCATTAGAACACTTAGTGATGTCTGGAGTTGCTCTCATATTTGTTTTCTTTAGCTCACCAGTGGGCTCTGGCCATCTCCTAGTGATGTATGATTGATGTTTCAGTGCTCCCTGGCCAAGTCAGAGGGAAATTCGAGGGTGGTTTTTGGTGGGAGCCAACCTGTGCCTTTACAGTTGCCCGATCCTCTCCCTGTTTGCCAGGCTCTGTTTCTGGCCCCTGAAGGGGTGATGAGGACATGGAATGTATGTGGACTCATCCTCTGCCATCTGAGGACTCCAGCTGAGAAGTCACCTGGGAGAGGTCTCTAAGCTCCTGTTCTTCTGCCAGGGTCTCCTCAGCGACTTGCAGCTCAGTTCAGTGGCTGGTCCAGAATGGAGACCCAGGGGAAAGATCTTCTCTATCCCAGACTGCACTCACGATAGCCCAGCTGATCTGGGCATATAACTGGGGCATGGTCAGGGCACCCCATATATCACCACACTGCTCTCTGCTGCATTTCCCATCACCTCCTGCAGGAATGTACTTACAGTTAAAGCCTTAATGTTCATGACACTTTCCTTTCTCACGTCCCGTGGGAGAAGAGTCTCCTCTGGTGCTGAAGTCCCCGCAGTTCCCTTTGCGAGTCCTGCTTTGGGGGCCTCCGGGGCACCCCAGCAAATCGCCTGCACAGATGAACATCCACCAGCTCTGTCTTCAAGCTCTTTACAAAATCTCTCTCTGCGTGGCTACAAGAAGTCCCTGCTCCATTGTGCATGCAGCTTGTCACGGGATGGTGGGAATTGGTGTGTTTGCATCAGAGATCACCATTCTCCATTTCAGGGGGGGGGGGAAACAACCTTGGATGCGCACACAGCTTGAGAGTGCTTGGGCAAAACCTCTTCTCGGATTGCCAGACCCTCCTGCTGAGATTCGGGCTGCCTTTTCTCTCCCGTGCTTTGCTTTTGCACACTCGCCACCCAAGATACCATGAAATCACAGAACCTTGTGGTCACCCTCCTCCCAGCCTTGGCCAGGGGGCTCACGTGGAGCACCTGAGGTGGCTGAAGCAGGAGGTGTCCTGGTAATTTTAAGGTCTTTTTGTGAGTTTTCTTGCTTTCTTGCATGGCTGGGCACAGCATCCACCCATCATTAGTTTCTCCTTCTGCACGAGCATTTGGCTTTTTGCCCAAGAAGGCCCTTAGTTGTTTTTCAGGCTCAGAGCCATCTTTTCTGACGGAATCCAGCAGGGACAATGGCCAGTAGCAAATCCTTAGGAAAGAGAATAAAAACAGGGCAAGCCTCAGTGATTCTAACCCTGATTTAGCTTCTGGGTGTCTAGCAATCTGCGGCTGGGGGATTTCCTGAGCCAAAGGTTTTACCTTCAGATTTAAGAAGCTGTGGTATATCTTTCTGTTGTGAATATATCCAATTGTTTTGGTAGCCATGGCAACTCACGGCTGTGACTTGTACAGTTTAATTATGTTGGGTGGAAAAAACACAGCCTTTTGTTACAAATCTTTGAGCTAATGGCATCTGATACTCTGTCATTCCTATATCTGTATACGCACTGCCATAGTGATGGCCCCTTTTTTATCTTCTCTTTCTTTACTAACATATCCTAACATTCAGTTTTGTCTTTTTACTACCACTCTGAGGATTCTCGAGCAAACACCCTCTGGTTCTGGCAACTTTTCATTTATTGAATCTGTTTTCTTTTCGCCTGACACTTCAATATGAAATGGAGCCTCTAACCTGCCTCCTGTAAAGCTGCCCTCCAGGATGGGAAAGTCCCGAGGCTCTTTGTAGTGAATGTGGACACAGAGAATTCACATAATTTTGCTGATGTGACCTTGTGTTCCTGTAGGTGTTATCATGGCTCTCCACTGGAATTGCCAGCGTTTAAGCCCTTTGCTATCTTCCTTGTTTCCAAACAGGAAATTAAGTGTGCTTGCATGTGTGAGTGCACATGCTCTTTTGGCAGCAATGGGGACATGTTGGGAGAGATTATTTTCGCCCTGTTTTAGACATTTATCTTAAGGTTGTGTGACAAGTTCCAGAGTACCCACTTGGCTACTTGGAGCAGGCAGCTGGTGCAGTTAGAGATGGATAAACCCCACTTGGGGAGCCTGGTTGGACTCTCCAGGTTTGGTGTAGATTCTGCTTCAGTACACGTTAATATAATAAGGAAAGTGAAGAATCAATGAGGGGAGAGATTACTTTGCACTGGACTTGTTTAAGAGCAGTTAAGAGAATATGTTTGTACAGTAGTCATGGCAGCTGAGCTCCTAAAAGCTAAACTGAATGAATAGCCTTCGAGATGGTATGGTTAGTTGGGTAATCATTAGTTCCTCACCAAGCCTCTGATCAGGTGATGGGTCAGAGTAGGGCTGCGGTTAAGACGCTCTTGAGGACATGGAGGATTGCCCAACCTGCCCTGAGGCAACCACAACAGAGCAAGTCTGCAGCACAGAGAAGTCCTGTCTTTGGAGGACTCTCATCTTCTCTCTCTGCTTTGTCTTTCAGAAATGTAGATGGCAGCTGCTGGCTTTGAAGGACTCGCACCCGTCTGACCCTGCGCAGCACCTCCGACTGCTACCATGATCTTCTGCATGCTACTGTTGGCCGCACTGCCTGAGCCATCTGGCACCGAAGTCAACCCTGGTAGGGAGCTGCCAGGCTGGGGGAGGACTCTAATCTCCCACCTTTCTTATGGTTGTTCTCAGCCTTTCTTTGCCCTCTCATGGTGAATGCATATAAACGTAACGAATGCATCTAAAAGTCCTAATTAACATAATTCCTGAATGTCCTCCTCTGGACTGAGTTGGCCAGTCTTCCTTGACATCTTTGCTGGAGTGAATTTTCCTGAGTGTTCCAGGAGGGCTGAGACACATGAGTGTACTCCTTTCTCTGCTCACCCAGGGGGGCTGTGCTCTTACCAGATCTGTCTTGAGTTCTGGTTATCTCTTCATGAGTTTGACCATGTGGCCTGCAGAGCAAACTTGGCTCTAGACTGGCTCTGAGATACAGTGCTCACTATGGAAAGTAAAATTACCAGTTAGCAAAGCATAAGCCAAGCCACAGCTCTCCAGCTGGCAAGAGGTGTTCTGGAGAGAAAAGTGTGGAAGGAAAGCTAGAAAACCCTACCTGGCACAGAGCTAGGGGAGATACAGGGACATGAGCCTATGGAGGTCAATGCCCTGTGGAAGGCATTGACCTCTTATCCTACAGGATTTGGCAAGTTATAGTCGTGATGGAGGTAAGTAAGATAATGGTCTGCAATATATTGCAAAAATCTCTGCAATTAGATGGTTTGAGCTGGAGACAGTCTGTGAAATAAATGAATCTAATACTTTTCCAGCTTGGCTGAAGGGGTGGTGAGGCAGCAGCGCTCCCCTGAGGACCTTTCTTTACTCATCTGGGTCTGGCTCTGTTTATTTGGAGCCCTTTGGCTGGCTCTGACCCTGCTCTGGCCTGTAGATACCTGCAGAGGTTTGAGGTTGGGCTGCAACCAGCCAGAAATGAAGTGAGATCTGGGAGGAGCTCAGCAGGCACCCCTGGGCTCCCTGTTACACACTTGTAATGGGGATACGGTGCTGTACCCCCCTCCCGTGTCCAACTTTGAACTGGGGTTGCCATCTGGTTCTGATGGTTAAAACCTAGTGGAAGAAGAGGGGAGATGGCTGCTAGAGAGTCAGGCACACACAGGGTCCCTTTGGTGGTGGTAAGCACAGGAGATGGCACACCCAGAGGTGCTGGAATAGCTCCCCCCCATCAGATGCTGGGAGGTGAGGTGGGCTTTTAGCACAGGGCTATGATCCCACCCTCCTGCAGTTATCTTTTTCACCAAGAAATAAGCTTGGAGCTTTGCTCACACTGCTCAGTTCTGCCTGTGACTTCCTCAAGCAGCTTTGTGTTCTCAGCTCCTTCTCTGTCCCAAGGAGCCATGCCCTGGTGTTCCCCCCCAGACTCCAGCACACCCAGTAGCCCTGCTGATGCTCCCTGGCTGTGATGCCCACGGGCTCCATTGGTTATCTTGATCTGATCTGCTCCAGGAGGGTCTGAAGCACCTCTTGCGTTGGCTTCTAAACCAAAGGGGCTGCTCTGTGGATGATTTCAGACCTCTGTAGGAAGGATCATATAGAGTCCTTTTGCCCAGCATCAGTTGTTTCATCTCGCTGAGAGGTGAGCTGTGATGTTTTTCTGAGGCTCAGTGTAGGTGGGTGTGTCCCTGAGTGTGTAGTAAAATGTCAGGGATGTCTGAACAGGAGTCTTGGTGTCACCTAAACAAAACCCAAGGATGGTTTTGTTCGAGAGGATGCGTGTTTTGGTGAGAGCCTCACACTGCTTGTTTTGATGAGAGCCACAGCCACCCACAGAGTGTGTCCCTTGATGCCAGGGCCACTCTGGCTTTCTGATGGGGTTCCCTGGGTTTGTGAACTAATGAGTTTTGTTCAGGATTGCAATAGGTCCTGGCCTCCACAGCCCTTCCCAGAGAGGTAGGTCTCTGTCTGGCATTGCTTGACCTTCAAATAAGGTGTGACCAGACAGGGCTCCCACTGCAGAAAGGCAAAATAATTTCCTCTTTCAGATGATGACTCAGCCCTTTTGGAGCATCTTCATATATTTGTCTATAGTTCAGCAACATACAAGCTTTCCAGCCATAGATCAGATTGTACTGGTCTGTGGTGGGACAGGTAAGAGTGAGAAGATGGTCAATGCTAGTTTGATTTACTGAACTTACTGGTCAGTATCAGAGCAAGGTTAGAGCTCTTGGTTGGCTTTTAACAACCACAATCATCATGCTTGATCCCAGTCAGGCACCAGTTGCCTTCTGTAAAAAAGCCTCTTAAGAAACCTCAGACGTATGCATGAACGTTCTGGGTGAGACCAGGGGTCCAGCCTGCTTGGTGTCCTGGTTCTGGAAGAAGGCACAGATGGGCAACCTCACAGCAAGGCTTTACCCCAGGCGTGCTCTCAGCTTGCTGCTAAGGAGCTTTCTGAGCTGGCCCTGGTGTATCTGCCCGTGGTAGCTCCGAGTTTTTCTAGCTGACTGTTGAACCCACGTGAACCTTTGCCATTTGGAGTGTTTAATGGTGCATATGGTTTTTTTTGAACTCTGCTACCTGATCTTTTGATGCTTCCTGGTTCTGTTTTTTTGAGAGACAGTGAGTAATTGTTCGGGATATAAATTATTTTTGTCGGACTCTTTTGTAATGATGAGGCTGATGATCTTTTCCTTTTGCATCATCTGTGTTGCCTTCTCTGCCTTTTGATGGGAGAAGGAAGGAGTAAGAGCTCTATTCCATATCTGACTGGCATCTTGCCATGAGTACAGACAGTGGTGTAGTGGTGTTTTCTAGTTTGTTTTATATTTATTCCCATAACTTGCTTTGTTTTCAAGTATTAGATAATCTGGTGTCACCTCACCACCCGTCTCCTTTACAAGGATATTTAGGAATATATAGAACATCACACCTTCATTGACACTGTGCCTGGCAGCAGCTGCAGCCAAACCCTGCAGGTGTTCCTACGCTGAAATCTGGCAGGTAGTTGTTTGACCTGCAGTGGTTTATTCTTTGGGGTGGTAAGAATGAGGTGAGTTTCATGCCTCCATCTTCCCTTGTAGCCTCTGAACCTGGTGAAGAGCTTTATCCAGGTTTAACCAAGAGGCAGTAGTCCCGAGAGAGAAAGGAGGGACCCCCAGGCAGTGCCCTGGCTGAGGGAAGGGCAGGCAGAGCTGCTGGCACGGTGGTGTGCCAGTGAGGATGCTGGCCACCATGCGTGCCACCCTGGAGTGGCTGGAGCATGTGCTGGCCCTTGGCCGTGTCACTGCAGACAGGGGAGTAGCTGGGACTGCTGTGAGCTCGGAGGACAAAGGCCAAAAATCTATAGGAAAGTCCATCTCCTTTTGTTTTCTGGGACTTGCCATTGACTGTGTTTTTGTCTTTTAATTGTTTTGTGATTTAATCCCGTATAACTTTCTTCTTAATCTGTTGTTGATGTCAGTCTGACAAAAATATCTTGCTTGCCTGTTTTGAATACTGAGCCTTAATGAATACATTAACATTTTGTTTTTTCTGAAACATCTCTCATATTCCAAGATGCATTTAAGAACTTGTGTCAGGGGAGAGAGCTTGACCAGCTTGGATTTGTGAGTTACATCTGCACTGTCTTTGGTGTATTGAGCTGGATTGAGCTTGTCGAGCTCTGTTGTGTCTGTGCTCCCTGGAGGCACCACGTTTGAGAGTCTGGTGAAGAACTGGAGAGAAAAGCTTGCTCTGCTTGGGGCTGGAGGCAGGGACCAGACCAGGATAGGACTTGGGCTCAAGTGGAAGCTCTAACCTGCAGAGACACGACAGAGCAGATATTTCCATAGGCTATCCAGTCCTCTCTAATAGAAGCTGTTTAACTTCTTGCTTGTTACTGGACCATTGAGAATAATAATAGTTCCTATTTGAACGCAGGTCGAGCATCCAATTTATTCCAGGAGAAGAAGAAAAAGCTTTAATAAATTCTTCCTTTTTATGTTGCATCATTATCGATAAATAATTTTTCATTGTGAAATAGGTCATGCAGCCAATAATAGTATGGTTTTAGATTTCATGTTCTTAAAATGATTCTTTGTAAAGTTTTTGCCTTGCCAGGTCTCTGCTGAATGATACTAACTCTGAGTGTATTTCATTGCTTATAATTGGAGTTTATTGTAACAATGAAGTATTTGATCCATTTTATTTGCATTCTCTATTTTATCGTTACCATGTTTATTCCCTCGGCATGATAGCCTTTTAATTAAACTTGTCTGACAATTTAGAAATAATTGGTACTGATATTTCTTTTTTCCTTGCTTGTGTTCCCGTTTGTAGCTATCTGCCGTTACCCCTTGGGTATGCACGAAGGGACGATAAGAGATGAAGACATCACTGCTTCCAGCCAGTGGTATGATTCCACAGGACCCCAGTATGCACGGTAGGTTAGTCTCTGGCAAAGAAATGTAATGCTTTTTCCCTTCTAGATAACCGGTATGTTATTAAGGAAGAAGTTCCCTCACTCTTAAAGAAACCTATTTGCTTAGCTTGTTCACTGCTTCCATATTAAATCTAATTAGTGCTTCGTGAAAGACCAAGAGGCAGTGGTTATGGTCACCAGCTGCAATACAGGAAATTCTGAATCAATATTAAGGAAAAAACAGTCCTTCCCTATGAGAATGAAGTGGTGGGACAGGTACCCAGAGAGGAGTTAAGTCTCAGAGTTTGGAGGTTTTCAGGACTTGGCTGTACAACACCTTGAGCAACTCTCAGTTGCTGTGGAGTTGGCCCTGCTGTGAGCAGGAGATTGGACCAGAGGTGGCTTCCGACCCTTGTTTTCCGTGAATAAATCTCTAATGGATTTGTGACTTACAGATCAGGTAGGGACAGTGCCCCTGGGATTCTTGTAGAGCTCTTTAAACTAAATTGTAGGAAATCATTTATGAGGATGAACTTTTCAACAGCATCCTATTGAGGAAATGGGGTGTGTCCACTTTGACTCAAAAACCAAGAAACTGCAGAGTTAAGGAATTGTTAAAAAGCAGCTAAAGGATTTTCTTTCCGTGTCAAGCAGTACTACAGTCTTTCTTCGAAGAAGCTTGGCTTTTCATTTTTTGGTCATTTCATTTCTCTCAAAGATACAAACTGAGGATAATACTTAAAAAAATAAGTTTCCTTAGAATTGTTTCTAATGATGATATTAAACAGTTTTGGTGCAAACCATATGAATTTCAGGTTAACTATGACACTTATGTTTTTATGATTAATTTGGGCAATCCAAAACCATAGAATTCTCCTAGTGTTTGATTTTTTTTCTTACTCTGTGGTGGACCAAAGGTTTTAAGTGTCATGTGTCAATGGAGTTTGAAGCCTGTGGATCTGAAAGCTGGGAGACTTATTTTAGTCTCTGGGGTATGGCTTATCTCCAGCTCTTCAGGCATCACTTGCCATCTGTTCCCATCATCTCAGTGCCAGGGCAGCTGGATGTCCACAGGGCGAAGACAGGAAGGCACCCTCCGGCTGACTTTGTTTTGTTAGAGGTCATAGTTGTCCTATGCAGGTGTCTGTCCCTGTCATTTCACCATCACCCTTCCTGCCTTTCTTACGGTGATGTGGCAAGAGAAGATAAAAGAAAGTCCTGCACAAACAGCTGACCATCCCGAGACAAAACCCTTTTCTAGCCTGTGCCTTGACCTTCCGTGTCTTCTGGGTACTGCCTGCTTTGGTGCTTGGGTTGAGCACTCACCGATTCATCAGAGACGGGATAGCTGTCCCAAAGACAAGGGCACTTCAAGGGCTTGCTCTTTGCTAAGAAATCGCTGTTGCTAAAAAGCCCACATGGTCTTTTTGTGTCTGGGTAAATTTTTCACCTTCCAAACTCTCACTACCTTGTGCCTTGCACAGCAGAGCCCACAGCAGCCAGGGTAAGGCAGTGTTTCCTGTGGTGGCTCCACCTGCTGATGGCTGCAGCACTCTGCTCGGCATCCCATCTCCAAGGGTAAAAGCATTCATCTTTGCAGCTGGTGCCACAATGTTCAGTTTTGAAGCAGAGACCTTCACATCATACACCTAGTGGTGTCCTGGACAAGCAGCTCTGCTAAACGAAGGAAAGGTGAAAGTTGTGTTGAGATGACCCAGAATAATTTGTTAGATGGGTAAGAGCTTTTCTTTCTGAAATGTATTTTTAAGATGACTCCTCTTTGAACTTGTTGGAGCTGTAGGAGGTGGTCAGACCTTACTGTATGGGGTTTAGGAGAAGTAAGTATGCACTTCACTAGCAAGGTGCTAAAAAGCATTCAGTGTGCAATTACCAGGAGCATTTTTGTTTCCAATCAACATGAAAGTTTGTGTCTGGGAAAGAAATTATTCCAACAGTTAATGAAAGCCATCTGAAATGGAGAGAGCTGTTCTGAACAGGGCAAAACTGACTACAGAACTCTGCTAAGTCTCAATTGACCATCACCCCGAAGGAGAGAGGCATTTGGTAGCCAGCTAATCAGGTCTCACTTGCTGATTTGGTTTCTTTCTCCCAATTCTCAAAGTTTCAAGGTGTTTCCTCAGTTACTGGGAAGGCTGGATCCTTGGAAGTGATATTGTTTTAATGTGTGTGGTTTTCCCCTCAGGTTACAAAGGGAAGAGGGGGACGGCGCCTGGTGCCCGGCTGGCTTGTTGCAGCCAGAAGATGTGCAGTTTCTTCAAATTGACCTGCATAAGCTCTTTTTCATCACCTTGATTGGGACTCAGGGACGACATGCCCGTGCCACGGGCAAGGAATTTGCCCGTGCTTACCGGATTGACTACAGCCGCAATGGAGAGCGCTGGATCTCCTGGAAGGACCGTCAGGGCAGGAAGGTGAGTGCAGGAGGAACCAAATTGTGGAGCACACAGAAGTGAGGTCATTGAGAACTAGACTGTAGAAGGCACATCCTCTATGTACAGCCCAGTGCATCAGACTTTATCCTGACTCTTCTGTGTCAGGCATTCAGTGTCCCCTGCCTTAGTCCTGTGTTTGCTGTGATGGTGGACTGTTATTCCCCTGACCTGATCCCCAGAATCCCAGTCACTGCCATGACTGAAAAATGTAGCTCTTTACTACCTTTCTGCCTGTGTTCAGAACATCATGGGAATGTCCCTCTACCAGCCAGACACTTGCTTCTAAATTGGAAGCTGCAAAGCAGATGCCTGCTTTGGGTTTAAAAAAGAGGGAAGGGTTGGCAGGGAATGGAGATGGGTTTCTGGGTGTCCGATAGCCGTGTTTAATGTAGGGGGGAAGCAGTTTAGAGGGTAGGAAATGTGCTGAGCACGCATACTCAGAAGAAGCTTCCCCACTTACCACTGTTGTCTCCTGCTGTCCCCAGATCTGAGCACACAGCTCAGCCCTAGCTGGGCTCTGGGTGGTGTTCAAAAGCCTTTATTAAACTTTCCCTGGGCAGGAGTCCCCTTCTCTCACCTGCAGCTCCTCTGACCTGCTCACCCTGCCTCAGGTTGGCTTGTGGAGTCTGAAGACATAAGCCAGCCTAGAAAAGGTACTGGTGCGGTGATGTTTTCTAGCACTGGGGGTGTTTTGGAAGTCACAGTGGGGTCTAGTGGGGTCTATTTATCTAAATAACACTGTATTGCAGTGTTAATTAATAGCTTCTGGCTTGTTCATGAATTATTTGCTCACTCAGACCTTTGACTGGCTATTTGGCCATTACTGTTATCTTGCCTGTGCCCCTCATTTTGGTGTGTGCTACTGTTCCTGTGTTTGCAGGATGGGAGGGCAAGTTTAAACTCCGTGGGGCTAACTGTTCTTCATCGGTACCTTCTTAGGTGAAGTCTGTCTGTGTCTCGAGTTATATCAGAATTCAATTCAGAATTCAATTGGTTACACACCCACAAGCAGCTAAATGGTTTTTGTCTCCCTCCCCAGTCCTGTGCAGAGCAGCGTTCTCAGGCACCAAGGACTGTGTTAGTATCAGCTGTTATGACTTAGTGTGGGTCACTTTTTGAAAGCTCTCCCTCTTAGGCCATAATAAGGTAATGTAGCATCATACACAGCTGAATACATGCTTCAGCTGAGCCATCCTCTCTTCTATTCTCTATATGTGGAAGTCCATGTATATTCTGTCAGTGTGTGTACCTGTTCCCCATCACATGAGACCAAAAAGGTTTCTTTCCTGGTACCCTTAGAGAAGATGCTTCTGCTCCTCTGCTGCTGCTGTTCTGGACATGACACACATAATGGGGTGCAATTCCTGCCCTTTCACCTCCTCTGTAAAATTACCTTCCATAAAGCATCTTTTTCAAAATGTGTCACCAATATCTATTAGCAAATCTGTATTTTAAAAGCACTGCTGTCTCGCCAAATAATTTGGTAAAAAGGTCCTATAGAATCATTCAAGCCTTGGACTGAGGTGCAGATGAAGATGCAAGGTCCTAATCTACTTATTTGTATGCACTGGTGGTCCTCTTCCAGTCCTGCCGTTGATAGATTCCAAATCACTGAGACTTCAGTGTGACTTGGCATCTCTCTGTCCAGGGAGATCACATAAATAGTTTCAGTAAAAAAAACCAAAACCAAACAAACAAAACCAAAATGCCAAACCAAAAACCAACCCTTTCACCGTGTTGTTAAGTTTTAGATCTCACAGGATGTTGCATCATTAGATATGTAGCACATGCACCTCCTCACCAAGAAAGTCACCTCCAGCTCTGATCTGCTCAGGTTGCTGTCCCTGTCCCCTCCTCTCTGACACCGTGACTAATGTTCCATGGTGCAGCACTGCCTGGTCCTGGTCTCTTATTGGCTTCTGGCATCAGCCATCTACAGTTGTTCACCAGCAGCACCACTTCATTCCTGGTGGTGTTGGGACTCTAGATGTCTGTCAGTAGTTGCTGGGACTGGAAGCTGGTGCTGAGTTTGCTCCCCACGCAGCCATCACTGGGGTTTTTGGCCCTGAGAAACCAAGTGTGCTCAATAGCAGCAACCCCACCTTGTGGAGGTGCTGTGCAAAGTGCGTCTTCATCTCGGAAAATGTCCATCCAGGACAGGCAAAAATCTCAGCTCTTCCAATACAGGGCCAGTGCACATGTACCTTTTGCTGAGGGGAACGGCTGAGTAAGTTTTTCCTCTTATTCTGTCTGCGTAGGACTTTTTGACTTGTCATACTGGCGACCCCCAAGATTCCCCAATAAATGGGCAGCTTCAAAGGATCTGTTCAACTCCTCTATGAAAATGTGGAATATTCTGCTTTATGTTGTCTCCTCTTGGGTTTTATCTCCTATCAGCAAGGTCTTGTGGAGCCAGCTTAGATGGAGCCCGCACACTTACGGTTCAGACTTTTGATATCACAGGTGTTCTTATTGTGTTTCCATAGGTCCATATCCTTTCAAAAAAATCTCTTGGGCACTTCTGGCCACTGCTGGGGGATTAACAGCTTTGGCTGTTTCCACACACCGACTGTCAAAATAAATAGTGGGCTGTTCCCAGGGCAGTGGTGAAACTGAGGGGACAGGGAGAATGAAGGTCCCTGCCGTGTCGGGCTGTATTTCGGTGGGATGGGGTGACCGAGACAACGCCGAATACTTCTGTTCTAAACATCTGCTTTGCAGCTGCTTGCACCTTCATCCCCCCAAACGCCGCAGCACCTCTGGAATTTTGTTGGCTTATAGAAAAGGGGCATCAGGACCCTTTGTCAGGTAGCAAGTGATGAGGGCAAGTGCTCAGTTACCTGCTGTTAGAGAGTATGTGGAAACTCGCTTGAAGAAAGAAGGTTACGTGCAAGTTACTGGAGCTTTCTGCAATGTATCATCCACATGTGCATTCATCTCCAGCCTGCCTTTCTCCTCTCCCTCAGAATACTGCCTGGTATGGGCCTGCAGTGGCCAGGAGGTGACATGGCAGCACTCTTCACCCCATAAGCCATGTACCAGTTAAGAGGGGAGCAGCAGCAGCTAATCCTCTGCAGGTACTGCATGGGAAAGCTCCCCAGTCTCAAATGATGGGGGACAAGTATACACCACTGTACAAATGAATAGCACGACAGGGAGAAGTTGCTGGTAAGGATCTCTCTTCTCCAGGTGATCCAAGGCAACATCGATACTTACGACGTGGTCTTGAAAGATCTTCGGCCTCCCATCATCGCACGTTTTGTGCGGGTGATTCCTGTGACGGAGATGCCAATGACTGTCTGTATGAGGGTGGAGCTCTATGGCTGTGTCTGGTATGGTAAGTAGCCATTCCCGTGCCTGTCCCTGGAAAGTAGTCCTTAAGCAATGCTGACTGGGACTCGCCTGCGTCCCCACGTATGCAGAGGGAATCCCAGGCCTACGGAACTGCTTCTGTTGGTCCACATCGTAAATAAAAGGATCATATGGACAGAGATGATGGAAGGCTGCTGCTGCTGTATTTCTGAGGTATATGGCCTTCTTTTTTAGATGGTTTGGCATCCTATAGCATCCCTGAAGGAGGGACAATAGCGGCTCCTGGCTTCCCCATCGTTTATCTGAATGACTCGACCTATGATGGCTACCAGGAGCGCAGGTGGGCGAAGTCGTCCTGTTCTCTCTCGGTCACTGTGCAAATTATCTCTTCTTTCCTACTTACCTTGTCACTAGTATCTTGTATCCCAAATGCTTCTTTGAGGCCTCCAGAGCTGCAAGCCAGCCTATTAGTTCCCTAGAGCATTGTGGCTTCATTATTCCAGGCCCTTTGACACGTCGTTAGTCCTCTTTTAAAGGAGGGCATGGGCTCAGGATGCATCAGACCCATTTCCCCCAGCTGCCGAAGGCTGGCAGGGAAGAAATTATTTTTTTGTTAAGAAAAGTTAATAGAAGTTGTTGCTTCTCTTTAAAGAGAAGAATGTGTCCTTATACATCTGAGTGCTGTCTTTGTTCGTAGCTTCCATCTTTACATGATGTGATGACACAGTGCTGATGTGTCTGACTGCCTTAAAGCCCTCATCACTCTTGGTCTTTAATTGTGACCATATTCATTCCACTGATTTCTTTGTTGGTTCAGGTACAGCCTTAAGCTGTTGTTGATACTGCAGATTATAAGGTGCTGCTATTCTTCTATCACCCCAGATCGGAGTGGGAGAGCTGGCTGGACCTTTACCTCCATCCTAGTGTCCCTGGAGCAGATGAAGGTCCTTCCCATCTTCATTGCCATTGTTGCTTCTGCAGTTTGATATGGGAAATGCATTTGCTAGCAGATTGCATCTTAAACTGTTGCAGGAGGTCTCCAGGGTAAACTGGGCATCCAAGAAAGCATGCAACATCTGAACTGTAGGCCTGCACTTGGTACCTGTGAGCTTCTGGACAGATTTTGAGATATTGTTTTTGAAAGCAAAGCTCTGATGGACTTGAAACAACTTGGAAAACTGCATCACTCCCTGTGAGAAGCTCCAGGTCAGCAGAGGCACCACTGCCAATGTGGCATGAGAGGATGGTGGCTGATTACTCACTGTAAAGATTTCTTGGGTATGATGCTTTTCCAATTTGGAGTCAAAAAGCCTAAAGTACCTGGATTTTGACAGCTCATTACAAGGTCTGTTATTTTTTCACATCACGGATTAGTTGGGTAGGGTGGCACGTTATTGGCATTTTGAGGAGTCTCTGGTTTACTCAGCACTTGTCTCTTACAGAAGGAGAGCTCATTAAGAGTCTGCATCTGAAATGTTAAATAGCCGCCTGAACTTTCGGACATGTAGTGTGACCACTTTCTTTGCTATAAATACAGATTTGAGTGTGTTTCAGAGTCTTGAAACGTCAGACAGACTTGGGCATGGGTGTCCTCTTGAGACACCATATCCCTGCCTGTGTGGGAATGTGCCTAACAAGTGACCTGACAGTGTCTCCTCAGTGACCCAGTGTCATCCATTGACTTAAGATGCTTTTATTGTATGTCCTGTTTCAGTTGGTATTCACTTCCTGAAAATGTTTAATGTTGCCTATAATTTTTTTCATGCTTAGAGGTCATTTTTGTAAACTTACTTGTGTTCTATGGTGCTGGAGGTTAAAATAAGGGGGTGAAAAGTACGTTCTTCACGCTTGTGGGGTGTTGCAAGATACCGGGTAACAATGTCTTTGTATGTTGATATCTGATGCATTCAAGGTGCATTGATATAGTAGGGATTGGGTATTTAAAAAAAAGGGTTTTGCGTGCAGAAAGATGTAGGTGCTACACTTGGCTGTCCAGCAGTAGCTGAGGGAGCTGGGTCTTCTGGGGAGTGTCAGGGAGCTGCAGATGTAGACACAAGCCCCAGTGTGCTAAGCAAGGACTTTTCAAACTCCTTAACCTCGAGGTCATGTCCCTGACTGGCTTGGGAGCAGGAGTCGGCCTCTTCCAGCTGCCAATCCTGTTCTGGAGTTCAAAGGCACACATACCTGTGCAAATTCTAGTGTCAGGACAGCTCTCCTGGGATGGACTTGCAGAACTTCAGTGCACGCAGCAGCCCAGCCCAGAGGCAGCTGGATGGAACAGGTCCAGGGAGCAAGTTCAGGCACTAAGAGAGCCAAACTGTTTGCATTTTCCCTGCTGTAGGACAGGGGACATGGCAGGGATGGCACCCAGAAGGGCAGGTGAGTTAGGAGCGTCCCACATCTGACACCTTCTGCTCTGGGACTCTGCTGGGAAACTGTATAGGGGGCTCTGCACCCTTGGTTAGGAAGCAGAATGAGGCAGGGTCCTGGGCGAAGAGCCCGATCAGCCTTGGAAAAGGAGCCGATAACACTCCCCTCTGGCATGAGGAGCAATGCCAGAAACGATCCTGGTTAGAGCTGGCAGCTGGGTGAGCTACCCGTGGTCTCGCTGCTTTTTCCTGCTTTTCTGTGCCTGCCTGCAAAACTTTCCCTACTGGTTCCCCCAGGACAGGATGGAGTGGTTCTTCCCATGCAGCTCCATGCTGAAATGCCGCAATTAAAGCTGTTTGGAGAGCACACAGTGTCATTTTCTGTAGTCTGCTTGGTTCTCAAGAGGCTCTGCTTGTAGCTTGGCTTTGCTGTCAGTGCTTGATAGCAATGCAAAAACTTCTGCCTTTTCCCAAGTAGGGAAAAACTTTGAAAGCCCAGCCTGAACAAAATAAGTGATGTTGTATAATAACAGGGAATGAATTCTTGTCCAGGATGGGTTAAGATAAATAAACAAACTAATATTTTCCTGGTACCCGTTGAAGGACCTGTGTGCTTTCCCATTTGAGCTCTCTTTGCTGGATTCTGCCTAACTCTTGGTTCTCTCTCACTAGGCACTTGTACGGTGGTCTGGGCCAGCTGACAGACGGTGTGCTGGGACTGGATGATTTCACACAGAGCCACCAGTACCGTGTGTGGCCAGGCTATGACTATGTTGGCTGGAAGAATGAGAGCTTCAGCACAGGCTCTGTTGAAATGGAGTTCCAGTTTGACCGACCACGGAACTTCACCTCCATGAAGGTAGTCAGCTTTCTTCCTCTCCAGCACCCTGGGCTGGCTTTGAGTCTGGGTGCTTCCACATATCCCTTCTGCATCCTCTTTGCAAAGCAGGAGGATATCAGGAGCCTGACAGCAGAGTCTACCACAGACAGAGCAGGAGGAGTCCCAAATTTGCCAATGGAGAAAGGTGAAGCAGGGGAGCACTTGCCTCTCCAGAGCTCGTGGAGTCACAGAGTGGTTTGGGTTGGAAGGGACCTGTAGAAATCATTTAGTTCCAAATCCCCTGCCCTGGGAGGGACACCTCCAACCCTGTCCAACTTGGCCTTGAACCCCTCCAGGGATGGGGCAGCCACAGCTTCTCTGGGCAACCTGGGCCAGGCTCTCATCACCCTCACAGGAAGAAAAAACTTTTTATTTCCAATATATACCTACTCTCTTTCGGTTTAAAACTGTTATCCTTTGTCCTATGGCTTCCCTCCTTGATCAAGAAAGGAGTTAGGTAGTTTGTGGATGACACCAAGCTGTGTGGTGCTGTCAATACACCAGAGGGACATGGACACACTGGAGAGGTGGGCTGGAACAATCCTTGCCATCAGTCCAGACTGGGTGATGAGGTGTTAGAAAGCAACCCTGAGGAAAGGGACTTGGGGTGCTGATGGACGAGAAGCCGGATGTGAGCAGGCAGTGGGCACCTGCAGCCCAGAAGCCAATCGCATCCTGGGCTGCATCCAAAGAAGTGTTGCCAGCAGGTCCAGAGAAGGGATTCTGCCACTTTACTCTGC
>JAOQGH010000007.1:10632062-10655906 GCA_025769975.1 Gallinago jamesoni | reverse complement strand
TGGAGATTAGGAATAAGTTCTTTCCAATGAGGGTGGTGGAGCACTGGAAGAGGTTGCCCAGGGAGGTGGTGGAGGCCTCTTCCCTGGAGACATTCAAGGTGAGGCTCGACGAAGCCCTGGGCAACCTGGTCTACCTGCCTGCCCTGGGCAACCAAGGGGTTCTGGGCTGCCAGCGCACGTTGCTGGCTCATGTTGAACTTCTCATTCACCAGCACCCCCAAATCCTCTTCAAGGCTGTTCTCAGTCCATTCTCTGCCCAGCCTGGATTTGTGCATGGGATTGCCCTGACCCAGGTGCAGGACCTTGCACTTGGCCTTGCTGAACTTTGAGGTTTGCACAGGCCCAGGTCTCCGGCCTGTCCAGGTCCTTCTGTGTAGCATCCTGTCCCTCCAGCAGGTTGCTCTCCTTTCAGTATTTGGCTTAAAGGGATAACAAGCAGCCATCTGAAGCAGTGGTTGGGCAGCTGAGGAAGATTTAGGATGTAGGCTACATGCTGTCTAAGGGCTGCCTGACCCTTGAGGTAAAGGAACATGCTTCCTTTTTGACCAAAAATTTCTCTAGATGCCTCAGTCTTTGCTTGTGCTGTGGGAAATTTCTTAAACACGCAGGAAAAGGATGAACTGAACTTTGAGTCTGTAGTAAATAGAAGAATCCTTTAAAAAGGATTGGTGGCTTTTCTTGTAGAGATTTCAAATGAAGGGGAACCCACCACATCCTTAAGTAAATTGTTTTGGTGGTTACTTACCCTAGTTTTATTTTGTCTATTTTTAACTTGCAACCATTGGCTCTTGGCCTGGTTTTGCTGGCAAAAAAAAAAAAAAAAGAGGAGTCCTGCCTTCTCAGAAACTTTCCTGCTTTTATACTGTGATTAAACCACTCTCTTAATTTTTGCTTCAGTAAGCTAAGTGGGCTGAACTTCTCAGTGCCTTCCCCATGAGATCCAGTGTCATTCCTGTAGCTGTCTTCCAATCCTTTCTTTCTTTGCCAGTATTCTTTTGGGGGTATAGAAACGTGAACTGAATGCAGGTTTTCCATCAAACTGCATAAAAGAGTGGTACCACTTTCCTCCTTTTGGATGATTTTTCTTTGTTTGTGAATTTTGTGATCATATCGCTTCTCCTCACCAACAGACAGAGCCGGTGTTCATTAAGGCTTTGGTATCATGCTAAAAGTCAGTTCAAAGTTACTGGTGTCCAGGATAAAAGTCCAGTCCAGAAAGCATCACTTACATGTTGTTCCCAAGCTCATCTGAAATGAGTCAGTCCTGAAAATTTCACATTATTTTAGGAAACTTTGATTTATTTATTTCCACATTTAATTTATCTTATTGCTAGTGATTCTGCTGTCTCTTTTGGATCATTAAAAAAGGTAGCGAATAACCTTGAGCTAGGAATACATTCCTGCTAGAAAAACACCTACAGAAGAATGATTTGTGCCCTAAAATTTGTCAGATTTACTAGTTGACAAATTTTTAATCCAATTAATGTAGTTTGTGAGTTCGTACTATGCTAATTGGAGTCAAATGTTATAATGAGTAAATCACATGCCTTATAAAAATATTGTAAATCACATGAACACAGCCATCCTGATCAACCAAACACATAAGGTCATAAAACAGCTTTTTCATTTGGCATTTCATTGTAAACCTATATTGATTATTCTTCATTCTTTATTGAATGTTGCCTGTTTCAGCTTTGCATGTACTTTCTACAGGCCAGGTGGTTTGTAAATGCCGTTTTTATCTTCATACCTGTTAGCTTCATTCCAGTTTTCTGAGCTTGCCCAGTATCCAAGGAAGTATTAAAAATAAACGTTAGCAAATGTTGCAGCTGCATTGCAAATGACTTAGGCTTGCATATTATAAAATTGGACATCGGTAGGCGGTGTCTGGAATAGCAGTCCAAGATGTGAACATATCCAACTCCTCTCCAAGTACAGCCCAAATTGTATAGTGCAGGCTTCAGGCTTCCCTGCCTTGTCATGGATGACTATTTCTCCTTATTCAATAGCGTTGTCTAAGCTTCATCTGTTCCTAATTATATGCAAATACCCCTCTTTTGTCTTTTTGCTGCTCATCAGGCCTGTCGTCCTCATTACTGCTTCGCTGCTATTCACTGCAAGACCTCAGAGAGGCCAAGCAATTAATAAGGTTCAAAGCTGCCCTTCGTTTGGAAGCTGTTGTTGTCACAGTTGCTAATACTCCTTCGTCATTAGGAAATAATTCCTGGAGTCACTAGGGAGGGTCAGACCACCACGGCTATGGAAACAGAATGGACTGAGGGATGCTGAAGACTTTAAGGGTCACCTTGTTCCTGGTCAGTGGCCCCAGTGCTAAAATAACGTGGTCTAGATCTTCAGGACTGGGTGGCAGGATTTAAACTGCCACGTTAGTTTGTTTAAAAAGGTGCAGGGCAAGATTTGTATTGAAGAAACAGTGGAACAGCATTAAGGGATCCTCCCAAGCCTTGTCCCTCTTTGCAAAGCCTGCTCCTTGGAGGATCTGGAGGCCTGGGAGAGTGCCAGGACTTTGGTGTTGCTGGGTCTACAGGGCCACAACCCAGGGACACAGAGATGTCACTTCTATGCTGGAGCCTCTTTGTTTGGTTGCAAACCAAGAGCAGGAAGGGAGAAAGGGAGGGTAAAACAAACCTCCCAAATAGAGAGGTGTGAAGTCAGCCTCAAAGCAGTTTGCGAACTCCTTATTTCTGAAGGGGCCTATGAAGAGCCATAACTCAGAGTTGAGAGAGGACACCTTTGTTTCAGTGAGATGTTAGCTTGGCAGCATCAGCAGGTGATTAGTGATTGTGCTTCAAATTCCACATCATTAGCTACACCAGTGGTGCCGTTGGAGCAGGGACAACCTGATGACATACTGAGCCACCAGGAGAGGCTGGTGGATGCAGGCTTACACAGTGGCGTAAAGAAAAGTCTAGATCCTCAGTTGTCTTCAAGGAGCAACCACAGCAGAAGAGTTGCTATGTGTCAGGGGGGAATATCTCTCCAGCTTGCACATGTTGCTTGGTGATTTATTATTTTTTTTAGAAGAAACTATGTTAGACTGTGAATGCTGAAGGCTTTCTAGAAGAGGCTAGAGCCCAGGTTTGGTTTCCTTTTCCCTCTTAGGGTGTATGTTCAAGGGAATTGGTCTGTGAAGCTTTAGAGTAGTACAGGGTTTGTTTGTTTGATTTGCATATGGGCCTTTTGAAGAGCTCGCCTGTATTTGACCGTGAATGTTAATGCAGGTAAAGTTAAGGGCTATTTCAGAATCAATTTTGCACAAGTTTTCTGTTTGCACACTACGAGTGGATGAAGCTCTTCTGGAACAAGTCACTCATTCCGGATTAGGAGTATCTGTACAGGGAGATATTAGAAAGAGGAAATCTTCATGAAGAGAAAATCCCTGTGGCTTGATTTAGGTGTCTGTAAGCCTTCCTCCTCTCTGATCTGCTCTCTTCTTCCCAGGTGCATTGTAACAACATGTTTTCCAAGGGGGTGAAGATCTTCCAGAAGGTGGAGTGTCTGTTCAAACCACGCCTGATTGCAGACTGGGAGCCCGAACCTGTCGGGGTGGCAACTGTCTTAGATGACAAAAACCCCAGTGCCAGGTTTGTGACTGTCCCCCTCAACCAGCGCGTAGGTAAAGCCATACTTTGCCGCTTCTACTTCGCTGACACCTGGATGATGATGAGCGAGATTTCCTTCCAGTCAGGTGAGGATTCCGCCACGTCGAGCAGATCTGGGGAAGCACAGGGAGCAGAAGAGATGGTGTGGAGGTGCAGGACATGTGGGGTTAACACAGGTGTAGGGCACTGTGGGGCTACAGGATAGCAAGGAGGAGGTAGAAGCACTGAGAGGGCTGGAAGGACAATGCAGGGTGCTGTCTACAGTGGGTGCTTTTCAGGCTGATGCACATGTAGAGAAGCACAGCCAGCACAACCAAGAATTGGACTACAGAGTGTTTCTTCTTCTTGGGACAGCTGCCTGCTGCTTATGGGGTTCATTTTTACTCCCCTTTACTGAGTATTCTGTTACAAATAATTTGTGTGTACAGTTGATGATCAAGTTAGCAGATCATGAAGAAGAAGCAGCTGACACTTTTTTTTTTTTCCCCAAGACTTAACTGTGATGCATAATGAGGTGCTTTAAAAGGCTCTAGAAGGGAACGGACAAAGTCTTGGAGAAAACGGGCAGCGCTGACAGTGAACTGACCTGGCTGTAGCTTCCTAGTAGAAGGTCCCTAATCCAGCTATAGCGAGAGGAGGTTCCTGGGGAAAGAGTGCTCTGATTGCAGCTTGCTGCTTGCCTTGCTGATAGCCCCCACTGCCTCCCTCCCTGTCATGCATGGGACTAGGCAGACTCCTGAGCTGGGCTGGGCTGACTATTCTTATAATTATGCTAAAATGGGAAAAAGGAAGGCTCTTGCTGCAGCTCCTTCTCTCTGGCCGAGCTCAGGGAAGGCTCCTGCAGACACTGGCAGTTTGCTGGGGTCAGGAAGCCCACGCTGCGCAGTGGAGAGGCTCATCCCTGCGGGTGCTGGGAAGTGAGCAGGTATCTCAGCTCCTGCTGTTGGTGACCCGCTGTGGGGTCTCAGCCTGGTCCTGCTCGGGAAGGCAGGGATCCCAGGTGGCTGGGATTGTACTGATCCCTGGCAGGAGCCTGGAGGTTGTTGAACTGACACCTTCCCTTTCCTTCCACAGACATGGAGAGCGTGAATCCCAATTTTGTTACGGCAGCCACCAGCACGACGGATCTCCTGGAAACAGAGTGCAACGTTACCGAGGGGACTTGGGGTAAGGACTTCTGTCACTTAGCCATGCCAAGGGCTCAAGTGTCAGGGGATTTCACAGCAACATCCTAGTTGGTGTGGCCTCTCCATTTCTGGAGATCTGGGGTATGGCCTGGTTGTTGCCCTCATGCACAGAGCTGGGTTTTAGGGTCCTCTGAGCCTCAGCTATTTTTTCTTCCCTCAGCTGGCTGAGGCTGCCTCACAGCAAGTGGGATGGAGGCTTATGTGCAACCAGTGAAACTCTGAAAACTGTCTGAAGTATCACAGATCCATCACAAGAACCTGTTCCACTGCTAAGAGCAGTCTTTGACTGCAGAAGTTCTCTGCACAATTCTTAGCTATGAGCCTCCAAAATGAGAATCTCTGATGAGAGCAAAATGTGAACGCAGCTAATGTTAATGCTCAGAAGGTTGCTTGAGATCTTTTCTGTACTGGGGACATGTAGGAAGGGACATGGTGGCAGTAACAACCTGGGCTTTGTTAACTCCAGATTCTTCTTCATACCTGTGATTGCAGAAACCACTTCTTCTGTAACCAGCACCTGGATAGGAGAGAAAGCAGATGACTCCAATACCTCCATCCTCGTGGGCTGCCTTGTGGCTATTATTCTTCTGCTCCTGATGATTATAATCATTATTCTTTGGAAGCAGTATGTTCAAAAAAGGTTGGAAAAGGTAATACAATGGTGCTATTCTGCCGACACAAGCTCAGTATTAAGTATTAATCCCAGTGATCTTGGAGTGGAAGGCGCAGGGTTTCCCCAGCTCCGTAGAGCATCCTCCCCGCAGCAGGGGAAGATGCAGCAACTCTGTTCCCGCAGCAGGGGAGGATGCCAGTCCTGTCCAAGATGTTACTGGAAATTGCTGTGGTTGCAGCCAATACATTACTTAACAACTGAGCATCGCCTCAGCAGTTTTTTTTTCTTTTTTCTTTCTCTTTTGCAGGCCCCACGTCGAATCCTGGAGGAGGATGCCACGGTTCGCCTCTCCTTTTACAGCTACACCATTGCCAACAACCAGACCCAGATCCACCAGTCCAATCCCACCTATGAACGTGCTTTCCCACTGGATTTGGAATATCACCAGCCAGCTACGCTGCTCCAAAAGCTTCCGGAACTCTCCCAAAGTGCAGAGGATTCAGGTAATGTAATCATCAGTCTCCAAAAGTTATGCATTTATTCTTAGAATCATAGCATAGTCTAGGTTGGAAGGGACCTTTTAAGATCGTCTAGTCCAACCATCAAGCTAACTCTGATAAATTTGTTTATTTATCAGTTTATCTGCATTTATTCTTTTATTATTTCCCTCGAGTTTTAAAATGTGCCTCTTCTCAGTGTCTAAGTAATCTTCCCTGACTCCTGTGCAGTGCAACACTAACCCAAGGACCTGAGAGAATATTCTGGAGCTCTGAAATTTTTAGTACTTAGCTTTGGCAGATTGAGCACCAGCCCCACTAGAGGGTGGTGGCCTCTAATTGTTCTCTTTGAAGACTGCACTTACACGTTAGACAGGTCAGCTTTTAGGAGCTGGTTTTAGCAATCACTCATCGTTGGTCTTGTCAGCCCCTGCAGCACTCCTAGGCTGTCCAGGGTGAAGAAGACCTTCAGTACTTCTTCCTGCAACAAGGGCTCTGTGAAATTTCCTTGGAAAAAGCAGGGGGAAACACAGCAGAGAATTGTCAGTGGTACACTGGCTTCCAGCCCCTGGGGAGCTTTTGGATGCTCACAGAAGGGACCGTTTCCAGCAGTGTTTTTTGCTCGGTGCTGGCAGTGCTGATTAGTGAATGGAAGGGCAGTGCCGCATTCCCCAAGCACTGACAAGCTGTTAAGATCCAGCATTGTACTACAGAGGAAGATTGATTTGGATTGAGTCAGGATAGGAATTTGAAGGAGAACAAATGCTGTATAATTTTAACCTTACAGGGAGTTAATTGTAAAGAGTTATCCCATGATATTTCTGTGAATATGCTGTAGGAGGTAGCATGGTGTGCTAAAATGTACATGGGAAATGGAAACCTTGATCAGTTTTATTGCAGAAGGGAATCCAGAGCAAGGCTGTTGCAGACAACGTCCCTGCGTCAGGTCAGGGAAATGGGTTGTATTTAGGATGAATCAGAAACAGGAAATCACTTCAGACTCATGTTTCCATGTCTGGGCAAGAACTGTAGCTCTCATAACTGGGTAGAGCAGGCAGCTGTTTAACAGGAATTCACTGGCACCTCAGAAGTGCAGCTTTGTCTGGTTGAAGCCCCAGAAAAGCAAAGCAGTGTCTTCCATCTGCATGTACCTCGGTACAAGGACGTAGGTGTGCAGTTAGGCTAAATTCCCAGAGGAGATGGAGAGGAGTGGAATCCAGACCATACTGGTTTTATGGGAGTGTGTCTGACCCCCTGTGTCTCTGGTTTCCCCGTAGTGTGCAGTGGGGACTATGCTGAGCCCGACCTGACCAAGTCCACCCCTCACCAAGGCTTTCAGAACAACGTTCCTCACTACGCCGAGACAGATATCGTCCACCTGCAAGGTGTGACTGGCAACAACATGTATGCAGTCCCGGCCCTCACTGTGGACTCGCTTACCAAGAAGGACATCTCGGTGGGGGAGTTCCCTCGGCAGCAGCTACGACTCAAGGAGAAGCTGGGAGAAGGACAGTTTGGAGAGGTACAGCCATTCTCAACAGAAAGAACGTGCTTGGCACAGTGAAGCTTCTGAGCTGCCTCTCTGGTTCTGCTTCACATCTGGGGGCTGAGGGACCAGTATTTTATTTAATACGTGTTTTTGCTGTTGGGGAAGGCTGATGTCCCTTAGCGTAGGCTTCAGAGAGCCCCATTCTGCACCTGTGAGGCTGCTGCTGGTACCACATGAGTCTTTCTCAACAGATGAGCTTTGCAGTCTTCTGTTCACTCTCTATATCCTCATTTACAATCCTACAGAAAAGGCCTAGGGATGAGAACTCAGGCTGTTTCATGGTTGTCCATGGATATCTCAAACAGGCGGTGGCTGTCACCCACCTTTAAGGCCCGAGTTTGAAAACTAGCAGTGACTCCAGCCAAGACAGATTGATCCTAGCTGTAAAAACAGCTTTCACATTAACAAGTGCAGATTCTGGTGCTGGCCCAAGCAGGGACAGACATTTCCCAGGCACTGCGGTGCCCTCGCACACTCTCCAGCACTGCTGCTCACTTAAGCCCCAGTTTGTGTCAGAAGCCTCAGGCAGCATGATACATACATACATCTGCTAAGCTTTCTCTGTACTCCTTGAGCTGCTTTCAAGCTGTGAGTGTTTTCACCTCGCCTTTTTCTTCTATCCCTGCTTTGTTTCCACACCATCCTTAGTTCCAGTCCTCTCCTCACCCACTCCCACTCCTCTGCTGTCTCTTTCCTGCCCAGCTTTTGCTCACTGACAGCCTTAAATTCTACCTGTCTGCAACATCTTAGCGAAGCACAGCCCTTAACTGACAGCTTCCTCATCTGTGGTGGGCCCATCTTTATAGTTCCTACTTTCTGACAGCCCACCTTCCCTACCTCAGCCCCTTCCCTGTCCCCTTCGCTTCTTTCTGGATCACTCAATGTATTGGAAAAGCATTGACATCCTCCACCTCTTCACCTGGCTGTCAGTACAGTCCCTTCTGCTGGTGCCTGGATCCTGCCCCATCTTGGGCTGTGCTCCAAAAGTGAAACAGAGAGGCTTTTTTTTTGCCTTCTTTGTTTTGCGCCTGGTTTTTCCTTCCCTCCTGTTTCTGTCTTTATACCTGTCAAAGCTTTCTCCTCCTCATCCTTTGTGTCGTCAAACAGCAACAGCCAGACTCCCCATCTCCATTTTCCTGGGAGATTGATTCAGAGCCTGTTCTTTTCCTCACGACACAGGCCCTTTCCCTCACTTTTGCAAATGTGCTGCATCATGTTCTCCCTTCTCTCTTCCTCACCTCCTTAGTCATTACCAAACTGGTTGTCATCACATGCTCCTCTCTGCTTCTCAGGCTTAGTGTGCAGTCTCCCTTCTAGCAACATGGCTCATTGCTTTTTTATTTTCACCTCTCCACTCAGAGCTTTCTTCCCTTTCAAGCTTTTTTTCTTCCTTACTCCTAACCATCCACTCCCAGTGACACATCACCTGTGCTTGTCATACACGTGCTGAGAACCGCGGCTCTTTCCTGTTCCTGGTCTCGTGACTCTACTTTCCCCACAGCAGATGTCATCCTCCGTGTAGCAGCAGCAGCATCTTTGTATTTCTGTTTCTGTTCTGTGGGTTTGTCCCGTTTCTCCATGCTGCCTCCCTTTTTCACCTCGCTGTGCTTGTCATGTAAGTTCTTGTGCTTTCTTCATATAAAATTCATTAAACTCCCATTACCTTCCCCTCACTGCTCCAAGGCTTTGGCTGACACAGCCAGTCTGCTCCCCTCCTCGGATCCTTTTTCCTGTCCCACACACTCAGGTCTGTCTGCTTTCCCCACCCAGTTCTCCAGTAGAATATGCATTCTGGTAAATTCTTAAGCCAAATGTCTTGTTACCTCCTTTCTTACACAACAGTAATTTTATGGCAGTAATTTTATGTCTTTTTTTATCCGAAGAAACTTGGCATTTTGTGTACTCGTTAGAGTATAAATCTCTGGGTATATTCACAGGTGAGGCGTTCACATCACATACGCATGGACAGACACACACTTTTTTCTCTTTTTCTTTCTTTTTCCTCTGAAATTAGAGGACTGTGGATAGCTGTCTGTGATTGCTGGATGCTCCTCGGTCACGTTTGAGCGATGACTGAAGCTGGTTGCAGGACAGTTGTGTACGTGTATGGCTGGGGTGAACTGTACATGCCAAACCTCTACAGCCCAGCTGTTGGCATACACAGGTGGAGTAAAGCAGACAACTCCAGCACAGTGGCCTTTCTGAACATCCCTAGAACTTGCTGGGAAAACTGGGACTGCCCCAGTAATCTACTGCACCAGTCCACACAAGTGCAGTAAATTCAGTGCCTTGGGGCCCTATGAGGCTGCAATCCACATCCACTCCTACAGCGTGGGCTATATAATGTGTGTACACGTTTTGTCCAGGATCTAGGGCCAACCTATGGGCTATTTCCAGTCAGAGCAGAGTCACCTTCATTAGGTCATTCACTTGGTCCTTCTGCCAGTAACGACCCAACTGATGATCTCAATGTGACAGATGTGTTATCCTCTGGTTTTTGGCCTGTGCATACTCTCATGGATGCCTCCTGCCCCGCAGGTGCACCTTTGTGAAGCCGATGGCCTGCTGGAGTTCCTGGGAGTCTCCTCTACGGAATTCACCCACCAGCCGGTCCTCGTAGCGGTGAAAATGTTGAGATCCGATGTCAACAAAACAGCCAGGTAAGTGCATCCGCAGGGCTGAGAGGAGAAGCAAATACTCAGTTTCACACAGGTTAAGCCTGGTGACTTCTGCGAGTGAGTGTTGTGTGTGTTTTGTGTGTGTGTGTGTAAGGAAGGGCACACCCACAGGGAGGGGGAGGACAGGAACAGATATAATGTCAAGCTGAAATGCTGTGTTAATCCTGTTTGCTGGGGGAGGGGCGAGTGGGAACACAAGCACAGAACCAGCTTTCAAACCACTGTCTGGAGACGTGTAAATGTCTCGGAACAGAGATCTCTTTTACATGCTACTTCTGCTTCCCTAAGACAAAGGAATAGCTTAGGATTCGAACCTGCATTTTCTGTTTTACAAGAAACGACTTCCTGAAGGAGATCAAGATCATGTCGCGGCTGAAGAACCCAAATATCATCCGGCTCCTGGGGGTGTGCGTGCGCAATGACCCGCTGTGCATGATAACGGAGTACATGGAAAACGGAGACCTCAACCAGTTCCTGTCGCAGAGGGAGATCTACAGCAAATTTGCCATTTCAAACAATATTCCCTGTGTCAGGTAAGAGGAGCTGCCCATGTTTGGGACAAATCAGTGTTACAGAGCTACCTGTTCAACCTGCTGCGCCCTCCAGATGGTGACCTTCCTCTTGCCGTGGCTGTGGCACGTGCTGTGGACACCAGTCCTGCTTTGTGTGGGAGGTTGTTCTTGAAGCAGGATGTTCTGGTCACAGTGACCATCTGAGATGTATTGTTTACTCATGCGACCACCTGTTTATGTTACTGGGTTTGCACCAAATACTTCATTAATATGGGAAGCCAGTGGTGTTAGAGCAAGAATTTCGGGATGCCAGTCAAGAATGTCACTTGGGCTTTTAAGAAGGTTCGTATGTTCTCTGGATGTCTGAAAAATAACATGTGAGTGGAGCTGAGTGCAGGAAAGATTTCATCAGCAAACAGAAGGGGAACATTTGACAAAGAAAACTGTTTTCTGTCAGTGGTGGCACTTAGCTCCCTCCTCTATGGAAGGGGTAAATCTAGTGTAAAAGCATCTCTACTATGGCAGAAATCCTCTCCTCAGAGGAGAGTTGTGTAGGACTCATGTGTGTTCTGCTCCATAAACCTGCACTGATCAGAAGTCACTGCACAGCTTAGCCTCTGGCATGTCCCTCCCAAAGGATTAGGTTTGTTTATAGTTCAGGAAGGCAGGGAAAGTTCTGTTGATGGACTGGATGGGAGATCACTGGGTCTTTCCATGAGGAGACACCAGCAGTTCTGCTGGTGGCTGGCAGTGGTCGGGGTCCTGTTGCAGAGTGTTAAATTGGTGCCCTGCAGTCACGACGCAGCAGAAACTGTAGGATGGGAGAGGGTTTGCATCTGAGTAGCAACATATTCCAGCTCTCTCCAGTCTCCTGCCCTTTCTGAAACAGCTTTCACCTTTAGACTTGTGGATTTTTTCCTGGCCCAAGCCTCAAACTGTCCTTTTTTCTTTATCTCCTCCTCGTCTCCCATCTGATTTCAGCACTGTCTCTCACATTGTTCTTCCATGGTTTCCATTACTTGGCTCTACCTCTAGTTTTTCTTCCAGCTGATCCTTCAGCCTCTCCTTTTGTCCCTTCCAGCCAGATAGAGTTTCATGTTAAATGCAGCCGGAATGACTCGCTCAGCTATCTGTCTGCACAGGAGTTGGTTGCTGACAGTGAAATGAATCCCCTGCTAAAGGGTGCAGCTTGTCTCTGTGGGTGTCTGATTGACAGGACAAGGTCCAACCATCCCACCCGTCTGTCAAACTCAATATTTTGTGCACCAAATGTGGTGACCAGCCCTTTCCTACAGAGAGGTCTCACATTTTTAAATCCTTATGGCTCTTTGGGATTTGAAAAATGCATCTCCCTGCCATCTCTCTGGCTGTTTAGCAGATGAAGATGAGTGTGCTGAGAGGTGTCTCCTGTCCTGCCCCTCTGAGTGCAGAGCCCCACACATCCAGCCCTGTTGAGGGGCAGTGGGGCAGAAGATAGCTGCTGGTGGGACCCTGCCAGGGTGCAGGTGGGACTGGAGACACTGGGCTTCTTGAATGGGGAGTGAACAGCCCTAGACAGGGAGACAACTGCAGCTGAGCAGAGGCAAGGAGAAGGTGGGGTCTGGAGGTTGTGCCCACCCCTGCGTGAGGAGCCCACAACCAGGTGAACAGGGTACGAGGGGGTGGCAGGGTTCTGGATCTGGGGGCACAAAGGTCTGCCCAGATTGAGTGTCAAGCCCACTGAGGGACTGGGCCAGTGTCACCTGGCTGAGTTGTGGGGGTCACCATGGGTCGTGGTTTTGACCGGATTGACCAATCAGAATGACAGAAAATAAAGGAAAAGAGAGGAGAGGAAGAGATAAAAGAGATTTATGAGTTTAGAAAAAAACTAAGCTACTTTAATGAAAATATTAATAAATAATGAAATAGTAAATAATAATAATAATAAAAGTATACAGTATATCCAAAACTGTATCAAGCTCCCAGGGTGATCATCACGTCACCAGCAGGCACAGGGGGACAGTCCCAGGCTGGACTCGGTGATGGACAGGAGCCGGATTCCGGATCTGGAGTCAGGAACGCTCGGATCGGGATCGAAGGCAGACGGACAGACAGGGTCCTCCTTGGACGCCGGCCATTGAAGGAAGAGGGTTGACCCTTTGATCCCTCAGCTTTTACACTGAGCATGATGCAGATGGGATGGAATATCCTGTTGGTCAGGTTTGGGTCACTTGTCCTGTCCACTCCTCCCCACAGGTGGGACCCCTCTACATTTTTCCGCTTCCGACCCTCCGATGGGGCAAATCACAAATTTCCCTGCCCTTGGTTGTTACAGCAACAAGTACAAGCAAGAGCCTCTCTGCTCCCCGTTCCTTGGGATAGTCAGCTCTTATTACTATGACAGAGAACAGTTTCTGAACAATATGCTGTTAGTTTCAGAGCTTAGTTAGTTAGAAGAGGCCCAGCTAAAAAAATAAAATTATTGAACAGAAAATACGTTCTGTTTTACCTCAAACCAGATACTGTGATGGGAGAACCAGTGGTGCCCTCCAGTCAGGGGCTGTCTCTGAATCTGTGGGGCAGCAGCTTTGCCATTGATTACATCAGCTAGATGGGATCCGTTATCATCAGATGCATTTCATTGTTATTTAGATAATTTAGATAATGCGGTAGTGTCTTTCTCATTGCCACCAGAACACAAAAGAGGAGGAGATGAAGACTTTCTTTTTCTGAGCTTTAGCAGAGAAATACTAACTGTGAAGAGTTTATTGGGTTTGTTGTGATAAATGCTTGGTGGTGGGAAGCATTTGGGCACACGCAGTGGGAAACAAGCCCAGCATCACAGAATCGGGTGTGAAGAATGATGAAAGTCAGGTGGTCCGAATTCTTTGTATCGTGCAACTTAATATTATCTTCATTTTGCTAATGGAGGAATTAAAATTACATTAGGTGGAAAACGCATCTGTTTATATTCTCAGCAATATTAAATATATTTAAAAAACCAGAGCTCTCTAATGTTAAGTGACACACATATTAATATATAAGCACGCAGCGGTGGCAGTGTGTGAAATACCAAGCTAAGCAGTTTTTTGGATAGGAGATTCTGTGATTGTACACCTGCATTTTTCATGTCTCTCTGCGAAAAGTTAGTGCTTTGATGCATAAACTCTTTGAAAATATTGATATTAATGCTTGATAGTAAAAAAAATATTATCTAAGGGATGTCAAGTTCTAAGGGCCCTGAATTTCAGGGATGGCTTGTCTGTTCTTGCTGAGTCAGCTCAGGAACTTGGCTTAGTCTGGCAGGTTGGGGGCGATAATGACCTGAAACGTCGCAGTTTGGTGTCACTGTTAAGGCACAAAATAAATGCTGGGTTGCTGTAGTACATCAAGCATGGGAAATGGCAAGGATGAGTTGAGTTCGGGGAACTCTGTTGATTTTTATTTTTATCTTTATCTTTTTCTTTCTGTTTTGTTTCCTTTCAATGCAGCTACTCTAACCTGCTGTACATGGCCACCCAGATCGCCTCTGGAATGAAGTATTTAGCCTCGCTGAATTTCGTGCACAGAGATCTGGCAACTCGGAACTGCCTGGTGGGGAACAACTACACCATCAAGATTGCGGACTTTGGCATGAGCAGGAATCTTTACAGTGGGGATTACTACCGGATCCAGGGAAGAGCCGTACTGCCCATACGTTGGATGGCCTGGGAGAGCATCCTCCTGGTAGGGACTGCGCAAAGCCCTTCTCTCTCCCTCCCTCCGAGCTTTTGCTGGGCCCCTGAAATAGCAACGCGCGTGTGTGTCGTGCTCCTTAGAACATCAAAATGTGTGCTCCCTATGGCCCTGGGTGAGATGTCCATTAGGTTGTGTTGGACATAACTCAGATCCTGGAAAAGGAACATGTCCTTGCAAATGCAGGGCGTAATTTCAGATCAGCTGGGGGTGTAATTTCTGTTCTGTACCTGGCATTTGGGATTCCTGCTGGAATCGTAAGGAAATTGCCTTTCTGTGCTTGTTTCCCTAGCTGTGAAGCTGAGAGGGACAGGGACAGAACTTCCTGAGTTCCAAGAGCCAAGTCTGATTTTAAGGTTGGGGCTTTGTTTCATGTTTGAGGGTCCTGCTGTCTCCCCTCAGGAGATCGTTCAACAGCCTGAACGCATCCAGCCTGGGGGCAGTTCCTTAATATTCAACCCCATATTTCTTTCTCAGAGTAGTTGATGTGATCATGTGGTTGTACTTTCTCACAACAACTGACTCCAAGTACCCAGAAAAATTGTAATTACCTCTGCTACAAAGGCTGATAGGCCTAAACTTTTCTAAATTCACCCTAGTTTCCTGGTGACAGCTGCATCTAAACCATTAATGACTCCTGTCTTCCCTGTGTGAACAGCTTCCAGACACTTACAGACTGCTGGGGTTGCCAGATAAGTCTGGGCAATCCAGGTCTCGATGTTTTCTGCCCAAACAGGCCCTCCAGCCCCCAATTGTTTTCTGTTACTTTCTGAGCACTCTTTAGTTGGTGTTTTTTTTTCCCCCACTTCTTCAGAAATGCATTGTTCCAAACGCGGCCAGTTTGGGCACATTTTTTTGAAGACAGAAAACAGGGACAACGAGCAGACTGTCACCGACTTCTAACATGTGC
This sequence comes from Gallinago jamesoni, assembly GCA_025769975.1. Lineage (NCBI taxonomy): Eukaryota > Metazoa > Chordata > Aves > Charadriiformes > Scolopacidae > Gallinago > Gallinago jamesoni. The sequence continues at coordinate 10,640,623 of JAOQGH010000007.1, read as the reverse complement.
AAAGAGCAAAATTATCTTGGCCTTTCTCTAAGAGTCAGGAGTCTGCTTCGCCTCTGCTTTCACCCTGAGGGCTTCTCCTCCTGTTCAAAAGCTTTTCTGCGCTGTGGTGTTGGGTTTGGGGTGGAGGTAGGCAGCAGCCATCTGCCCTCCATCCATTTTCCTACTGCTCATGTACTTTCTCAGGAGGGACAGGAGTCTCTGCCTCTCTCTGAGACTTGCTCCTTGTTTCAAGAGTGAAAACAGTGAGAGTTGCCCCCTCTTAGAGCTGTCCTGGGGTCCCACAGCTCCTGCCCCACGAAGCGGAAATGTCCCTTTGAGCGTTGCTGAGAGCAGGTCCCCTGCTCTGCCTTCCCTTTTTCTGAGAGCATTTTCCCAGGTACTGATTCTGCATCCTCGTGTCCAGCTGCAGGGAATGTAGAGTGAAATATTTTTTTGCTGAATGTGAGCAGCCCGGGCTTACGGCATCCTCTCTGGTCACAGGGCAAGTTCACCACAGCCAGTGATGTCTGGGCGTTTGGGGTCACCCTCTGGGAGATGTTCATACTGTGTAAGGAGCAGCCGTACAGCCTCCTCTCAGATGAGCAAGTCATCGAGAACACGGGAGAATTCTTCCGGAGCCAGGGCAGGCAGGTAAGAAAGCAAACGGGACCTCTCCTTCCTCCACTTGACCTGCTCGCCCAAGTTGGATCTTCATGGGACCTTTCTGCTGGCTTTATGTCAAGAGAAATCTCTGCTTCTATTACCTTTTCAAGCGTGTCCTGCCTCTCTTACCCTCCCTTCAGCCTCATTGCACTAGTGTTCCTCTCTTGGAGTCCAACTGGAAGAACCTCTTGGCCCTGTCCTGTGCCTCTTCCTTAAAAGCCACTTCTGTTCCAATCTGCCCTGGGTGCACTGTCCTCCTCAGCTTTTCTGGGCTCTCCTACACAACCCTTTTGCTCTTTTCCTTTTGTCAGAGCTCTCTCCCACTAGCGTTTCCTCTGAAAGATGAGGAAGCCCTTACTGAGGTGGGGAAGGAGGAGTTGTTGGTGCCCAGGGATTGGATACTGTCATATCTCCATGTGGCCAAGAAGCCTTTGGCCATCTCTAGTTGCTGAAGGGCTTTTCTGTGTCATTGTCCTCTCTTACTGACTCCGCTGCGGGTACCTCCAGTAGATACCAGTGATGATGCAGGACAACCCAGCCCTTCAGTACTGAGAGTCACCCTACCCCAGGAGGTGGAGTGTCAATTGTTTGCCATTTCCTCAAAATTCACCTTTAGCACCAAACAAGTTAAAGAATTAAGGGGGATGAAATAATGGAAAGTTTTATTCACTGTCTGCAGAATACTAAGGATTTCCTGAAAAGCCTGAAAAATGTTTATTGAAATGAGGGGGGGGGGGAGAAGAATTCTGCCGAGCTGTGCTTTAGATAAGCTCTAAAAGGTGTTTTTTCTGTCTCTGCTAACAAGCTGTCACGATGCTTAGAAAGCCTCATGGGTTGTCTACGGTGAGTGAAAGTATTTGGATTTTATTGTGGTAAATATGGGGTGGCTTTGTGTTTTGCTGTCACTTGGAAGATGAATCTCTCTGAAGTGTTCGTGTTTCCTGGGGGACAAAGGACTGTTTTGTGACCAGCTCATCAGACAAGTTGGCAAAGTATCCGCGGTGCCATTTGAGATGGCATCAAAGCTCCATCCAGACTTCCCTGCCAGATTCGCGCTTCATGGATTTCAAACACTGCATGATGTCCGTGTCTTGTAAACTGAGAGTGAAACTGTCCTTTTGGTTTTCATTTAGCAGAGGTTCAGTTCTTTTATGAGAAGCCCACTGAAATGGCTGTATTTTCCTTCTTTTCAGATCTATCTCTCCCAGACTCCTCTGTGTCCTAACCCTGTGTTTGACCTGATGCTGAAATGTTGGAGCAGGGATATAAAAGATCGTCCCACTTTTGACATGATTCACCACTTCCTGCTGGAACAAATGGAATCAAACATTTGACTCTGGAAAAAGAGACAAACTGTTGAGACCAGGGTGACTTTGGGTGTCTCTGCCTGTACCTCACGGAAGGCGATGGGGCCACCTTGCTCTCCTCCCTTGACTGTTCCATATTTAAGTTGAGACGTCCATGGCAGCTGCTCATTCTATTGGCCATGGTCTGACACGCAGGACCAGGATCTCATTTGGTTGGAAAAAAAAAAAAAAATCATCTCCTCCTCTTCTGAATCATTTTCCTGGGAATACTGTGAGAGGGGTTTTATTAGATACCCGTACACCTTTGGGCAAAACAAATGAGGAAAACTGAGGGACTCGGAGCTCTCTCCTGGGTGGAATAAAAAGCGGTGAGAGCGCGACCGCTCAAGAACAGATTTCTAGAAGTAAAGACTTCAGTCTTCTAAAACGATTCCATTAAATCAAATGGAAGTCTTGTGCACATTAGCGAGTATTTCTGAGGGCTCTTGCTGCAGACGGTGTGTAGCGAGAGACGAGAAATGCCGAGAGCTAGGGAAGGGTTTAACGGACTTGAGAACTGACGGAGCTGGATTTAGCAACCCTTTGGAAGTGACGCTACCAGGGTCTACGGAGGACGCTGATAGAAGAGTCCAAGATCATGTTCTTTTTTCCTGTGGTTGTTAAGCACTGCTTTTGTTGTATATGTGCGTTTTCCCCACACTGGATTTTTTTTTTTCTAGAAAAAAAAAATTTTTTTGAAAATGAATGTTCAAGGTCATAGGAAGGTCACTATGGTAGAAGATCTTCTTTTGACCTACAAATTAAGGCTAGGGTAGGGAGTCTGTATTGAAAAGTAGCTGATACTGTACTACTGTCACTATGTAGATTTATTAGCCTAATGAACTTGTAGCCACAATGGACTGATGTGCAATTAATCCTGTATAAGTACCCATTAATATGAGATCTCGAAGTCGATGCTGTTACCTGTGCAGAGGGCACTTGGGTTTGGTGAAAGCGAGTGGCGGGGAGCAGAACCCACCGTGTCACTTGTCACAGTGAGAGGAAGAGGAGGGGAGAACGGGCTGTTCCCAGCACACACCTGTGCACACAAACACTCACATTAACACTTTTCTGGCAGCCGTGGTTCCTCCTTGGGTCTGCAGCGGGGACGGTGCTGTCACCCGGGCAGAGCACTTCAGCCTGGGCTCATTTATTGCTGGGATCCAGCCTGGCCCCGGGAGATGGGACTGACACGTCCCCTTAGCTTGGGTTTGGGTTTTATTTTGGATTCTCCCTGCACAACGCAAGACAATTTACTCATTGAACTTGGGGTTGGTTGGTTTTTTTGTTTGCCATGTCACAAATGGCTTATTCTCTGGAGGGTTTTAGAGGGCTCTGAAATCCATTTGGAGTGAGTTAGAGAATTCAGCTGGCTTCTACAATAAATCCATTGTGGATTTACCAGGTGCCTGGGGAATATTCTGCTGTTCCCTCTCTAATCGTTTAGCAGGATGCTTAGGACCAAACCAAGTATTTCCTAAGCTGGGAGAAGATGAAAGGTTTTTTTAAACAGCATCCAGTGTGGCATGTATTTCCAGTAAAGATTATAAAGATAATTTTTTGTCTTAGCCACAAGCATCGTGTGAACGGCTGTTGGTGCTACGAGCTCTGTAAGGGCACTGCTGAGAGAGGGGAATGTCCAAACGGTTATAAACCAAGGATAATTCTTACGTTGAAAGAAAAAAACCTGCTTCTGAGTTGGCCGATGGCAGGATGGAGGGTGGCATGGCTGCTTCTGCTCCCCAGGCAGAGCAAACCCCCGCCTGAATTTTCCCAGTTGCAACTCAAGTGGTAGGACCGTGCCCAGGTTGTCCTGCTGCAGACCCAGCCTGGGCTTTCCCTGCCTGCACAAGGTGTCTCTGGAGGGTGTTAGAGACGGCTCTGAAATCCATTTGGAGCAAGTTAGAGAATTCAGCTCATTTCTGTAATAAATCCATTACGGATTTACCAGGTGCCTGGTAGGTGTCTCCACCCGAGCTGGTCCTCTGAGCCCTCTGAGGAGCTGGAGGGTCCAAGTCATCTCATCTCCCAGCGAGGGCGACAGTGGCTCAGGTGAATCTCACCCCTAAATAGATATTTTATTTTATTTTTCCCCTCCTTTGACTAGAGGGGCCCAGGGTGAGCTGCCGTGACACGTGTTCACCATCTGTCTGGAGCTGGGTGATGTGGGGCAAAGCCATCATGGTCCTCCTGCAGCCTGTGGGGCGCCGGTGGCTGGCAAACCACGCACCAGCTGCGTTTCTGGAGAATTTCTTTTCCTCTCCCAGAAAACGTACCCCAGTAACACACAGCGGCGTGCGTGATCTCCTGTGCTTTGGGGTGTCAGAGCGCTGTGACACCACCTGGGTGGGCTTTGTACTTCTGTTACGTCAGGACGTGCTGTTCCTCCGATGACATGTTGACATACAAAGTTTCTCTCATATCAATAAATTTTAATGATAACCTTGACAAAAGTGAATTCCTACTTTTTTTTTTTAACCCAGGGGTCTGCACCGAGGACCGATGTTTTGGTCTGATTATTCAGTAGGTCTTTGGTAAGTGTGTGATCCCCCCCAGGTTTGGAAGGAGCAGCCACTGGCCATTTAAAGGAGTGAGTGAGCTTTGAAGGGAGTTTCTGAAAATGCTGGGGAGAGCCCCTGAGCCCCCTTGGGCTGGTGGGACCTGGACCAGCCTGGGGTCATTGTGTGGTGCCGTGAATCCGGTGCTGCATTTCAGTAGTTATTCAGTGTTCAGTGCTGCATTCTTCATCTTTGTCTTAAGCTCAGATCTAGGCTGGGAGGAACCTTTGTAGATCTCGTATCAAATTGACCACTAGAAGCTGAGCTGACTCTGGGCTGCATTGTGGTGCTCTGGGCCTTGAGGATCTCCAAGGATGGAGGTGCCACCACCTCCCCACCCCTGACTCAGGGCTGTGCTGCTCCCAGGGAGGAGAATTTTCCCCTTGTCTCCAGTGGGGTGTGTCTTGTGCCTGTGACCTCTTGGTCTTCCACTGCGCTCCTCTGAGAAGAGCCTCTGACAGACCCTTCCGCTTCAGACCTGGGGTTGCTGGAGACATCTGCCCCTGATCAGAGCTTGGATATTTGGGCAAAATCAAATACTTGTATAAAGGCTGGAAATTCCAGGTCTCTCAAAACATTTAGGCACCAAGGGTTAAACCAACATTTTTATCTCCTCAGGTAAAATTTTGGGTGGAGTACAGGCACCTAAACAGATGAGGACAACCCTCAAATACTTTATGATTTCTGGTTAGTAGCTCTGAAACCTTAAAATGATTCTTCTGGCCGCATGCCTGAGCTCTTCATGGCCATGGAGGGACTTTGGCAGTGAACCAGGCTGGCTGCTGGTGTTGTACATGTTGGAAGTGCTGCTGGTGGTAACGGGAATGCTGGTGTTTGACTTGATGTACCAGCCACCTGGCTGTTCGGTAAATGGGAGACTCGTGTTCTGGTCTTGCCTTCAGCTGGAGTGGGACGAAACCCACCACACACAAACCAATATGACTGTAATGGTGCGAGGTTCAACGAGGCCAAGTTCCAGGTCCTGCCCTTGGGTCACACCAACCCCATGAATGCTCCAGCTTGGGGGCAGAGTGCCTGGAGCTGCCTGGTGGAAAGATACCTGGGGGTATTGGGGGTATTGGTCAACTGTCAGCTGAACATGAGCCAGCAGTGTGCCCAGGTGGCCAAGAAGGCCAACAGCATCCTGGCCTGTGTCAGGAACAGCATGACCAGTAGGGCTGGGGCAGTGACTGTCCCCTTGCACTGGGCACTGGTAAGGCCCCACCTCAAGCACTGTGTTCAGTTTTGGGCCCCTCATGACAGGAAGGACATTGAGGTGCTGGAGCGGGTCCAGAGAAGGGCAACGGAGCTGGTGAGGGGTCTGGAGCACAAGTCTTGTGAGGAGAGGCTGAGGGAGCTGGGGGTGTTCAGCCTGGAGAAAAGGAGGCTGAGGGGAGACCTCGCTCTCTGCAACTCCCTGAAAGGAGGGTGTAAGGAGGGGTGGGTTGGTGTCTTCTCCCAAGGACAACGGGGATGGGACAACGGGACAACGGGAAATGGCCTCAAGTTAAACCAGGGGAGGTTTAGATTGGAAATTAAGAAAAATTTTACACTGAAATGGTTATCAGGCATTGGAAGAGGCTGCCCAGGGAAGTGGTGGAATCACCATCCCTGGAGGTATTTAAAAGCTGGGCAGATGTGGTGCTGAGGGACGTGGGTTAGTGATGGTTTGGGCAGTGTTGGGTTGATGGTTGGACTTGATGATCTGAAAGGTCCCTTCCAACCTTGGGAATTCTATGGTTCTATATGATGTTGGGAATTGGAATGATGTTCTGCATGAAGCAAGGCAGCGATTGCATCTCCAGCAGCCGGACTGGGAGGGCAGCGAGGAGCAGAGAGAGGAGAGCTGAGCCCTCCACTGCAGCATGGTGAGTCCCAGAGGTTTCCTCACCAGAAAGGTGTCCACAGGGGCTGGTGTGTGTGGACAACGCTGGGCTGGCCCTTCCCAGTGGTGTGTGCTGGACACGAGCTGCTCCATGAACACATATTTATGCTGGGTCCGCTTACGGGAACATCTGGCACTAGTGTCCCAGGGGCTACGAGTCTCCAGGAAACCTGACAGATGCTATAAAATCTTTGTGCTCATCCAAAATTTCCAGGTGGGGGACAAAAAGATGCATCCAGAAAACCCTGACAGGCTGAGTTCTGCAGCTGGAAATGCTGTCGGGTACCGGCGCAGCTCCCGGCAGCATCACAGTGGTTTCCCGGGTGACCGCAGCTCCCTCCTCCTGCTGCCACCAGCGAGTGGCCCCAGTGCCATGGAACCCCCCAGGAAAAGCAGCATCTTCCCGCCCCATCCCTGCTACATCCCTGGGTAAGTTGGGAAGTTCATCCAAAATGCCTGTTCGTTTCCGATGCAAATAGCTCCTCCCCTTGGGATCATGTAGTATTTATGATTCATGGTGTTTGGTTTTGTTTTGTTTTTTTTTTTAAAGACACTATTGAATATTCCACAGAACAGTTCTCCAAAGGAGACAGGGCTCCAGGAGAAGCAGCACCACCTTGTAGCAGGGTATAATTAAAGACTACGCTAGGGTTAAGTCACAATTGTTCTATTTTTCCCCTCTTTCATTTGTTTTAAGCCACCAAATGTTACCAGGGTGGCTGGGCAGGGTTTGGCCCCCAACCGCCCTAACTTCTGCATCAAGGAGGGTTGAGGGTCTCCTTGGAATAAATATTTGCATACACTCGATGCGTTCTCCTCAAATCAGTTGGAGCCCAGTCCTGCTCCCCAGACCTCCTCTTGGAAGGTCAGTGATGCTGTGGATGCTGGTGATCTTGGTCATACGTAGTTACGTATTATTTTTTTCAAAGCTTTTTGCAACATCCTCCTCTAAAGGCTTGGAAAGAGGTCAGGAGTTGTTGGTGAAAAGCTAAGAAATAAGTGGGGAAGCTTCGTGGGGAAGTTGTGTGGGTTCCCCTGGTGACCTGCGCTGGGAGCCATGGGCTGTGACACGGGTAAAGGGGCTGGGAGGGCTGGATGGTCACCGAGGGGAAAACAAACTTCTCTTGGTACAAAACCCAGCCTGAGCCCGGCTCCGATGGGTGCGGGGAGCTCCCTGGGCAGAGGAGCACGGTGACAGACCGGGCCACAAACCCCAACGCAGCGAAAGCCAGGGCGGCCGCGGGTGCAGGTCGGGGCAGATCCCAGGTGAAGGGTGGAGCAGGATTCCCTAAGGATGCTCCTGCCGTAACGATCACACCAGTCCTTCCCAGTACAGCAGCGTGCAGGATTTTTCCATTGCTGATCCCTGTATCTTCCAAACTTACATAAGCTCTGAGCTTGGGGGTTTTTACCACGTTTTTACGTGGCTGCGGCTGTGGGAGCGATGGGATGTGTTACTCCCTGCCTGCTGTCGCCCTGTCAAAGCTGCTGCGCTGCCAGCGGCTTAGGAGAGAGGAGGAACAGCAAGGAAAAGCTGGGTTTGCACCTCCAAAAGCCTCCAAGCCTTCCCTGGCTCGCTCCTGCCCGCAGAGAGCCCCCCCAGAACCAGCTCGGTACTGGGGCTGCTCCTCTCCGTGCTGACGCTTTGGCTGCTGAAGGCCAGGAGGAGGAGCGACCAGGTTCTGCTACAGCATTTTGTGGGGCGGTGCAGGCTCGTAGCATCACCCCAAGCCCCAGAGGACCCCCCCTCCCCCCCCCCGAAGGTGGTGAAGGTGCTGCTTTGCATCTGGTTTGGGTGGCTGAGCACAAGGAGGAGCTGCCTGAAGGGCATCACTGCAGCCCCGGCTCTGCCACCAGCAGACCCAGCTGCGGTGCCGGCAGGAAGAGGAGGAAGATGTCGCATGGCAGCGTCTCACCCGCTGTCCCATGTGCCTGCAGTGCTGCTCCAGCCCTCGGGCCACCAACAGCAGATAGGACATGGACCTGTTGGAGCAGGGCCAGAGGAGGCCCCAGAGATGCTGGGAGGGCTGGAGTCCCTCTGCTGGGAAGGGGCGCTGAGAGTTGGGGGGGTTCAGCCTGGAGAAGAGAAGGCTCCAGGGAGACCTTAGAGCCCCTTCCAGTCCCTAAAGG
>JAOQGH010000007.1:10588710-10631673 GCA_025769975.1 Gallinago jamesoni | reverse complement strand
GGGGCTTGAAGCAACCTGGTGTGGTGGGAGGTGTCCCTGCCCAGGGCAGGGGGTGACACTTGGATGATCTTTGAGGTCCCTTCCAACCCAAACCATGCGATGTTTCTGTGGATGGTTTGGGCAGGACTTGGTGTGCAGAGAAGGGGTAAATCTGTGAATCCTGGGCACAGCCCTACCAGCCCCATTCCAGCTTGGAGCTGGGAAGGGCATGGAGCCGAGCGAGGATGGGCCCAGGGCCAAGGCTTTTGCTGGCAATGAGGAAGGCTGAGCAGGTTTAGGTGACACAGTCTGGGGAGTGGTGATGGAAGAGAGAGATATGGCTGAGTAAGAGAAAAGTGAAATGGGGCTCAGCCCTGGGAAAGCCGGTTCCTCACCGCTCGCCAGGCTGGAGAGCAGCGCCTGCAGCGTCAGCTACAGGAACGGAGGAATCTCTCTGGTTTCTCAATCAGAACAGCGAGCAGGAGAAGGCCAAACGGCCCCGTTGAGACCAGTCCCTTCCCCAGGCTCCAGGGCTTTCACCAGCAGCGCTTGGAATTCCCTCTGCGGGAGATCCCTCCTCCATAAACCCCGACTGCCTCGCCCCAGCTCCTGGGATCACCTCGCTTTTCATTGCTTCTGACTGGAAGCCTTTCTCAGCCCTACCATTATTTTGCTCATCATCAAAACCCCTCTGGCCATCCTGTAATTATTCGGGCTGGATCATTTGGGCTCTTGCTCAGCTTTATCGTCCCGGAGTAGCTTCCCCCCCCCCCACCCCGTGTTGCAAGACTCATTGAAAAATCAATGGGGCCGAGGCACCGGGCTCCTCCGGGTGAGAGACCCTGCAGGCAGAGAACTTGCCAAGCGCAAATGCACGGCTCTGCTCACTGCTCTTTAAAGTATTTGGAAGGGAAAGTACTTACTCATCATCTTATGATCCTCATGCATCATCCGGCTTTATCCCCAGATACGCGCTGGGATCATCGATTGCATATTTCTGTCTGTACATCGGAGCTGGCAGCTCTGCCTTTCTCCTTTGGGGCTGGGATAACATCACCACTAGGAAATTTAATACGGGGAATAGCTGAAATTTCTGGTCTGTACTGGTGGACTCGGGAGCGGAGCCAGAGCTCTGGCACCTGCCCTGAGCCACCAAAGAGTCCAACTGCCCGACCTGGGATGGGGGGAAGCGGAGAAGCAGTGTGTCCCTGCGCACCCCATGGGAAGGGCCCCAAAAAATCAAGTGATGCCTGTTACTGGGACTGAGCATCCACCTGCACCCACCCCAGTCTCTCCTGTGGGATGTGGGGCCTGGGTGGGTTTGTGAGCCCCGTCCCCCTCCGTGCCATGAAGGTTTGGAACAGAGAGGTTTGGAGGGTACCAGCAAGACATTTTTTCTGGGTTTTTTTTGACTTTCAATATTGAATAAGGGACGCCGGGAAATTCCCAGTAACTCACTGAGTTTTAGAACAGAGGAGAGGGATTGCAGAACTTAAAACCGAGGCGTGTTTGACTGGAAATAGTATTTTGACTGGAAATAGTATTTTGACTGGGGGGCTGTGGGCACCAGCGCTGACACAGCTGCTGCAGCCCACGCTCTGCTCCCACCATAAGCTCTCCCAGGTGCTCTGGTGGCAGGGACACATTCACGCTTCCGGGCACATCCCTGAGCTCCAGTATTCCCAGCCGTGCGTGCTCCTGGTCGTCGTCTTTCCAGGGTACAAAAGCTCTGAAGGAGGTTGCATCCTCCCAGTGGACACCTTCCAGCACCCCCTCAGTGACTGCTCTGTTCTGGTTTCCTCCTCAGCTACGAGGGCTACGTCCCTCAGTTCAACTATCAGTTTGGGGAGACCTATGGCAAAACCACGTACCGGCTGCTGACCGACCCCGGGGTCAGGAGGAGCCCTCGTTCTGTGCTGGCGCCGCTGCACAAGCAGAAGTTCATTGAGGATTTCAGTGAGACCAAGCATGGTGTCCAGGGTTATCTCCCTGGGCGTCCAGGTGAGCAGACCCCGGGGTCTTGTCCCTTTGCCAGAACGGGCTCTGCTAACGAGCATGGGGTCAGTCAGGGGCAACGGAGGCCGTGCCTGTCCTTGATGGGCTCCCGGGGTGAAATGGGATGTTCTCCATGGAGTGACCATAGCTCTGGAGTAGGAACACCTGGTGGGGAGCTGGAGTGTCCACCTCACCTGATGGGCACGGGGCCTCTCGCACTGAATCTGGAGAGTTTTAGTTCCCAGGTTATCTTCAGTTAGATGAAGATAAGAGATTTTATGGCACGTTATGGACTCACTCCCCAGTTCCTCCATATTTCTGTTGTGGTTAATCATGGCTGGCTCCTGAGCACCACGCAGCCGCTCTCTCGGCTCTCCCCAGGGTAAAAGTGGGAAAACTCGTGGGTTGAGATTAAGCCAGTTTAATTGAAATACTATAATAATATTATTAATAGCAATTAATAACTGTAATGAAAAGAAAAACAACAAAAAGAGAGAAATAAAACCCAGGAAAGGCAAGTGATGCCAATGAAAATCATTGCTCATCACCAACCCACCGCTGCCCAGCCTGTCCCTGAGCAGTGACCCCCCCACCAACCTCCCCCCCCCAGTTTTATTGCCAAGCTGGACACTGTATGGTCTGGAACATCCCTGTGGGGGCTGCTGTCCCAGCTGTGTCCCTCCCCAGCGTTTTGTGCACCCCCAGCACTCGCTGTGTGAGGGCTGCTCAGCAGGAGCTGAACCATCCCTGGGTTATCAACACTATTTTTAGCACAAATCCAAACCACGGCCCCATGCAAGCTACCACAAAGAAAATTAATGCTATCCCTGCAAAAACCAGCACGTTCCACATAAAATCCCATTCTCTGGGGAAAGTCAGCTCTGCCCCCTCTGACCCTTTACCTGTGGACCCACCTGGTCCACAGCTCCTTGTGCTCAGAGCTTTAACTCGCAGCTTGTGGTTCATTTGGGGTCTTGCAGTTCCTCCCTCAGCTCAGCAGAAGGGCTCCCGTGCCCTTCCCACCTTCCCACTCCTGCTAATGGGCCCATCCTCCATCAGACCCTGTCACGATCCTGTAGATTCCCAGCACCAGGAATTTGCAGGAATCTCCTGCTGAGTCCCAACCCCTCTGGGCAGGGTGCCTGGTCCTTGTTGAGCAGACCCAAATCAGGCCTGAGGAGCAGCCACACCAGGACCCCGTGTCAGCCCCTCTTGGGGTCACCTCCTTGGGAGACTCAGTTGCCACAGACCACACCACGTGTCTGAGCTGGAGCTGTTGAGGACACCCTGTTCAGCGGGGGCGAGTCCTCTCCTGGTTGAAAGCAGAGGCCACCTGCCCAGGTGGGATCTGGGTCTCCATTTCCCTGGGGACAGCCACACTGAAGCAGTGTTTTCCCATTTCACACTGGGGCTTTGGGCTGTGTAGCTTCTTGCAAACTTTTGGCCCTTCTGTTCCTCTTAGCCCTTTGTTCCAGCATCCACGCAGGTGGCATTTACAGGCTTCATTCCTGGATATTTAAATTTGCATTTCCTTGGACTAAAATGTAGTTTGGATGGGCCCAACCAACCAGTTGACCTGGTTGTGCTCGCTCTCATTATCCTATCCTCAGTCTTGCTTTCTTCTTGACAACGTTTACATCATCTGCCACCGTTTGGAGCTGGGAGGTCACAGCTGGGAGCTTGGTGAAATGCCAAAGAATGTGGCCACAGGGAGCAGCACCTCGCTGTGCTGGTAACTCCTCCTCAACAGCTCCTACTGTCAGCGAGAGAGCCCTCAAACCCTTCACTGCAAAATCCATTGGCTACTGCCTGGCATCCTTCCGGGTATTCTCGATGATGGAGATCAAGGCGCTCAGGGCAGAGTTGGATCTGGGTGGTTGCCTTCAGCAAAGTCAGTCTGAAGACACTTTCTTCAGGTCTATTTCTGATAGAGGCTTGTTGTTGGGCACCAAGTACATCAGTGGTTTTAGATCAGTTGAATCCCATGTTGTGTGTCTCCTGGAAGTGAGGTCAGGCTCAGTTGGTCGGGGATATCAGCCAGGGTTCTGCTGGATCTCCAGGGGTGGTGGCATGGAGGGGGGTTATGGCACAGACCAAGCGTGCAGGCACCTGCTCCCCGGGAACTGGGCTGAAAACACACAGCTATTTGCTCAAATCAAAGGCACAGCGCTCTCCTGGCTTTTCATTTAGTGCCATACTGTGCAACCCTTCTGAATCGATCAGTTTGCAAAACTAGGGTCAGAAATAGAAGCTTATATGGATTTTTCTCAAGTGTAAAATGTCATTTTTTCCTTTTCCTTTGGTTTGTGGGATGAAAAAGAGAAGAGTAGATGCAATGTTTTCATTAATATTGAAGGAAATATTCAGACAAACCTGCATTAAAATTTGCACTGTATCAAAAAAATCAGTTTTATCGAGGATTTGTCTTTATTTCATTGCTAGCCTGGACAACACTTAATAATTCAGTTGCATAGAGTATATATATACTTTACAAAGTTCTAAACAATAAATATGTACTTTATAATCCAAACATAAGTGGATTGCAAACCTCAGTGCCCATCAGAAGTGTTATACTCCTGCAGAGAGGGGCAGATTTTGCTCCGTGGTGTTTGAGCTGGGACAGGTTGTAGGTCTCTGGGGCTCTCTGGAGATGAAGCCTTGGCTGGGAGATGGTGTCTCATCCTTGGGGCTTTGTGCCGGGGATCCAGATGCCTGTGGAACACAAGGAGGTTGGGGGAAGATAGTAATGACCAGAAGGACGGGAAAAATAAGATGTAGGAGGGCAAAAATGGAAGGAATTTGTTTGTTGAAAAATGACGAGTGACCTAAAACCAGTTTTTTGATAAGGAGAAGGTTGTTGTGGGTTGTGAGGGTGGTCACCCTCCAGACCCATTGAGGAGGGAGACCTTGGTTCTACTCCTGGCTCAGGGCAGGAGGTGTCGTAGAGGCCGGGGAGCCATGTCACAGGGTGGTTTTAAGGGAAAGTCAGGAGAAAGTTGCTGAGCTCGGCTGTCCCTGTGGTGTCCCAAGGCACAGGACTCTGTCCCTAGGTCACAGTGGAGATATTTAGCATCCACTGGATGTAAGATAATTGTTTTTTCCAGCCAGTGTCATGGCAGAGCCTTTCCTCGATGAGCAGCAGTGAAGCCAGTGCCCGAAACCCTCGTTGGGTGTGGGGGGGACATGGTGTCTGTGTTTGGGGTGTCCTGACACAGCCCCACGGAGAAAAGGATAAGGGGCTGGGGGTTTTCCCCTTAATCTTTATAGTGTGGCTGATGGTGTTTTACAGTTTAGGCATTGCTTAGAAAAAAAATTCAGTTACTGAACTTATATTTGTGCAGATTTTCTGTGCAGGCTGGTTTATGGGATGGGGCTGATGGCACTGGCAGGATGGACTCACAGCCCGAGGGATGCTCTTGACCTCCAGGCTCCTTTCCTTCCCTCTAGAGGAGCACGAAGGGGGGGCGAGGTCCAGCACGATGGGGATCCTTTGTCTTCATTCAGCCACTTCTTTCCCATAACTCAGTCTCTGTCCCGCAGGATACTTTCCCTATGTGCAAGCTGAGGCTGCAGCAAGCTTTCCCAACCCAGTCATTGAGCCAAAACCTCTCCCACCAGTGCCGGGGCTGGAAGAGGCAGAGATGATAAGGATGCACATGGACCCCGAGCCCCAGGACCACCCCGGCGAGTACGCCCCGTGGACACGACTGCCCCGGGGGTACCCAGGGAGGGTTTTGTGCCAGCCCGTGTCTGAGGGGCAAGAGTGGCAACTGCCTGAGATAACCCCAGCGAGAAGGTGCAGAGCCCTGGCAGGGAGCAAACCGGTAAGTGGTTTTGGGTGGAAAAGACGCGTGATAAGGGATGCTGCGGCGGAGGGATGGGGGTCTGGGGATTGGTGGGCATGAAAAATATCTCCTCGGTCCAGGGGACCTTGGAAGAGGGAATTTTATATGGACGTGGGTGGCAAGGATGGAAAGTTCAGAGTGTCATGTAGAGAAATATCAAGTACATAAGCATCTCTAGCAGCAGAAAATCCACCACATCTTCTGGAAATTGTTATAATCATTAATTTCCTAATCAAAAAGGCTTAACCTCTCATTTGGTTGAGTTTTAGCTTCAAATCCCAGTCACTAGATCTCATGTTTTGCTGTGGCCAGGCTGGTGTTTCCTTCGGGTGAACCTGGAACCCTCTTTCGTCTCCTCCTCCTGAAAAGAGCAGGCTCCCGGCGCCTTTGGTTACGTGTTGGGATTCTGACCCCTGAACTGCTCCCTCCCACCTTTCCCACCATCGTTAGCCCTCCTTTGAACACAAGCACTGGGATTTGCTGGCGGAGCTGGGTGCTGCTTAGCACGGCGCAGCCAGTGTCACCCGGGACCATCGTGTCCAAGTCCCTTATTTCTTCTGGAGCCAGAGGCAGCGTTGGTCAGGTCAGAGCCGGCCGGGGCTCTGCAAATCCCCTGAAGGCAGAGATTAGAGATTTGACGTATCGAGTCAAAAGCTGGCTCAGATATAAGTCCCAAGGAGGGGCATTCCTGCTCCTTGCTCTGAGAAATGGATTTGTGAAGGAGCTCAGAGCCCTTTGTTCTCCCTGGGGATTTTGAAAAACCTCTGCGTACGGAGAGCTCATCTGGTAATTTGACTTTACCCGAAATTCTTGGAGTAGCTCTGAGTGTAAAGCAAGGAAGAAACAGAAATGGCCATTGCCCTTCCCAGGCTCTGGCAGTGATTTAAGCAGTGGAGCCGAGGGAGGAAGCAGGTTTTACTGGTGTTCATTTTATTTCTGCTTTTATTTTGAGCCCATAAAAATTGAAGGTGTGACTCTGCCAGGAGTGGCTGCCACCGCAGAGCAGGACAACCACTTACCAAGACTGGACATACCAAGAGTGATCCAAGAGAAAGTCATCCCAGGTAAAAGAGAGGGAGGTCATGTGCAGCACAAGTCCACCTGAGAAATCATCTCATCCCTCATCCCCTGGGGAAATCTCAAGGGCACTGGCTCCAGCTGGTTTGAACACTTTGGGATGGAAAAATGTCCCTGCTCCTCTCCCTGCCAGGGATATTTCTTTCGGATGCTGTCACCCCCTCGGATCTCCCCCTGAGGTGCCCGTGGTGGAAGCGATGCAGGAGCCACCTCAGCTCCCCACAGCTGTGGGGCCAGGCTAGAAAATGCTGCAGAAAGGCAGGAGAGATGGGTCAGGGACTCTGCACCACCTCCATGGCTTGAGGAGTATCTGTGACTGTTGAGGTGGTTATTTCTCTCCTACAAATAAGACGCGTTTCTGAATCATCAAATCAATGCACAGTGGTGTATCGCACCGTCATAAATGTACAAAACTCTATCTCAGGAGGAGTTACACTCTGTAAGGTCTCCCCTTGCTCTGGGAGAGCGTTCCTCCGTGAGCAGGAGAAGCACGAAGGGTGATGGGCTGAGCTCCCCCCGAAGGGTACGACGCCGGCAGGAGGGACCCCTGGCTCCGCAGCCAACGCCGAGGCTGCAGGTCGGAGCGTTTCAGGTGGAATGGGAGAGCATCAATGTTTTAGGATGCAGAACACCAATTTCCCTCCTTCCAAAGCATGGCTTTGGAAAGAGGGAGTTCTGGCTGCTTTTAGGTTGTATCTCTCCCTGCTTTATCTAGTTGATAGTTTCTGTCTTATAATGGGTGAAAACTTGCTGGCTGGGCAGGGCAAGTGAGGAAGAAAGGTCAGACACCCAGTTGTTTGCCCCTGGCTGTGTATGAAACTGGGAGAGAACAACAGAAAAGACTATAAGAAAATGAAATGTTTCTTTCAAACCTCACGGAGACCAACACAGATCAGTTCAGCCCTGTTGAGTTTCCCTTGGGAACCATAAAAAATAGACTCTTTCAGAAAAGATACTTGACATGTAAGAGTTAATTTTACCATTTAAATGGATGAGTTTTCCCTTCGTATACTCTGCCAAGGTTTTATATTTATCCCAGCCTCTTCCACTTCCAGACTGGTTGATCCTTATACGATATGTCTGTTCTCTCTTGTCTTCATCTGAAGGGTACACGGGATTCATCCCCCGCTTCACCTGGATTTACGGTGTAAGGTACATCCAGGGGGTGAAGGACGCTATGGACGAATTTGGACAACACCAGGTAGATTATATCCACAAGTCTTATTTCAGGAATATATTGTTGGTATTGATTCTTCCCCAACACCAGAAGCGGTTTCATTTATTGCAGCAGCGTTAGAGCCGGGGTTATAAGTACAAGCAAAGTGAAATGCTATTAGGTAACACGGTGAAAAAATCATGAGCAATTAAATTCTGTAACTTGTTTCCTTGGGACATTGAGGGAGGATAAACGAGTTCATAAAAGGATTAAGCAAATCTATTGAGGGTTGGTTCAAGGGTGGCTATTAGAAAAATGTTGCTCTGAGTGCAGAAGGACAGGGTGCAGCTCTCTGGGCTTCTCTTCCACAACGTGTCTTCTCCACCTGGACGGCAGCGCTGGTGGCTCCCTGGGCTGCTCGGATGGCTCTTCTTGCCTTTTAACTGGCTGTAAGGCTTTTTCCTTTACTAACAGACTTTGTCTTCAAGGGTTCTAGATCTTCTTTCTCCTCCTTTTGGGGAGAATGCAGAAATATCACTACTGAAAAAAAAATATTTCGTCCCCTTGCTTGTAAGTTCTCCCCCCTCTATAATGCCATATAATCCTCCTGCAGAGGGGAAATGAGATCCCTCCCACAGCAGTTGATATTTTGCATTCGGAGCTACATGTTTCTTCCTGCTGCCAGGATGGGGTGGGCTCCCTGGGACGCAGCCACCTCGCTGGTCCAGCGCCTCCATGGCATCAGGGGCACGACGTTCCCGGCCCTTTGTGGTTCACCGGGATCCACTGCGGTGCCTTCGTCCCGGAGCGAACGAGCGGGTCTGATGTAGAGAAAAAGGCCAAACCCGAGGATTCCCCGGCTGGGAGGGACTGGGCTGGGAAGGGATGACTCAGCCGGGAGAGCACCCTTCCTTCTGCCGTTAATAGGAATCGAAATACAGCAAACAAACAAACAAACAAAAAAACAAAACAAAACAAAAAAAACCCCACCAGGCTTTATCAAACATAAAGATGCTGTTTGCGAAGCCTTTCTGCCCCTGATGTCTGAAGAACCCTCTGCCATGCTGTAAATCGGGGAGGGAGGTGTTTCTCTGTGGCAGGATCTGGCAGAGGGCGGCCACAGCATCAGGCACTGAAGGAATAGCAGCTAAAGAGAAAAAAAAAGAAAAAAAAAAACAACCAACAGAAATCATGCCGCATTTCTGCCTAAGATGGCTTCTGACTTCAAGCTACTAATCTTCTGCCCTAAATCTCTGTTGCCCTAGGTTACCTCCCGGGATGTGCCACGGCTCATTGCTTACTGTCTGCATCAGGCAAAATAACCCCCTCCTCTCGCTGCAGCCTGGGGAACCGCAGCCACCGCTCCGTCCTCGCCCGCAGAGGGGCTCCGTGGTCCCCGCCTTTGGTGGCCTCCACGAACCCCCTGCCTTCCCCGGCGGGACAGGGCAGCGGGGTTTCAGCGAGAGCTTGGATGGGTTTTGTCGCTGCAGAGAAGGGGAGAGGTGGAACCTCCATCCTCCGGCACAGCCCCGCAGCGGGGTCTGACCCCGGGAGGGCAGGGACAGGCCCGGGAGAAGATTTACACTCTCCCTTCACTTAACACTCCCTAAGCCTTCCTCTTCCTCCCTGCTGGGGGAATTACTGGCTAATCACCCCTGGGGGGGACTCGTGGAGAAACAGAACCAGTTGGAGGGGTCAAACCAAACCAAACCCTTGGTGGGTCCGAAGCCCAGAGCCAGCTCCTGCAGAAGCTGGTGGCTCCTGGTGCATCAAACACGATGCTCGTGGTGCATCACAAGGTGCTGATGCCCAGAGGGGATAACTCAGTCCAGGCTGTGGAGATCCCAAGGATGATGCCAGGCCAGGAGCTGCTCCGTGCCCCCGGGGTCGGAGCTCGCAGAGGTTGCCATCAGCATCCTGGGGAAAAAAGCTTTCCAAGTGGGAAAAGGGCAGATGGGAGGTAGATCCTAATTAGAAGAAAACAGACCTGGAAAGAGAACTGCTTTACGTTGGCTTAAATATTTTCTTTTGCTGCAGAGTCACAGCACGTGACTCGGAAAACAACAATATGGTTTAAAACGAACCCTACTTTGGCGGGGGGGGGGGATGTGTCTTTTTGTTTGTTTTCCAGTTTTTGCAGAGAAACCCAGTTTGCAGCTTTGGCAAGAGACTTCCCCAGACGTACTGGCCTAACTACAGGATTTACACCAGCGCGGGGCTCATCCCTTCCTACACCGGCTTCGTCCCAGGTGAGTCCATCAGCCGAGTGAAATCAAGAGGCGCTAATACTAATTACCATCATTAAGCAGCGCTGTTAGCAGTGAGCAGTTGTTTATTATTTATTTTTTTCCCCCCAGAGGGGCTGGAAGCCACCCCCTGCCCTGCCCCAGGAGAAGCCCCTCTTCTAACACGATTCTGGTCTAAAAAGGCTGATAAAAAGCAAAAGGGTAAACGATACAAAAAGGTTGGGAATGCACCAAAAAATGCAGCGTAATGGTATCAGCCATGCGGAGAGGTGGTGACAGCCCCGTGGTGTCTGCCTGCTCCCGGTCAGGCCTCGGTGGCACCGACACGCAGAGTCTGAAGAAAGTCCTTTTGTTGTCTGTTATGGGGAAGCTCTGCCCGAGCAGAGCATGAAGGTATTGGGCTAAAATGTCAACAAATCAGTAATTCATATTGACATCTTTGGCCCCAGCAAAGCCCGTAACGTGGGCTGGGAAAGCCAGGAGATAGGCTGGAAAGAACCAAATTCCGCTCGTGGTTCACACGATAGAGGAGGGAAATGGTAGGAGACACAAAGCAGGGCAGAACTGCAAGCTGAGGGTGGGGAGGTGACATCCCTGGGGGTGGACAGTGGCCGAGAGTATATCTGTTGAGCCCGTGAGTGTGGCTCCAGCAAGATGTGTTTTGGGGTTTGGGAAAGCCCTGCAGGAAAAGCCATTTTTAACACACAATCCGTCAGCAGGAGCTCGATTCTCGGGGAAAAGGGTGGAAGCAGCTCAGGCTGATGGAGAAAGGTGAGGCTGGGCAGGTCTTCTGCTCAAAGATGGAGAGAAATGGGGTCGTTTGGGCCTCTGTCACCCCACTCCTGTTCAGGAGGCAAGTGTGGTGGCTGCTGTCCCCGTCCTTGGCCCAGCAGCTCGAGGTGGCCCTTGGCCAAGCCCATCTCCTCACGGCTGCAATATCCCGTTTGGTCTGAAAGCCACCTAATCCCATAGACAGAGTCCCCCCCACCAGGAGCCACCAGTCAGTGCAATCTCAACCGCTCCAACCAGTCCTCCTCTGGAAGGAGAAATTTCATTTTTAAGACAGAGAAAATGAACCCTAAATCAGTTATAAAGAAGAACACTGAAGAGGTTCTTCACGAGGAGGCTTCTTGCCATCTCCTGCCCAGCTACTCAGTGCCAGGGTTGTTACCTGGGGAACACTGAAGGTAGGAACTGTTTCCACAGGAGAAATGTGCTTTAATGATACAAGTGATTTGGCATCAGGTGTTCAGCTGGCGTCAAAAGCTGAGGCTGCAGTCACACCTGATTGTCATTTTAAAACCCCTCCGTACCCATTTTAAAAGGTGGCTCCAGCCAGGCTGCGCACACAGGAGCTTCACGGTGTCCCTTGTCCTCAGCAGCAGCTCGTCACAGCTGTCCCCAAAGCTCCATGACATGTGGCCATGCTGCAGTGGCCAGTTGGGCTCATCTTCTGCCAGAAACACCCACCTTCCCTGCTCCCCAGGCACTGGGGTGCACCGTGGCTTAGACACCCCTTTGTCCCTTACGGTGGGGACAGCCCCCATCTCCCCCACACCCAGCCCTGTGACAGGAGGCCACAGACAGGGACCTGAATTTAGATGGAGCTCAGGGTTGGATTCCCCCATGGAGTGTCCCCTCCGTCAGGACCTGTCACTAGAAATCCAACCAGATTCTTCAGTTCTGGGCCACCGCATCCCAGAGTTGTGTCCCCCCCAGGAGTTGGAGGGAAGCCTGGCTGCCTCAGGGGAGGTGACAGGGCTGCCACCAACTCCTCCTTTTCCTTTTCCAGACCTTCGCCACACCTACGCCCTCACCTACGGGAACGGCACCCGCAAAGTTTACCAAAAGCAACAAAAGAGACGAGCTTGTGCACTGTGAAAAATGCTTTAATGGTGCCTGTACAGCATCTGAAGTGACTTGGAGACAAGAGGAACACAACACAGACAGAGAAGAATCGAATGAAAGAGTTCATACAGCTTTAAACAAAATTTACAGGAGTTCATCTGCATAGCTTTTACTCTGCCTCCTCCTCAGCTTCCTCCTCAAACTCCCCCTCCTCCTCGGCTGTAGCATCCTGGTACTGCTGATACTCAGAGACCAGGTCGTTCATGTTGCTCTCAGCCTCTGTGAACTCCATCTCGTCCATGCCCTCGCCCGTGTACCAGTGCAGGAACGCCTTTCGGCGGAACATGGCCGTGAACTGCTCAGAAATGCGTTTGAACAGCTCCTGGATGGCCGTGCTGTTACCAATGAAGGTGGCGGACATTTTCAGGCCACGAGGTGGAATGTCACAGACCGCTGTTTTAACGTTATTGGGGATCCACTCAACAAAATAGCTGCTATTTTTGTTCTGAACGTTCAGCATTTGCTCGTCGACCTCTTTCATCGACATACGGCCCCTAAAAACAGCAGCTACGGTCAGATAGCGGCCGTGACGCGGGTCACAGGCTGCCATCATGTTCTTTGCATCGAACATCTGCTGCGTTAGCTCTGGCACGGTTAAAGCACGATACTGCTGGCTCCCACGGCTCGTCAGCGGGGCAAAACCAGGCATGAAAAAGTGCAAACGGGGGAAGGGAACCATGTTCACCGCCAGCTTCCGCAGGTCGGCATTAAGCTGGCCTGGGAACCGCAGGCAGGTGGTGACACCGCTCATGGTTGCCGACACTAAATGGTTCAGATCACCGTAGGTTGGGGTAGTTAACTTCAGTGTTCTGAAGCATATGTCATAGAGGGCTTCGTTATCGATACAGTATGTTTCATCTGTGTTCTCCACAAGCTGATGCACCGAGAGTGTGGCATTATAGGGCTCTACTACAGTATCTGATACTTTAGGGGAGGGTACAACACTGAAAGTATTCATAATTCGGTCAGGGTACTCTTCACGGATTTTGCTGATGAGGAGGGTACCCATGCCAGAACCCGTACCACCACCGAGAGAGTGAGTAAGCTGAAAGCCCTGGAGACAATCACAGCTTTCTGCCTCCTTTCTTACAACATCTAACACGGAATCAACTAATTCAGCACCTTCCGTATAATGGCCCTTTGCCCAGTTGTTTCCTGCTCCACTCTGACCTGGAAGAGAGCCATTTTCGTATTAGATTGCGGTCACTGCTTATTGCTTGCAAGCAAAGCTTAGGAGCATCAAGCTACAGAGAAACCCCCATAAAAGCTTTCATTTTATCGAGCAGAGAGCTGTGGTTTCACACAAGCACCTCTGAAACGGCTCAGCAGATACTGGGAAAACGTTCGTTATCAGTGATACAGCAGCCATTTGATTTCTTCTGGTATTATGGAGGAGATAATGAGAATCGGAAGAGCAACGACCTCTTGTGCCTTCTCAGACCCACTTTCCCAGCGGCTGCCATCACGCCCCGGCCGCAGATCCCCCGGTATTTCACTCCTGTCACGAAGCGGCGGGGATTAACCCCCCTCCCGGAGCATGCGGGGCGGTGCAGCCCGCAGTGCAGCGGCCCGGCCCTGCCCTCCCCACCCCACCCCGAGCCGGTTACACGACAGGTCCCTCCCCCGCTCCCGGCGCACTCACCGAACACGAAGTTGTCTGGCCTGAATATCTGGCCGAAGGGCCCGGAGCGCACCGAGTCCATGGTACCGGGTTCCAAGTCCACCAGGACGGCTCGGGGCACGTACTTGCCACCTGCAAGACAGGGAGAAGCCGTGAGGGCGGCGGCGGAGGCGGCGCGGGGAGGGGGCGGGCGGCAGGGCCGGGTACCTACCTGTGGCCTCGTTGTAGTAGACGTTAATGCGCTCCAGCTGCAGGTCGCTGTCACCGTGGTAGGTCCCGGTGGGGTCGATGCCATGTTCGTCGCTGATCACCTCCCAGAACTGCCGGGGCGGAAAATCACGTCAGGGGCGGCCGGGCCGAGGGTGCCCCTCACCGCCCATCTCTCTCTCTCACCGCCCCACCCCGCTCCGTCCCGCCTCCCCCCTCCCCAGCGCTCGGACCTTAGCCCCAATCTGGTTTCCGCACTGCCCGGCCTGCAGGTGCACGATCTCCCTCATGATGGCGGCGGCACAGCTCACTCCCAAACCACGCCACTCTTCCCCCAACCGACTCTGACTGCGTGAACCAACCGCCAAGCCTTATATAGCAGCGGAATGCGCGCGCAGCCTTCTCTTCCCCGCCTAGCCGGCCAGACACAGGAGCTATTGGGTACTCTTAACGAGGCTCCACAAATGAGGAAATCTGGTTGGCTGGAAAGCTGCCATTCAAATCACTGGGCTCCTATTTGCTCCGCCCCTCTGTCTGTTGATTTTACTGTTAGGCAACGGGGGCCCGCGAGTGTCCGCCCTCCTCGCCCAGGTCACTCCCGATTGGCTGAATTGAATGATTGATGCCGGGCGTGATTGGCTGCGGGCCTCAGGGATGAGCTAACGCCATCTGATTGGGTGAAACCGAAGCGCCCTGGTAACCGTCGCAATGACTCCGCAGAGGGCGCTGGGCGGTGGCCTCGCGCAGCCGCCCATTCCCGTAGCCGTCTGCGCACTTTGCGCAGTGTAGGCGGCGGCTCCTCCTTACTGCGGGTGGGGGCGGGAGGGCGGTTTCCGGGGAAACCTGGACGGGCCCCTTCCCCTGCCAGTTGCCGAGCCCCTCCGTCCCCGCCTCTCCCCTCCGGCTCCCCCGCGAAGAGCCGCCCGTCCCTGCCGCCACTCCCGTTCCCCTCCTTCACTTGGCTCCGGGGCGCTGCGGTGGCCCCGCGGGGGCGAGGGGGACCCCCTCTGCGCATGCGCGGGCTGCGGCGCCTTTCTAGCACTTTCTGGCGCGCAGCCGCCTGAGGCGGCAGGACCGGGCGGCTGTTGTTATGGCAACCGCGCTCGGCGGCAGGAGGGGCCTGGGCTGGGCCGGGCAGGGCCTGCGGCGGCACCGGGCGGCGGGGGCGGCTCGGCCAGTGCCCCGGGGAGCCCGAGGGGGTCGGGGAGGGCTTCCCTTTACCTCGGGGAGCCTTAAGGGTATCGGGGGGGACCCGGCCTCTGCCTTGGGGATCCTGAGGGGGCCGGGGAGGGGCTCCCCTCTACTGAAGGGGCTCGAGGGTGGCCCGGCTGCTGCCTCAGGGAGCCCGAGGTGCTCGGGAGGGACCCGGCCTTGCCCCGGTGAGCCCGAGGGCGCTCGGGGGAGATGCTATTTACCAGCAGCTCCTGTGAGAGAAGCGCCTGGAATCAGGGAATTGTCAGAGTTGGAAGGGACCTCCAGAGATCATCCAGTCCAACTCCCCTGCCAAAGCAGGGCTGCCCAGAGCACATCCCTCAGGAGCATCCAGGTGGGGCTTGAAGATCTCCAGAGAAGGGGACTCCACACCCTCCCTGGGCAGCCTCTGGCTAGGGCTCTGGCACCCTCCCCTCACTGCCAGGGGAGCACTCTGTGAGGTGGTGTCCCCCCGGGAGGGAGCCTGGGTGAGGCAGGGTCCTCTGACAGGCCTGGTGGTGGGCGGCTGGCTCAGTGCTATGCTCAGTGACACCTCTGTTGGTGAGACAGCCAAGCATCCCAGGCTGGCTAAATGTCTCTCTCACATACATACCTTTTCTCTGTCTCTTACTCTGCAGTACTGTTTGCCTTCCACCATTCAACTTTGTTAGCACATTCTTGCACTGGTGGTTCATCTATTGGTCACAGCTTGTGCCGAGCATGCTTTGATTGTTGTTTTAGCAGAGCCTTTTTATGATCATACGTATTCATTAGGATGCCAGCAAGGTCTCTTGTTGTTTCATACTGTAGCTAAAACCAGAAAGAGGCTCCTAATTGTGTTCCCCAAACCCAGTCTCAAGCTGCTGCCTTGATGTGGGGGTGGACTGAGGCAGGAGCAGCAGATGACCTCGATTCTTTCTGCACAAACAGAGCGCATCGGGCTGGTGCTGTGTCATTCAGGCATTCCTATAAGGCAGAGGGATGTTATGGTTTATATACATACATACCGTGGTAACATGGATAACAATAATCCCAACTGCTTCTGTGGCTGGGTCAGGGGAAGAGGTGGGCAGGAGAATAATAGTGCTGCGAAGCCTTTTGCTGAAGATCAAATAGCCCCTGGTAATTGGCTTAATTCAAAGGTTATGGTGATTGATATTTCTGGCATGTAGACAACATATTCCCCCAGAGATGCTGGAAGGAGCCCAGGAGCAGCCCCAGAGACACTGTTAGGAGCCCCAGAGCATCAGGAGTGACTGCAGAGGACCCTGGGCAGCTCTTGTGGACCTTGGGAGAGACCTTCATCAGCCCCAGAGATGCCCAGGTACAACTAGGACACACGTATGGTTTATCTTCCACATTCAAAGCCAGAACGCAGGAGGTTTATGCAGTTTACTTCGAGATAGCTGAGTAATGCAAAGGCATCAGGGTCCACATTTATCCCACCTAATTATAGACATTGATTTGAATAGCTAACTCTGGGCTGCAGTCACAGCAGAGGCAGTGAAAACGGATGGCTCGCCCCTCTCCCTCTCTGACCAGCCCTCTGATGATGCCTTTCTAAAGGTGACCAAATCCAAAAATCTCAGTATCATTTAAGTATCTAAGGCAGCTGGGATGAATCCGGATCAGATTTGCTTAAGATTTCATATGAGGTAATCAGTAAAGACAGCTTTTCCTCTAGGATGTGATGCCACCTCTTCAGAGTAACATAAAAAATGGATCCTGTCTTCTCTCTGCTTCAGAAGATGGAATCACCTGTGTTTTGCTCTCTAGGAAAATCCATTCAGCATAAATTCTCATCAAGGTGTGCTTAGAACAGCGTTAACAAGCATTTGCGCTCGTGAAGCCCTAGGAAACCATCCCAAAAATGGAGCAGAAGGAGCCACTACAGGGACAGTCGGGGGATTGCTGGTACAAGTGCTGCTGGATTCGGTGCAGGTACAGGGTGTTTTTTTCAGCCACGGCCAGAAAGCGAAGGGCTGTGCATCAGTGGCAGATCTGTTTCCTTACTTTGTTAGCAATCACGAGCCTTTGTAGCTGGTGCTTCTCACAGCTCATGTTTCAGCTCACTCTGCCTTTAGCGTTTGGGAGGCTGTTTGGTAACGTGGAGTGAGAAATGGTTGCCACCCACAGCGTTCCCAGTGGCACCAAGAAGTGGAAATACTCTGCTCAGTTAAGGTTTCCAATATCTGTCTCCAGAATGCTAGCAGGATTGTGCCCAGCAGAGCAGGGGAAGGTACCCCATGGGGTAGCTGCAACTTTGCACCTGCAATTGAGCTTCTAGAGGTTTCCCTGGGAGAAGCCACCTAAACATCTATGGGTTAGGAGGCATTTCAAATTATTCATGCAACACTTACTCTTTCCCGGTAAGCTAGTACTTCTGTTCTTAGCTACATGCAGATCCACAGGAAATCACAATTCTATTTTAAATATTTTTGCATTTTTAAAATTAAAGTAAAATGCTAGTACTTCTAAGCTCTCTGTGAAGACGAATGCAGCCAAGCTGCCAGGAATCTCCATGGAGAGCTGCTGGAGCTGCCGACCATCTTAGCCCTGTGACTTCTAATGCCGTGGCAGCCCAGCAACCTAATTAACGCGTACCAGAAGGTGAGCTGGCAAGTAACGAGGCAGGTTTCTGCCAGAACCTTGTCTTATGTGAAGCATTCCTTCAAAGGCAAACCATCTGTACACTGACAATTGGGCATATTCTGGGAGAAAAATTTGCTCGTTCCACGGTCCTGCCTGAGCAAAACGCTTAAATGTGGTTTTATTGTTGTTGGTTTAGTGGGCAGCTGGCACACAGATGCTGCTGCAGATTCCTGGGACAGGGAAGTGGGGAGCAGTTGGAAATCTATTGGGACAGCAGGGAAGGGAACAGCTCAACCAAGGTGGGGAGGTACGTGGCTCCCACCTTATGTTTTCATTGAAGACATCTGTTTTATCTGGTGTTTGATTTCTTTGAAAGCTCTCCTCAAACCCTGCTGCCATTGATGAGTGAGGAGATTTCATCTCCTGCAGGTGCTTCTAAATTTGCCATCTGTAAGTTTGCTGTGTCAATTAATGGCTGTAGCAGGGAAACTGGAAAGCATTAGGGGCTGCTGTTACCAGACCAAAGACCCTGGGTAGGATCCAAAGAATACATGGCAAAGTTTGAAATTGCGTTTATGTTTTGCTAAACTATTTATTAGTTATCTTTTAACTTTTAATTGCAATTGTTTATGTTTTGGGATTTTTTAACTTGCTGTACTGCTTTCACCAGGGAAACAGATTTTACTGAGAATACAGTTTGTTTGAGCAGAGTGGTGAGATACTTTCTTTAACTTTTGAGCATTGCATTCCCCTTTTACTGAACCAGTGTTCTTTATGTGCTATGGGATGTACAGAGACAATCCCTCCTCTCAGCAGGCAGACAGACAGACAACAGCAATAATTCTTCCCTTGATGCTTAACCAGTAAGAGAACAGTCCCTGTTTCTGAAATAGCATCCTAGTCTAAACAGAGCTGAGTACCTGGGGCTGGGATGATTTTGGGGCTGGCCCGAGCCCAAACAGAGATCACAGAACTCATTCTGTTTTTATAGGTAAAAATCCAAAGCCCCGAGTTCAAGAGAAGGACACTGCGGAACGCACGTGGGTGGAAACCTTGCTCCAGAACTGAAGAGCTTTCGGTGTTGGGGTCGTTCCAGGTTTATGGTAATGCTGAAATATGGCATGGTATGTGTAGACCTTTTGTTATTCTCATCTTCCTGACTGGAATTTCTAAGGATAAACAGTACTTAGTCTCTCAGGAGCATTAATTTCGAGAAAACAGAAGTTGCTGAAGGTGCCAGGGGCTGCTTCCAGAGCCTGGTGAGGGAGAGATGCAGTTGTGGGATTCTTGCTGCAGAGAAACAGGACCAGCTGAAAGGGATCAAGCCATGGGTCCATCCAGGGCAGTATCTTGTCTCTAATTAGCAGCAGCAGTTGCCAAAGAACAGGACAAACGTAAACGATTGTGGCCAGTTGTTCAGGCAATTCTTTTGCCACAAGCAATTTTTTGTTTAATAGCCCCAATGGATTATTATGAATTTATCTAATCATCTTTTGCAGCCATGTTAACTTCTGGCATAAACAACCTCCTGTCATGGTAAGTCCCAGGGTTTAACTGTAAGCTATGTGGACGAAGAGCTCCTTCCATTTGGTTTGATGGTTCCTGCAGAGCTTCCTGGTTCAGAAGAGGGCTGTGAGCCTGTCACTTCAAAGGTTGCACTCAAGAGAGTCCTAAACATTGTTAGTGATTACCATGAAACAGAAGGTAATACTAAACCAGAGTTTACTGGATGTAAGTTTCAGCATTAATTGGCAGTTTACATCTCCTTCAGGGTTAAAACCAGTGAACTTTGAATGCTGTTCCCATGGTTTCCCTCATACAGCTCCACTGCTGTACATTGCCCAGTGATAAGCCCTATAGGTATCACTTTCTTTCACTCAGGTTATCTGTTTCTCTGGAGAATTTCTTCCAAGAAGTGATGACTAATTCGATCATGAGGTGCGCATATGGTGACACCCCCTGCTGTGAACAAAAATAAGCTTTTCTTCACACAAAAGTTGTTTTTATCATCCCCCTGTCTCTCTCAAACCTCCTCTTCTTCACTCCCAGTGCAATCCTCTTCCTATTAGCGATTATTCTTTCTCCCTCTTGTTTCCAAAAAAGCCTTTGTCCGTATTCCACGCTAGTGCCCACCTCCCTGCGTAGAGGTCTTCCTCGACTAATGCCACGGCTTCTTAAATCACTGATTAGAGCTGGTTTCACATCCCACACAGAGAGAGCTTCCATACCGCAGCGTGTCTTTCACTTAGAGTCTCCTTGACAAGTTTCCAGACAAGCTTGCTTGCTAATTTATGTGATTTGTGGTGGGACCAGCTACTAGCTGTGCTTGGAGATCTCCTCAGGCTTAAGGCGCTGTCCTGCCAGCCTCCCTCTTGTGACTAATCCCTGTCATTACACGCTCAGGAGAGCCACAGTTTACTCCCTGTGATTATCTGACTTGGACAGAGGATGTAAAGCACCCTACTGCAGGTAGGCTCTGAATTTCTCTGGTGGAAACCAGGTCAAAGACACCTCTTTGCATGGTCTCCTCTGTGTAGTAGTACACAGTAATGTTTGCACTTGCAAAGCACCCAAATGCTTTGACTTGCCTGGGTTTGATGGCATTATAAAAGGACTTTTATATTAAAGAGAGTTGTGGCAAAAATTGGTGTTTTACTGATCCCAGTATTCATTTGGGCTTGTTCTGATTGCACTTCCAACTACTTCAGGGTGTTCTGAATTAGCTCTTTGGGTAGGAGTGATAGTCCACAAGGTAGGATGTAAACATCATATGGCTTCCTGCTTCTCTGGAAGATATTCAGATACATAGGCATGGTATAAGAATAAAATAAAAATGTACCAATCAGTGTGTGAATCCAGCTATCCTAAAGGCGTTCCTCACATGTTCTGCTGGATTTGCTCCACCAGTGGTTGTGGATTTCAAGTAATGTCATTGTAACAGCCCCAAAAGACTGGAATGAGTTGCAAGTGGATGGTGCTGTACGTTGTTTCTACACTTGCTATTCCACAGGCCTTCCTTAACCCCTGAAGTGCGTATCTCCACAGGCAGGACAGTATCTCAAAAATGGGAGGAGTTACAATCACTGCATTACTGATGGGAAGCTGGAGCTGAAGCTCAGCCGTATGACAAGTTTTGCAAAGTCCTTGAAGCATGCTTGACCTTCTCATGACGCCAAGTTAAGGTAGGTGACAGCACCTGGTAGAGAGTCCTGCTCTGTGAAATCCCTGTGAACTAATTAATCCATAAGTGTCCTGTGAAATACCTGTATCTCAAAAAGCAGCACTTATCTACAGCCCTGCCTTGGGTATGGCAGGTACTGAGAGGGAGGAGAGGACTCAGTTTAGGTCTCTCTTCTACAGCCACATGAAGCCAGGGTGTGTCAGAACGGGAGGAAAGAAGAGCTCTGGTCCTGTGGCAGTGAACTTCGTACTGCAGAACAGGACTGCAGGCAATGAACTATTGTTTCTCTCAGTTTTCATGGGGATTCATTGGTAGAATCCAGATGGGATATACTGGTTGGGAATCCATGATGCTTTGGAAATGGTATAAACTGGAAGAAAGACAGGAGCTAATACACTCCTACAAACATGCTGAAATGAAATTTAGGCTGCTCTAGCCAGCACCAGGTCAGCTAACCTATTGTGTTTCTGGAGCTAAAATAGAGAAAGTGCCAGTTTTTATGTCTAGTACTTTTGATTTCCTTCTTATTGATACTTGCTGACAGCAGCAGAACTGCAATTACATGTCAGCAGACATTATCTGCCAGCAGAGCTCTCCCGTGGTCCAGCCCCAGTGAGAAACGAGGGAGCTATGCATAAACATAAAGAATTTATGGACAGTTTGAAAATCCTCATTATTAATAATTTCCACAATTGCAGTGTAACCAAAGAGCTGCAAGCATCTTCGTTTCAAAGTGAGCGAGTTAATCTAGAATCTCCTTTTAAGTAGATTTCTGCTGTCCAGGTAATCTGGGGATTAATTCTGCAAACTTACATAGTGCTGACATGAAGTAGCTGCTTCTATAGAGAGCTGGGAGAATGGAACACTTTCTTACTTATCTTAGTTCCCATTCTTCTCATAGGTTCCAATTTGTTGGGTTTTGCCTTTTTTTATGAATAAAAAGGGATTTTAAAATATCAATCTAGCTAATCGCCTAGTAAATACATCTGTAAGTGTTTCTTTTTTCTGCCAGATAGAAAGAGAATCATAGAATGGTTTGGGTTGGAAGCCCAAACTTTAACTGGGTTAAAGCCCACCCAGTGCCACCCCCTGCCCTGGGCAGGGACACCTCCCACTACAGCAGGTTGCTCCAAACCCCCTCCAACCTGCCCTTGAACCCCTCCAGGGATGGGGCAGCCACAGCTTCTCTGGGCAACCTGGGCCAGGCTCTCACCACCCTCACAGCAAAGAATTTCTTCCTGAGATCTCATCTCAATCTCCCCTCTTTCAGTTTAAAAGTGTTCCCCCTCCTCCTATGGCTCCCCTCCTTGATCAAGAGTCCCTCCCCAGCTTTTCTGGACCCCCTTTACGGACTGCAAGGGGCTTTAAGGTCTCCCTGGACCTTTCTCTTCTCCAGGCTGAACACCCCCAACTCTCTCAGCCCCCCTTCCCAGCAGAGGGGCTCCAGCCCTTAGAGCATCTCGATGGCCTCCTCTGGACCCACTCCAACAGCTCCATGTCCTTCCTGTGCTGAGGAAGCTGAATCTTTCCAGGAGCTGCCGGAGGCTACAGCCTGGGATGGGCAGCACAGTAGTTATATGAGAACACATATACACAGCAGTTTTTAGCTCAAGAGTTTAGGATCTGCTCTAAGTCAAGTGGTTGTGGGTTGTCTTTGCGTCGTGGAGCAGTAGCTTGATGTCAAATGGTGGCTCAAGTGTCATGGATTTAATGGGGCAAGTTAGGCCACCTGTACGTGCCATCACTCAATACAGCCCAGTGGCAAATGAGACACAAAAGCAAAGTGTTAGGAGGACATGCTGAGCTTCTGGGCTAATTACTCACTTATTATCTGCATGGAAGTCCCAAAGCTTCTAAGCAAGAGTGTGGAGAAGTTCCAGCCAACATCCTTTTCTCTTGAAGCCTGTGATCTAGTATTCAAATCAAGAGGATGTAATGACTGAGCTGACCAGAACACCTGGGCTCCTGGGGTTCCTGGCATCTCTCTTGCTTATTTTCATTTGTGACAGGGCAGGATTCTACTTGGGCAGGTCGCAAATCTCAGCCAGGAGTGCCACAGTTCTCCTGTGTGCTGACAGGTCACAGAGCCAGGGCCTTGTCTAATGCTTGCATTTCCAGCTGTGGGAGGAATGAAGTCTCAGGAATTTCCCCAATATCGTTGACTCCCTGATAACCTCTTTCTTTTTTTTCTATGCAGGCATGCCTGAATCCCTCCTACCTTGCTCAGGTGGTTTCAGCAAAGAGCACATCAAAGATGCAGACATGTCTCTCATCAACTAAATCCCAGCAGCCAGGTTATCTGAAGTCATTTTCTTTCTGCCTGCCACTGAGAAGAAAGTGCCTTCAGGGGTTCTCATTGTGTACCCCGAAAGTACACAGCTCTTGAGTAAACAGACAAAATCAGCATCCCCCGTCCTCCTCACTGAAACACTCTGTATGCACAATAGCACCCCTGCTTTGATCTCTTGCCAAGAATAACACAGTCAGTCTATTAAAATATCTTTAATAACATGATATAATTAAAAATATCTAACGTGCAACTCAAAGAAATGAATATGAAGCTTGTTTAAATCTGTTTCCGCACCCCTCCAAACTTGACCGACAGGTTCCGAACCTTCATTAATTGGCCTGAAAATTTATGAATACCCCAATATTATGGGGGATGGAGGGGCGTCCTTTATATTAGTTGGGAGCAGAAGTAATTAATAACCAGATTTGAAAGGAGTTGGGTGCCACGGTAGCTTTAAAAATCCTGCAAGGCACATCACTGCGTCTGTGAGCATTTAAATTTCTGTTTAAAGTGGTCTGAAATGAGCAGGACACACTCATCCCTTGGGCTTTTAATGTGTGTTTAAGTTCTCTGAAGAATTGGAGAAGCTTTAGTAAAGGGATAGTGTTAGTCTGAATCCATCCCTTTTCCCCTTCCCACAATGGCATGAGGAATTTGTACAGCACCTCATCTTTTAGGTGAGCAGAGCAGACTAGAGGAGCTGGAATGATGGCCAAGTGCCAGAAGAAGCCTGACTATTAGATTATAAAGTAACTCTGGTCACAATCTAATATGAAAGTCATTGGGCTGACAATTAGGGAAGCTTCTGTTCCTGGGCCTGCTCTTGCCTAAAGGACAATATTAGGTGAGATTCTTCACTTTCCGAGTCAGCGAGACAAGCAGGTGAGTGCAAATGAACAAACTGGGGAACTTCAGCCCAATGTGCACCCGATTTTAGTAGATGTGAAATGAAATGTGCTAATTTAAGTCCTGGTTAAAGAGTTTAAATTGGCAATTTTAACCCTATGTTGCCGTGAGTCGGCTCAGAAGAACTCAGCTGCACCTCTGCCCCCTCGGTTTCTCCTCTGATGCTCTGTTGCAGGGTCCAAGACCATGTTGATCCTACATGTTGTAGGGTCCAAGACCAAAACCTACTGCTTTTCAAGGAATCTCGGTCAGCCGGAACAGTTGCTGGAAGGGGGGGGGCACATGGATACTGCTGCTGAGGTGGAAGAACGGGCAGATCAGTAGTAGCTGGCAGAAAAATACCTCCTTTCTTCCCTAGAACATGCAAAGTTGTTGGCTGTTATATTCTAATTATATTTTAATACTGTTCCAGTCTTCACTAGTGGCAATACTGCAGGTACCGTCCCTCTTGTGGGCACAGAAGAGGACAGAGCACCTCTTTCAGACACCTCCTCTCCTGATTAGACAGCATTATTCAACATTAACTTTACAATAGTGCCTGCCTGCTCAGAGGCCTTGTTTCATTGGGCTGACATGAGTAATCTCAGCCGCAGCCCAAGCAAGATCTGCACAGGCTGTTCTTGTGGACATTTGAACGTTTGCTTGCCATCCACCGGGAAGCACAGGCCTCCTGCCAAGGATCCCTTGTCTCAAAGTACGGTAGTGCAAGCGTTAGCGAGTTGAAATAAGGTACCAAGGCTCTGGGAGTCCTGCAGGAAAATCACATCCATCCTCCAGTGACTTACACCCGTGTCATTTCCGTCTGTGCCCTGTTACTCTGGCAAGAGCATCAAGTCCCAGAATGACGGTCAGTTCTCATCAAAAACACTGCTGTTCCTGTTACTCAGGCTGTTCTCCTTGACCATCACTCGGTATGAGATACGCATGAAAGAACCGGTGAGCAGCGTGACAAAGAGGATGAGGAGCAAAGACCAGACCCCTGGTTCAATCCCCTTGAGGAAGCTTGGGCTGTCCTGGGGGATGGCGTTGGTGAGGCTGAGCAGGTACCCAAGAGTCCAGCCAGACGATGTATCGCCCATCTATTGAAATACAAAGGAGGAGAGGTCAGAAGAGAAGGAGACAGCCTGGACCCCAGCTGTGTTTCTGTGCACAGACCCAAGACCTCATATTCTTTATTTGAGATTGATCCAAGGATTAGGCTCAAAATGAGGAGCTCTCCCACTGCCAGTGCCCTGAATGCACTAATAGGCCTTAATTGCTCTGACAAGTCTCACCTGGCACTTCTACACCCCCCTCTGCCCATGGGCCTGGGAGCTCCATTTAAGCCCTGGCTTGGGAAGCTACCTCTTTCTGAGCTGTGCTGTAGGTGCGTGCTGTTCCTTCTCCTGCTGACTGGCTGGTGTCCCCAGACAGACCTCAGGTCTGGGTTGCAGGTACTTCTATCTCTGGTCCTGTTGCCTGGTTGAACCTCAGACCTATGTTACAGGTAGCTTGTCTCTGGCTTTCCGGAGTGGACTCCCTGGATGGACCCTGGACCTGCCTCATTACCTCGCCTTGGTCTGATCATCACCACGTGGCTGAGTGAACTGCTGTCACTGATGTGACCCTGCTCAGAGGGACATCACCTTGCTGGGGAGTTGAGAAGAGGTCTGGGATCAAGCTTTCTTTTCTTTTGTGAAGGGGAGGACTTGAACCAATTTCTCCTTTCCCCAGGGGGTGCAGGTCCTGAAGCAATTTCAGACCTTACAAGCCCATTATAAACCCTCACTAGCATAAAGGTGATTGCAGAGAGGTAGGGCGGCATCTTTTGGCTCAGGAAGTATTATCACCAGTTTGTCATTAGCATTAAGTGGTGATCAAGCCATACTTCCTTCCCTGCTGGGCACTTAAAGATGGTATTTCTTTGGATGAGGTTTTGACCCATCTCTTTGTCAGTGGGGACAGGTGTGATCTCTAGCTCTCTGACACTGGTTTTCTTGCTTATCCCAACTGTGAATTTATTTTGCAAAAACATATTGGTGGAAAAACCTAGCTGGGGGAGGGCTTGTCAGAGTGGAGATGGGCTGGTGTTACTGAAACCAGCTCTCCCTTCTAACTGGAAATACCACTGACCTTCTTCTGGAACGCAGTCCAAACAGACCTGTCAAAGTCAATGGTGTATCCCTTCGTACTGAGGTGAAAGATGAAGGCAGACACAAGGCAGTAATCAGCAAGTGTATCCAGGCTTCTCTGGGACTCCTTGACCAGCTGGCACCATTTCCAAAAGAAGATTGGGGGGGGGGAATAAAAGAAGTAAATAGTCAATAGCTGAATTTCAGGTCTGTTATAACCTCTCCTCTCCTGCTCTGGGACTGACTGTGCCTGGAGAAGGGGACTGTGTCCTGTGCAGGCTGAATCTGTGTTTCCTGCACCCACTGGGCTGTAGTCTGGGACCAGGGTCATCTCTTAGTGCCTCTGTCCCCATTTTATTAGAGACCAGGCAGTTCCAGGCTGGCAACCAGGTCTCCTCCAGGTGAACCACTTGGTATGATTCTCTGCTCTCTAATTAGGCAGAGCTAATGCTGTAGCCTTGCTCTCATTAGGCACAATAACAAGATCTTTCTCTTCTATCCAGAAGGGAAGGCTTTAGGGAACAGCTTATGGGCTTTGCTGCCCCATCAGCAAACCCTGTAGAAACTGTCCAATTTGAATGTTGCTGTGGATGCTCGGTCAGTGTAGGTGCAAGTGAGGGTGACCTCACAAGCCACTAACTGGGGGAAAGAACTTAAATTTCCCCAAGTTTGGCGTCTGTGAGCCCAGGTGGGAAAGCCCCTGGAGTCTGAGTGGATGTGTTCCTTGTGTTGAAGGAGAGGAGGGTACAGGAAGACCAAAGTGATGCACAGGAGGGAGCAGACAGCCTTCCTGTTTACTTCTTAATATGCAGTAAACAGTACCTGTGGCTTTTCATTTAATTAAGTCCAGGTGTTACCAGCTGCAGCTGGGATTTGAGAGGAAGGAGAATAAGTGAAGCCTGTTTCCTCAAAGTAAAAGAAAACAAACCCCAAAACCAAAAAACCACCACCAAAAAAACCCTAGAACAGGCAAATCCAACTTTTCCCCTGAGGGAGACAGAGGACTCTGTCAGTCTGAGCCACGTGGGGTTATACAATGGACTGTTCCTTGCTTCCCTCTCTCCCTGCACGCTAAGTTATTCCACAGTTACCTCTTTGACAGACATTCCACAAAGCCTTTTGACTGCCTGACCCAAGTCAGGAGAAGGTACAGTTTCTCTCAGGAAGTCCATGGCCTCAGAAATCACCTACAACAGGAGCAGAAACCATCATCAAGTTGGACTGTGCTCTGTGTCTTTGCATTGTGTACGGTGCCTGTAGGAAAGTCAGTGGCTGCGGGGGCAAGTTGTTAGGGTGTCCTGTCTGTGGTGGTGGCGGTTACAGGGCCTCCAGTGGGTGCAAACTGGGCTGTTTCTAGCTTACATGCAGCAGCTTTCCTTGCCTTGCCTGGCTAAGTAGGCAGGACAATATGCTCCTTGGGACCATGTCTATGGAAGGCTCTCAGGAGCAGGGAGCTGGCAAGGTTTCTCTAATTCCTCCTTCTGAGATATGCTCAGTTTTTCAAAGATCTTAAGCTGGTTCTGGCTCAACAATCCAACAGCTTTGGATACTAGATTTGGGGTCTCAAATCTAAGTATGCTTGTGGTGGAGCATGCGCAGATGTTTGCCAAGGAAGTGGCAGAGGATCTTCAGCTTCACCACAGACTTTGGGAAAACCTGCTCAAAACACAACTCCTGATTGCCTTAAGCTGGCTCACGTGAGCTCCCTTATGGCTCTGTGGAGCCCCAAAGTTTGTCTCACAAGCAGATGTTGCTGGGACATGGATGAAGAAAGCCCAACTAGAGTCACTGGTGGGAAGCTGTGGGTCCATGTTTGGACAGCTTTGTGTCAATGAGGGGGACAGGACAAGGCACACATACACAGCATTAGCCAGAGCACTGGTCCTGTTGGCTAGCAGAGAGCAGAAAGTATTAATGATCAAACTGGTCCCATTTCATGTATTCTCCATACCAGTTGCCTACCCCAGTGTAAATGAGAACCCACCAGAAACCTGGTCCGGAGGGGCTTGAAAGCATTGCTAGGGGCACGCGTGAGGAAACTGCAGGAAGAGGAAGAGTTGATCAGGTTTTGCACAACCCTCATGCAGGCGGTGGGATTGCTGGAGCCGGTGATGTTGAAGACCTCCTCTGGACCAGGGATGTCCCATGTGTCACCACTGACGGCACAAGGCCCAGAATGCACTGATTGCCACTGCACTTCCCGGGAGTAGGAGAGGGGCCAGCAGGGATTAGACACGGTTTTAGCTCTTCTCTGATCCTAGAGAAGCAGAATAAAACAGACAGCAAAACAGGACGTTGGCATCCCAGCGCTTCAAAAAGGAAGACAAAACGTAACACAGCAAAGAACAGTCTTCCTTTGGCACCACAACGTTGTAATTAAGCCCTCAGGCTGCAAGAGGTTTGCCAGACCTTATCCCAAGTAGTCAACTGCAGGAGTGACACAGCAGGATCCCAGCTCCTGTGAAGTTCAGGGCAAGCTGTGATGCCTGGACCTGCTGTGGAAGGCTGAGGAGTCAGAATCACAGAATGCTATGGGGTTGGAAGGGACCTCTGGAGATCATCTCCTCCAACCCCCTGCCAGAGCAGGGCCACCCAGAGCAGGTTGCACAGGAATGTGTCAAGGCAGGTTTGAATGTCTCCAAAGGAGACTCCACCACCTCTCTTCCAGGCAGCCTCTTCCAGGGCTCTGCCGCCCTCACAGAAAGAAGTTCCTCCTCATGTTTAGGTGCAGCTTCCCATGTTCCAGTTTGTGCCCGTTACCCCTTGTCCTGTCACTGGGCACCACTGAAAAAAGCCTGGCCCCATCCTCTTGACACTCTCCCTTTAAGTATTTATAGGCGTTGATCAGATCCCCCCTCAGTCTTCTCCAGACTAAATAGACCCAAATCCCTCAGTCTTTCCTCAGCAGAGAGATGTTCTAGTCCCCTCATCATCTTTGTAGCCCTCTGCTGCACCCTCTCCAGCAGTTCCCTGTCCTTGAACTGGGGAGCTCAGAACTGGGCCCAGTGCTCCAGATGGGGCCTCCCCAGGGCAGAGCAGAGGGGGAGCGTGACCTCCCTTGACCTGCTGACCCTATCCAGAGTCCCAGCCCTGTCTGCTCTCCCTTAGACCAGAAATAAGATTTTAATGAATCCTGTCTTCTTTCTAGTTGCAAGAAAGAAGCTGTTCCTGTCCTGCCTTCCAAATGGCTCAACCCCGCAAGCATCGATTTCTCATCTCTTGGGATTTGCCGATATAATTGTGATGAAGTGGGTCTCCATGTGGGACATTCAGGTCTCAAATAAGGGGAGGTGTGGTTAATAGGGAGGTGAGAGGATGGGCAGTGAGTAGTTGTTTATTTCTGAAAAATTCAGTTTTGGTGGAGACTAAAATGATTTTTAAGTTTGCATCAGATCCAGTCACCTCCCCCTCAAATGAAATGAAGTTTGGAAGAATCAAAACACCTGCATATTTTCAAAATGAAATATTGTTCTTTTAAAGACTGCTTCAGGATTTAAGCAAAAGACACAAATACCTCAAATGGAAGGTCCCAGCTGGTTCCTGGGTGCTGCTCTTCAGGCTCCCCTCTAGGATGGAGGAGCCGTGCAGAGGAGCCAAGGGAAGTGTTTGCCTCTCTCCACCCTGAAGGTGATCTTAGCACCTCTGGAGGAGAGCAGTTTTGTGCTCATGTCAAATAGAGCCTGCAAGTACAAAACTCTTGCATGGGTGCCCGTCTGTCTGCTTGGAGGGCATCGATTTAGGTATAGAGAGTATATTTTGCAAATGCACTGAGCTTTTCTCAGAGATATGCAAATGCCCTCTATTAAAGACCGTGACATTTTCCCTGTTAGCAGCTACCCCTTGGTGCGACTGTCATTTAGTGATGTTGTGCCCAGAAACCTTGCAGATCCCCTTTTGGCAGAAACTCACCTGAATAAGCGTAGAGAGCAGGCTGCTGCGGAGCTGGTCGGTGCCGTGGCAAGGGCAGTGGTAGGTGTGCACATCGTGTGTCTGTCCGTACAGCTGCAGCCTCACTCCTTTCGGTGCCTGCTTCCCTTCATCCACCTTGGACGTGAGCTGTGCTGAGGTTCTTCCCACGGACAGGACTCCTGCTATCCCCTTCCCGGAGGGGACCAACTGTCCTCGCCAGTCATACTGAGCCCAAAAGAACGAGGGAGGTCAGTTCTTAAGACTTCTACATCTGGGTCATGGTAAGGTGCAAGAATTATTGCACAGAGAGAGAAAGCAGCTTTCTGGTGCAGTACA
Source organism: Gallinago jamesoni (assembly GCA_025769975.1). Classification (NCBI taxonomy): domain Eukaryota; kingdom Metazoa; phylum Chordata; class Aves; order Charadriiformes; family Scolopacidae; genus Gallinago; species Gallinago jamesoni. The sequence continues at coordinate 10,601,123 of JAOQGH010000007.1, read as the reverse complement.
GCTCAATTTTGTGGGTTTTTTTCCCCACAGGACATAAGGATGCTGAACTGGTGGCTTTGGAGGGAACAGAGGAGCCGTTGTACAAGTACCTCTGTGCAGAGCACTCCCCACAGCCAGCGAGAGCAAACAGGGCCCACCACTCTGGATGGCTGTTGAAGACACTGGTCTCAGCAGGTAGGAGCAGAGGAGAGGGGAGTGGTAGGGAAATGGGAAGGGAGGTTTCCAGGTGGGCAGACATGGGCTTTAAGTGCTGCCTTGATGCTAAAGTGATCCTCCTGTCAGAAGAACCTTGTGGTTTCATCTCCTGCAGTCTTGCAGAACTGATTTGGGCAATACTGGAGTTAGCAGTACAGGCAGGAAAGCTTACGGAGGTGCAAGCTCTCTGTCCCTGGCTGGGGAAAGGTGTGCTGCTGCCAGAAGGGCTAACGATTCCCCAACCAGTGTGTGCTTGCTGCTGGTTATCAGAACTGCCCTGCACTTCACTGATGTGGAATAACTCAGTCTAATCCACCTTTCTCTCGCCCCTTGAGTTCTTCTTGAGACCCTTTGGCTCGAGGGGCTTGTTTTGTTTAGCAAGTACCTTCTGAATGTAGACCAGGCCCCTGTGCTGGGGATATACACCCAGCTATACTGTCGCTAGTATCTCAATGAGAGGAAATTTGATGGGCTTTTGCTTTGGCAGAAAAAGACTGCTTCTCTGTCCACCATCCACAGAGTGTCCCCTGGGACAGCTGGACTGCAGTGGCAATCCCCCAGCATCGCACAGAGCAGCAATCTCTCTTGGACAGTGGTGCTGAGCGAGAGCTGCAGGGACTCAGGGCTGTGGGGTTCTTGTTGACACCCCAGGCCAGGCTCTGTAAGGTTATAGAATAAAATCATAGAATCCTCTGGGCTGGAAGGGACCTTTCAGATCATCAAGGCCAACCATCAACCCGACACTGACAAAGCCACCACTAACCCATGTCCCTCGGCACCACATCTGCCCAGCTTTTAAACACCTCCAGGGATAGTGACTCCACCACTGCCCTGGGCAGCCTGTTCCACTGCTTGATAACCCTTTTGGTGAAGTGGTGCTGAGTGAGAGCTGCAGGGTCTCAGGGCAGTGGAGTTCTCACTGATACCCCAGGGCCAGGTTCTGTGAGGCTACCTGTGTGAGCACCCCAGATTTGCTGCCCAGAAAGCCTCACATCTGTTAGGGCAACTGCACGGACATGTCCATGAAAGATGTATTAAGAGTATTAGAGGTTTCATCCTTTAGTATAGTTTTAACCATCTTACTTCATGTCCCCCAGAGCTGGTGTTGGATCTAACCTGCTTTCTCTAAAAGACAGCGGAAGCTATGCTTAAGGACTGTTTAAAGTACAGGGCTTTAATGATCCCTCCACACATCTCTGTGGCTGTTTGCTAATGACAGTTGTGCTCAGGTCAGTTCTGTACCCCCCCAGGCAGGATTGTCCTTTACCTTGAAGAAGTTCTCCAGGACATAGTTAACAGCAACCCAATTGAATGCTTCTTCCTCTGGACCAGACAGGATTTTTGTCCCCTGAAAGTTAAAGGGGGATGACTTCAGGGCCACAGTCAGGGCTGCAAGGAAGCCGTCAGTGAGGGTGGGATGCGTGAGGCTAAACAGAAAAGAAAAAGAAGGCATGTTTGTTGTTACAGCCCCTGCAGGGCTTGCTGCTGTGCTCCCCACTTTAGATAGCAGCACAAAGACACAATGACAATCCCACTCCTGTGCTACTTCCTTTTCCCCTAGCATGATACTGAGGACAACAGCAGAGGGATCATTTGAGCAGTTGTGCCACTGTTCAAGGATTTGGGAGTTCAGTACCTTTGGCCACTGAGGGATCCTGTAGCCTTACCTCCCTCCAGTCCTTACTTTTCCCCAGTGTCTAAAAGAAGATAAAGGTCCCAGTAATAAGGGGGGAGAGAACAGGGTCCACCAAAGTGTGTATGATAAGGTGGATCTTCCCACCACTGCTCCCAACCTCCTGCCAACAAGCACCCCTGCACAGCCATCTGGGTTGTCATGTAAACTGAAAACACTTCAGCTTCCACACTGATGGATGTTTTCCCAAGCTCTAATTGTGAAGGAGACTTTACACAGACCAGTAGCAGTAGCAACACTGTCCTCACGGCTGCTCGAGGGGGAAAGTGTGGAGACACAGCCATGCCGTGCTCCTCTTGAGTGCGTGGGGACCTGCAGAAGGTTTACCTGACTAGCAGCTTAGGGATGAAACACTGCAGAGCAGACAAGGTGAGATGCATTTAGGGAATGATCTGCGTGATGTGTGCTGATCTCTGGGTGTGGGTTTGCAACATTCACTCACTTCAGCTGCCCCGTGCTGGCAGTTGCTCCCAGGTAGAGGGGGGTTTGGCTGTGCTGCTCTGCTGGGATCTCTTCCTGGGCCCAGTTCAAACATTGCTTCAAGCTCTTCCCTACTTTCTGAGGAGACTCTGAGTAGTTGGAGATTCCCAGACCTGAGGACCAGGGAAAAGAATGGTATTTTCTAGTGAAAGACATGGGAGAAGTGTGAGAGCTGTTACCCAAGAGGTAGCTATCCTAGGGCATGGTTAAAGACAGGATCTGTCACAGGCAGAATGAAGGAGTTCCTCCAGAGAGCCACCCTGCTAAAATATGGTACAGGGAGCAAAATGGCATGTGCATGTAAATCCCAAGTGGCACAAAGTGAACCCAAGCTCTGCTGCTGCGCCATCCTGTAAATGTCCACGTTGTCAGCTGATGCTCTTGGCCCACAGAGGAAGAAATGTGACTTTAGCCGCTATAAAAACTTACGCAAAAAGACACACTGCCACGCAGATAGAGCTGAGGCTGATGTGTCAGCGCTCTCCACTTCCTCTTGTGTTGGTGAAGGTGGCTTCCAAGCCTTGTGCCTGCAAGCAAGACACCTCTGCTCCAGAGGAAGCTGGTGCTGTGCAGAGAGCAAGCCTTGACTCATCTGTCTGGCAAGATTCATTGGGGTCTGAAATGCTGGTTTTGAACTGCTGTCCAGAAGGAGCCACACTTCCCCATCCTCTGCCCACTCTCCTTCCTGGCCGCGTGACTCCCTCACTGTGTGCTTTGCTCTCCTGGGCCCAGCTGGAGTGGCCATAGGGCTGAACTTGCCCTGTGGCCACTCAAATGCTGTGACCACACTGCCATGCAGACCAAGAACCACTACTCACATCTAGGAAAGGGACAGCTTTGGTTGCCGTTTTTAAACCAGCCAGTGAACATGGCGGCAGTGAAGGGACACATATAATAAGGTTTCAGGGAGCCCTTATGGCATCTTCTGTATGTGGTTTGTGTTGCTTACAAACAAACCCTCTTCCCTGCTGCTTGTGCAGCTGCCCTCCCACAGCTCACTGCTACTGAGAGTTCAGGGGTTCCCAGCATCCTGCTACAATCGGGCTTCAACATCAAAGCAAGATGGAGAGATAGGGAAGGAAAACCCCAAGCCTTCATGCATGAAACCCTTCCAGCTGCTTCTAGCACAGACAAACTGATTCAAACTAGTGAGGAAGACCCCAATATTCTCAAAAACATGACATCTAAAACCAAACTGAACTCATGCTTGTGCATGTGGGGTTGGAATCTTCTCTGGTGTAGCTCTGCCCAGAGTACAGTCAGGAGGAGGCAGAGGATACCAGGAGTCACCCTGCAGCCAGATTTGTCTCTGAGCCCCATCTCATCTCGGTGAGAAGCTCTGCCACTGATCCACATGGACATCAGGACCAGCCCCAACCCCTCTGTGGGCTTCCCTGCCTGCAACAGGGAGTAATAATGTCCCCTGCTACTGTGGAGTGCTCTGATGTCCAGCTGTGTAGGGCTAAGTCTGCCCGTGTCAAGAAGAACCAAGCTGAAAACAGGCAGCCTGTGTTTCGTGGTCACCACTATTTCAGCCTACAGCTAGATAGAGCTGAGGAAATGGTCCATGCACAGATCTCTAGGTTTCCATCCATCCCATGCCAGCCCCACAGACCATGAATCAGGCACCTTACCTTGTATGCGACAGGAACTACATTCCCTGATCACCCCGGTCTTGTTTGCCTTGGTGGTGGTCCACTGGTAGATGAACAGGAGGGTGTGGAATGGGCCAGCATCCAGGACAATGCCATACTGGAAGAAAACCCCAAAACGTTCTAGATAAACACCATTTTGTTATTGTAGGGTCACTCGGCATTATGTAGGTACCACAGGTGAGCCCGGGGCCTGCACTGCAGTATCTGAGTTAGCTTTTCCCTTCAAAGAAAGGGTGAAGCCAGAAGATGATGTGGATTCTCAGGGAACCATCTGCGTTTCTGAATATACATAAGGAGCAGTAGGAGTGGAGAAACACCCACAAATACGTCAGCCCTGCAGTGGCACGCTCTGTAGCTCTTCCTGAAACCAGGCAGAGGGCTCCCACTGAGAGCTGAGCCACCTGGAGCTCAGGAAAAACAGGTCCTAAAGCAGTGGGAGATGGCACAACGTAGGCTCTCGGCTGATTCTGGGGCTCAAACTGCTGCTGGTTTGGTTTGGTTTGGTTTGCTGAAGAGATAAGGGGGTTGCGCAGGAATTGGAGTGCTGTGGCTTGTTCCTGCTTCTGAGGAAGCCGAGACTCCCGCTCTGCTCTGCAGAAGTGGTGTGACAGGGGCAGGGTTCGCCTCGATGCCTGTCAGACCTGTGGGAGCTGCAGCGTGCTGGGACCAACCAGCACGTTCAGCAGCCCTGGGGAGACCAAAATTACGTCTTGGCAGAAACAGCAGCAGCAAACATGAGATTTCTCAACACCTTGTCCACTGACAGTTCTCCTACTGCCTGGCGGTGAGGCCGAGGACTTTCTTTGTCTCTTTGGAGCCCTCAGCGTCTGCTCTGTTTGCTGCTGCCTGAACCTTGCTGAGCTGTACCTCATATGTCCTCATATGTGAGGTTAGGAAATGAGAGGGCACTGGGGTATCTGCAGCACAGCTCTGGATCTGGTTTGGATGTCCACACTCAAAATAGCCCCATTGCTAGCCTAGGGTCTTCTCCTCATCCCCTGTGGAGTACCTCTCCTATGATGGAGCCCCTCTGCTGTGAGGGCAGGGTGAGGGAGGTGGGGGTGTTCAGCCTGGAGAAGAGAAGGTTCCAGGGAGACCTTAGAACCCCTTGCAGTCCATAAAGGGGCTCCAGGAGAGATGGGGAGGGACTCTGGATCAGGGGGTGGAGTGATAGGACAAGGGTGAATAGTTTTAAACTGAAAGAGGGGAGATGAGATCTCAGGAAGAAATTCTTTGACGTGAGTGTGGTGAGAGCCTGGCCCAGGTTGCCCAGAGAAGCTGTGGCTGCCCCATCCCTGGAGGGGTTCAAGGGCAGGTTGGAGGGGGCTTGGAGCAAGCTGGTGTGGTGGGAAGTGCCCCTGCCCAGGGCAGGGGGATTGGACTAGATGATTTTTAAGGTGCCTTCCAATGCAGACCATTCTATGATTCCATGATTCTATTGCTTACCTGAAGGAGATATTGTCTCTTAAGGGGCTTTTCCATAGTCCAATAGCTTCACAGCCTCAGTGTTGCTCCTAAGATTCAGCAAATATTGGATCAAAAAGAGGAAAAGTATCCCCCGGGTTCAGTTCTGTGACAGGCTGCCCTGTGGCTTTTTCTTCTTAACCATTTCTTTCTCTGCCTCCACCTCTCCTTTACTTTCACGAAGTGTTGCTGCTGGTGAAGATGTAGCAAAATGAGAGTTTATGGAATCTTTATCTCAGAAATACACAGCCCTAAGGTCACGCAGAAAACATCACTCAAACTCAACACAGAACCTCGGTTCTCTGAGCCTTTTCTGTCTCTTTCTCTCCCTTGTGAAATTAAAATAACGAAAAGCCAAATAAAGGCATCAAAACGTAAAACATCAGGAAGAACCAACCAGTGAACAAGTCCTAAGGCTGATACAGCTGTTTCAGCACGGTTGTGTCTCGGGGCTTTGCCAGCCTCAGCCTCCAATGATTTGGGAGACCTCAGGTAACGTCAAAACATTTCACTGTTTGTGCTCCGAGTGCTAAATCACTGCGAGGCTGTGGCCAAATAGTGAGCTGTCAGTAGGAAAAAAAAAAATAATGAGGGGAAGCTGTCTTGCTAACCAAGAAGTCAGTGGGATTTTTTCCCACCGCCTTCCAAGGAACTCCTACACTTTTAGCTTTGCACATCCCTTTCTTGACCAGTGGCCATCCCTTGCTCTTATCCCCTAGAAGTCACCCGGGTTCACGGGTGATGCTGTACACACACTGGTGTGCAGTACTTGGGCAGTAATGGACACCTGCAAGTTGAATATGTCCATGAATTAGCCCAGCAAATTACCCCACGCAAGGAGCCCACTTTCATTAATTCACAGCAGAACCAGAGATACTGGAGTGGTTGCTTCCAGACTTGCCAGGGCACACCTGGATTTATCCCGTATCACAATTTGCCTTTAATGGCACATCATACAGCCAGGAGAGACCACTGAGGTCTCTGACCCCTCCGCTCTACATAAATGAATTTGCACACTGATTCTTTCCCCTAACTCTTCAATTCTTTCCATAATTAAAGCTGCTGGTGCTTTATCTACAGTTTGAGTCAGCCTTGGGTTTTCTTCCAGTCTTCAGATCATTCTGCCCTCATGATCTAAACTGTATTTTAAATAGATGAGATCATTTGCTTCCTGCTCTGTGCTCTTTTTTTTTTTTTCTACAGGGATGCTCTGAAACTTGCTGAAGGCTTGGAGAGCACCTTCCTCACTTAATTCAACTCCTAAAAATACAGCATCCAATCAATGTTAGTTATCTACCCTGGCTTTGCAGTTGGGAGAGAGGAGAGAAGTACTTGGTAGACAATTTTCCTTTCCTAAAATAAGTGTCAAAGAGCTATACATCACCCTTTTGCTGGCCCTGATCTCTCTCCAGGGGGGATGGGGAGAGTTGAGCTGCCTGGCGAAGTCTTGGAGGACCTAACTCATAGTTGGTGAAGGGAAAGGAAACCCTGGTGGCCCTTTCCATTTGCAGGCTGCAGATCTGCGATGTTCTCCATTGCTGCCTTCCTGAGCTTTGCAGAAACCAGTGGAGCTGCTTTTCCCCTGCCCTGCCAACACCAGTACGATTAACAAAGAGGCGTGTGGCTCTGGGAGCAGGTTGGTCCTGCTCCTCAGAGATGCCCGACGCATTTCCCAACATGTTTTACAGGAACTGTCAGTAGTTGGCACTTCATAACATCATCGTGGTCCTTCTTGGTCGTGTGCTGATGCTCTCAGGCAGAAGGGGGAGCCCATACATTACTTTCTGTGTGTAATCATCTCAAAATAGTGATACAAAGCCACCAAATCAGTAGGTTCTTTTGGAACGTGAGAGCGTCTGTTCCGAGAGCTGATGTTACAGGCGCGTACAACTAGGGGAAGGCAGGCTTGTAGAGCCCAGATTAGTGTTATCTATTCCTTTACAACAATGAGAAATCAAGGAAGATTTGAATTCTAAAACAACTTTATCATGTGTCATCACACTAGTTCAAATGCTAGAAAGCAGAATTTAATTAAGAACGCGTTAAACAAACAAAAATACAGAGGGAAAACAGAGCCTTTAGAAATAGAATAAGTCATAGCTGCATGACATTTATTTTTGTTAATTTACTTACACACCCCCTGGGAATCCAAGTCAGTGATCTGTATGGTACTGCTATGGTTATTCGTATAGAACCAGCACATCAGATCTTTCCTAAGAGTGCACGTGAATATTAAACTCTTAAAAAAGCTTTGGCCTTTTCCAGGGGACTTCTACCAGGTTGGGCAACTAAATAAAGGCACTGAGTGGTCTTTTTTATCACTGCCCAAATCCTCTTCACATCCTTTCTCAGTGCAGAAGCTCGCAGGTGTGCCATGTCCTTCACTCGCAGCTCCTTCTCCACCCTATAACCAACATTTTGGTCCAGGCATGTACCCCCGGGGAACCCCATAACTCATTTTAGCTCTGCCTTTGCATTTCATTCCCTGGGATGGGTTTCCTGTAATTTTCCCTCCAAGAAAGGGTTTGATTGCTCTTTCTGATGAGTTTGAAAGCAAGTAGATTCTGTTACTCATGGCTTTATCACGATCTGTGCTGTCCTTTAGTGGCATTACCCACCTGCTGGCTGCCATTAATACCTTGGCAAAGATTTTGGCCCTAAACCTTGTGACTGCATGAAGTTGTATTAATATAAGCTCAGGTTAGATTTAACCCACATCATATGTGTGAGTGGGTTTTTTTTCCACCTGGTTAATCGATGCTGTGTTGGAGTTCATATACACCATTGAGTTTCACTAGTTTAGGTAGATTTATTAGTCAGAACTCTGGTTTTATCCCATTCTCCTTGCTCTGTGAATAAAACTGCCTAGATGCATAGATGCAGTTACACAGTTGAAGCAGTCCTTTTGGACTGGCTAATGAACTGGCTAATGAACTGGCTAATGAACACCCAATATGAGTTGAGTTAAGATAACCTAGACTGGAAACGTGCACACAATCTGATGTCTCGGAGCTTCTATGAGCTTTGAAGATGCACTTCATCACCAGTTTCCCGTCGTGCAGGTTTTGAGTCTCAGACCGTGCCCAGGTCTGTCCTGCCCTTGCCAAAGGCAACACCAGGGAGCTTCTAAGAGGGATTAAATGGTCCCTGGAAGGAAGGAACCTAGGTTTTCTTCCCTGCTTGATATCCTTCCATGAAGAACAGAAGGATGGAGCCTAAAGGGAACCGCCAGGACCATGCCCATGGGCTGCTCTGAGTGATGTGCTCTGCCCTGGGTGGTTGCTCTGCCTCCTTCAATGGATAAGACAGGCAGGAATTTACAGCAGACAAAATCCCCAGAGGATGAGGAGGCTGCAGAGAAATGTCCAATCAAGAATATGATCTTTTCCAAGGGGTAAGTGATGCTGCTGAGATGGGTGACAAGCAAAAAAGATGCCACTAAAATATATATATATATAAAATTCTACATCTGAGGAATTAAATTGATTTCATAGCTTCCATTTAAATGAAGAAGTGCAAGTTGTGCTGCAGAAATGCAGTGACAATGGACCTCTGGAAAGAGTGAAACTCCTAGCAGGTATCAATTCTATGATGTCAGAAATTTGGCTCATGATAAAGTTTCGAGACTGTGGGATTAACACACAGCTTCGGAGAGTTGAAGAGATCTCAGGTCCTACTGGGAGCTGAAGATGGACATCTCTGCTGAGAGAAGATCCCTTAAAACTAGGAGTGAGAACCTGGAGAGTACGGAATATAATCTGCCCAAGAATACATATTGAATTCTTATTACATATGACTTGGATGCTGGGGCATAAATTAACTTTTATTTGAGGCTGCAGTGCAAGCTTTGCCAAGAAAAACCCCACCCTGTAGAAGAGGGACAGGTTTCAGACTACGTGATAGAGAAATCCTTCCTGGTGTTGGTGTTTCTGCAGCTGATGTAAAGATAAACTCAAAAAGATAAACTGCAAATTGTTTCAGGAAATGGTGTGTCTGTTCAAAGGCTGGAAATCTGTCAGAGTCTGTTGCTCTGATAGGGATTATATGCAGAGAAACTGGAATTCAGGGAGATGTAGAAAACAAAAAATATAAATAATAGGCAGCCCTGCATGTAAGCATAAAAGTAGCAAAGGCAAAGCCAAATTTTGAAAAGAAAAATGCCACAAACAAAAGTTGAGGATAGAAAACTTTAGCATAGGGGAGCTCCGTTGAGCAGTGAGACTGTGGTCCTGAAAAGTGTGCTGGTTAGTGGTTTGACAGAAAGCAAAATAATTTTTCCCATAAAAATTTATGTAATAGAGCAATTGAAATGTGCAGGAACATTATACAGCAGCTTAAAATCATTCCCATCCAAGCCCCATCCCTGAACAAAAGCACAAGATGATAGTGTCAGTGTGATACTTAAATAACATAATATTGAATTACTTAAAATGTTGCACTGCATACGACTGTATCTTTTTGGGTATTTCAATGTAAACAAACAGAATACTAGAAAAAAAATATTGTATTCACCAAAATAATTTGGTGACAGGAGAGTGAAGGACAGAAAAATAGTCCAATGACAGAAGTTAGCAGAGCAGGGTATCAAATGGTTGACAGTGAATTTGCAAAACATGGGGTAGGTAAGTGATGGAGAGTAGGGTATTACTGTGCTATTAAAGACCTTCCCCTTTCTTTCAGCAGAAATTTGAAAAATTGTAGCACAGAAAAACCACACACAAGAGCAGAGGCTTATGTTGGAAAAGTAAATATATATATAAATATATAAATATATTTAAGAAATCTGCAGGCTCTTGGTCTGGAGTGACGTAAATTTATTTGCGTATGCTGTTAGAAAATGCATGTCAGTTCTGGATTAGAAACAGAGAAGCTGGGGATTCACATCAACACCGTGAGAAAATGTAAAGAGTCTACTGTGAGGGGACTGCACAGTTAAAGACCTTGCAACCTTAGAATAATGTCTATATGATGTTAAAATGTAGGTAAAAAGAGCAGAGGCCCATACAGAAGTTGCTCCTCATCAGGTAGGTACTAGACCAGGGTAGACCTCTACATCCTGAGAATGGCTGTCCTGGAGGAGGCTTGAGGTCCATCTACCTCAGGATCCTGTCTCATGGTGGTGAGTGGTGTCTAGAGAAGAGTAGAAGAACAGCTGTTAACTCTTCAGGCTGTAATGAAAGTTTTTTGTCCTGCTGGTGTCCTAAGAGTGTTTGCAACAGGAGGTTACAGCAGCAGAGCTCCATAGGAGTAACTTTAGGAAATCCAGATTTGTCTTGGCAAAACTGTAAACTGGCCCAGAAGAGTTTTTCAGATGGGCTTTGAAGAGTGACTGTATGTGATTGAGAAGGTTCTCCCTCCTGACATGCTCCTTTATCTGCCTGCTCTGCTTTAGCTGGGGTTGCCAGCAGTACTTCCCAACCAGGAGTCTCCAGCTGAAGCTGCACTTCCCCGTTACACTGCTCCTGGGGGTGTCTCAGGAGCTAATTTCTTGGATGACCTTGGATTCCACCCTTCTGGCATGTGCGTCCCACAGCTGGGGTGTTGGGGACCAGTTGGGCTTGGGTTACTGTCCCGAGGGAGAGTCAAGGAGTAAAGGAGACTGAGGGGAGACCTTCTCGCTCTCTACAGCCTTGGAAGAGGCTGCCCAGGGCAGTGGTGGAGTCACCATCCCTGGAAGGATTTAAAAGACATGGAGATGTGGTGCTGAGGGACGTTACCGTTAGTGGTAACTTGGCAATGCAAGGTTAATGGTTGGACTTGATGATCTTAAAGGTCTGTTCCAACCAAAACAATTCCATGATTCTGTGAGGACTGTGGCTGAGCTTCCTCATCGGAGCATCACTGGATACGGGTGCTGAAGCAGACCAGCATGTTTCCTCATGGGCTTTTGGGCACCAGGGCATCCTGCAACACTGGATGCACTGTCACACTGGTGTCACGAGCCATTTGGGACCAAGGTCTCAGACACTTCGGGGGTGCTCCTGTTCTCCTCGACCCCTCGCATAGGGAACACTGCCTCGGTGCTGTCCCCGCTTCTACCTTCCCTCTTGAGTGCTAAGAAGTTGCTAAGCAACTTCAATCCATCTAGCAACCAGCAGCATCACCACCACGAGGACACCGCGGCCTGGATGTTTGGGTACCATTTTGTCCTGCAGCAGCTATTGCACCTGGGAAAGCCTCATCCTTCCTCCTCCTCCCCAGCTGAGAGTGACCCCAGGGATGTCCACAACTTAGCACAAATGTGCAGGGGTACCAACAGATAAAAATTGGAAAGACCTGGTCTTTATATGAAGAACCAGCTTTGGGGTCATTTTGGCATGGTGTGGATATTCATCAGCATGAGCAATATGGGACATTTGCAGATCCAGCTCCCTGCTGGCACCCAGGGGTTGGGTGATGCCGTGTGGGGTGGTGGGGAGTGTATGGGGACAGGGTGGGTGCTGGAGAGGAGACCACCCGGCTTGACTCCCCACAAACCCTCCAGCATGGGCTATTCTCGCTGGCAGATGGACCTCACCTGATGTTGCTGAGATGTTTGATATGCCCATCCAGGATTTTCAGCTTTAGCACCCTAAACACGTGGCTGACCTGGCAAGTCTTCATTGCTGAGACTTTTTTCTTTTCCACAGAAAGTAAAAAGCTTAACTACAGGGATATAGTCACGGATATCAAGAGAAGTGTGGCCAGAAGGTCACGGGAGGTGATTCTGCCCCTCTGCTCTGCACTTGTGAGACCCCACCTGGAGTGCTGTGTCCAGCCTTGGAGTCCTCAACACAGGAAGGACATGGATCTTTTGGAACGGGTCCAGAGGAGGGCCACAAAGATGATCAGAGTGATGGAGCACCTCTTCTATGAGGACAGACTGAGAGAGCTGGGGTTGTTCAGCCTGGAGAAGAGAAGGCTCCGGGGAGACCTTATAACAGCCC
>JAOQGH010000007.1:10573585-10584151 GCA_025769975.1 Gallinago jamesoni | reverse complement strand
TCTCCAGCAGTTCCCTGTCCCTCTTGAACTGGGGAGCCCAGAACTGGACGCAGTATTCCAGTTGTGGCCTCACCAGTAGGGAGCAGAGGTGAATGACCTCCCTGGAGCTCCTGGCCCCACTCTTCCCTGCAAAGCCCAGGATCCCTCCTGGCTGCAAGGGCACATTGCTGGTGCATGGAAAGTTTGCTATCCACCAGGACCCCCAGATCCTGCTCCTCAGAAATGCTTTCCAGCAGGTCCATCCCTAACCTGTATTGGTGCCTGGGGTTAGGACTCTACATTTGCCTTTGTTGAACCTCATGACGTTCTTCTCTGCCCGGCTCTCCAGCCTGTTCAGATCACACTGTAACGGTGTTAGCCGGGCAGTGTGCCCCAGCCCAGGGCTCTGGGGTTCGCCCGCCTCCCTCAGCGCTCAGCCGATGGCCAGTGGCCGGCAGAGCCCGCGGGGAGCCTGCGCACCCCCTGGCGGAACCTTTGTGCGGCGGAACCTTATTGTGGCGGAGCGAGTTCCGCGGGGCGGGGAGAAGCGGCGGAGCGCGCCGAGCGAAGCGGGGCCGGGGGGGGGGGAAGCCGTGGCGGGAGTGGGTTCTGCCGGGGTCCGGGCAGGTCGCTATGTACGCGGGGCTGCAGGAGCTGGGGGTGGCTAACGGCGAGGACCTGAAGGAGACGCTGACTAACTGCACGGAGCCGCTGAAGGCCATCGAGCAGTTCCAGGTGGGGCGTGTCGCCATGGAGATGCCCAGCGCCCGTGGCGGGGGTGCAACCGGGGCCCGCCGCGGGGCCACCCGTGGTGGGCCGGGGCTGTGGGCTGGTAGAGAACAGGAGAAGCCCCCAAGTGGGGTCTTTTGTGGTATTTTCCTCTTTTTATTTTGTAACCAGCATGTCTTTAGCAGTCCGTGCTGTCGTTTGGTGGCTGGCGGAGCCGGTTAATCCCTCGCCACCGTCGCTGTCTGCTGTTTGTGTTGGCAGACGGAAAATGGAGTGCTCCTGCCCTCGCTGCAGTCGGCCCTGCCCTTCCTGGACCTGCACGGCACCCCCCGGCTGGAGTTCCACCAGTCGGTATTCGACGAGCTGAGGGAGAAGCTACTGGAGAGAGTCTCTGCCATTGCTTTGGAAGGGAAAGTCGAGGAGAGGTTTGTCGGCAGTCTTGTCAGTTATTTGGAGTGAGCTGAGGATTTTGTGTGAAAATTAGTTGCAGTAGAGAACAAATCGTACGAAGAATGATTGAAGGAGCTGGGACTGTTTAGTTTGAGGAAGAGGAGGCTGAGGGGAGACCTCATCACTCTCTACAACTACTTGACGCTGTAAAGAGGTTGGTGCTGGTCTCTTCTCCCAGGTAATTAGTGATAGAACAAGAGGGAATGGCTTTGAGCTACAACAGGGTAGGTTTAAACTGAACATTAGGAAAGAGTTTTTCGCAGCAAGAGTGGTCAGACACTGGAAGAGGCTGCCCAGGGAGGTGGTTGAGTCACCATCTTTGGATGTGTTTAAGAGTTGTTTAGATGTGGTGTTGGGGGATCTGGTGTAGGGGAGAACTTTGTAGAGTAGGGTTGATGGTTGGACTCGATGATCCCAAGGGTCTTTTCCAACCTGAATGACTCTATGATTCTGTGAATGACTTGTGCAAAGGAAACAGAAGTTGCTAGGGGATCAAGTCCCATTGGCTTTGAGGTGAGCCACTTTGGTCTTTCCCTGTAACGTGGTACTTAGTCTCTTGCTCTTACATATTTTCAGATACAAGAAGCTGGAAGATCTCTTAGAGAAGAGCTTTTCCCTGGTCAAGATGCCTTCCATACAGCCTGTGGTGATGTGTGTCATGAAGCACTTGCCAAAGGTAAAGCCCCCCACCAGCTGGGCTGTTCTGTTACATCTCCCTTGTGTAGCTTCTCTGAGCTGTGCTGCCAGCTGGGCTGCACGCTCCATCTGCTGACCTTCTGTAAGTTAGTTGTTCAGTGTTAGGAGCTAACTGAAAATTTACTACGTTCTTATATCTGGTAACAACTTAGTAGACTAATTCAAAAAGCATTTTACATTTTCATAATCAGCTGAGACTATTTCCCTGTTTTATTCAGTACGTGCAGCTTCCTAAAAGCAGTAAAGTTCACTGATAGGTAAATTTTTCCATAGTTGATTTAAAAATCTATGGCAACTGGAAAATAAGACCTGAAGAATGCAACCAGAAGTAGACAGGAGTAAGATTCAGATGAGTGAAAGAAAAATCTCTAGGAGTAGTCTTATTAAAAGCATCATCCTGTACTTAAGGAAATGGATTCAAAACCACTGCTAGAACTTACAAATTACTGAGTTTTGAAACCTCACCTCACATCTTAGCATCATAGGTTTAAAGGGAGTCTTAAGTGCTTTAGGACTGGCTTATTGTTGCAGGAGTAGAGAAGGCCAACAATGAGTCTGATACTGCCTGTTATTTAACTATTTTGTTGTATAAATTCCCAGACTGCCTGAGGTGATGATTTAGATGTTTTCTGCAGTCTGTAGTGACGTATTTCTTGGACAGTCGGTTGGGTAAGCTGCTGTGCACTCTGGTAACTGCTCTGTTGATCGTAGGTCCCTGAAAAGAAGCTGAAGTTAGTAATGGCTGATAAGGATTTGTATAAAGCATGTGCGGTGGAGGTGAAGCGCCAGATCTGGCAAGATAACCAGGCTCTGTTTGGTGATGAGGTATCTCCGCTGCTGAAGCAGTATATCCTGGAGAAAGAAAATATTCTCTTCAGCAACGATATTTCTGTCTTGCACAATTTCTTCAGTCCGTCTCCCAAAACGAGACGTCAAGGAGAGGTAAGGACAAAGAGACCTCTTACTACATGCTTGTGAATGGAACTCATCAGCTTTCAGTCAGCCTCGTCAAATAACAGTGTCCATTTCTCACACCCACTTCGCTGCTGAAGATGTTTGGCTAAACAAAGTATTTGCAAGAAATACCAGGCTGTTTTCTCCTGCATATGTTGATGAAAGCAACAGGAATTATTTTAATAGTTACTCAGTGCTGTGTAATAATTGATTAATGTTTTAAACTGTTTACGAGCATTTAAAAAATAGCAAGGCTAAATTTTTTCTTTTATTGCTCTGACTTTTCTTTTATAGTCTGGCTTTGATAACCCTCAGGTGTTGTGAAGGATGAGCATCTCTATCAAATCAGATTGAGTTTCTTAAATTTCTTTTCTTGGGACTATGTTTTTAGCAGGACTGAGTCTGAGAAAAGTTGTTTTTTTTTTCCTTTGTAAAGATTGAAACTTCTAGCTAAGGTGGCATTTGGAAGAGTTGCTCTTTGAATGGAGTTACTGAGATGTCTGAGCTGATCCAACAATCAGCTGCAGGAAGGGCAGGTGCTGCTTCTTCCCTCCCCGCCTGCAGCTCTGGCGATCATCAGACCCTCCCATGAGACCCCATATACAGCTCAATAATTGTCACAGAAACTCAAATAAAAGCAGAAAGTAATTTTCCAAGGCAGTGAGTTGGATCTGTTCAAAGAAGAGATCAGCAGGCACCGAATCCATTGCAAGGAGAAAGGCTGGGTGGCACAGGCAGGTTTGGTGTAGGGAGCAGTGGCATAGGTGTCAGGAAGGAGTCTCCTCTTGGCAACAGCAAGTGATTACACTGGCTCAGCTGTAACGAGTCACTTTACCTTGGGGGGCTTTTGCTCCAAAAAGGAAATACCAGAGTTTCTGTAAGGACCTTGCTATCGAGAATGCTAAAGAATTGCAGTGATGAGGCAGTATAAAGCTTTAATTTCGGAGAGGGTAGCACATCTCTTACGTGGGGGGTGGGGTGGGGTTGGTTTGGCTCTGTTTGGCTTTCTAAAGCCCGTTTAGTGTGAGTGCTCTGGTGCAGTTCACTTTAGGTTTACGCTGCAGGCTTGTGGTTTAACGCCGGCGGGCAGCTCAGCACCACACATCTGCTTGCTCACTGCCCCCGCTGGGATGGGGGGAGAATCAGAAGGGTAAAAGAAAGAAACTCATCAGTTGAGATAAAAACAGTTTAAATAATTGCAAAGAAATTGAAAAAAAAGTAAAAGGAAAGCAAAAAAACACTCAAAAAGAGAGGAAAATAAAACCCAAGAGAAACAATTTATGCAAATGAAAACCATTGCTCTCCACCAACCAACTGATGCCCAGCCAGTCTCTGAGCGGTGGGCCCCCCTCAACTTCCCCCCCCAAGTTTTATTGCCAAGCAGGACACTGTATGGTCTGGAACATCCCTTTGGGCAGTTGTCCCAGCTGTGTCCCCTCCGAGCTCTTTGTGCACCCCCAGCATGTTGGGGCGATGTGAGGAGCAGAAAAGGCCTTGACGCTGTGTAAGCCCTGCTCAGCAGTAACTAAAAATCAGTGTTATCTACCCTATTTTTGGCACAAATCCAGAACATAGCCCTGTAGAAGCTACTATGGAGAAAATTAACTCTATCCCAGCCAAAAACAGTAGAAGCCTCGCCGTTATTCTTGTGCCTGTAGCCAGAAGATAGAGAGAAATAAAGACGGACTTCCCAAGAAAAGTGACTTTTGTTCAGGTTACAATAATTGTAAATTATATTCATCAATAACAGGTACTGCTTCTTAGCTCTTCCACAAAGCTGAGCGACTTATTTTACAAATGCTTCCATTTCCTTTTGCAGGAGAGCTTTCTCTTGACGTTCTTTATTTCATTATGCCTGTGAAATTTTTGGTGAACAGCTCTTGAACAAACGCAGTTGAAAATCTTGATAGAAATGGTTCCTTTTCAGGAACTCATGTCAAGTGTGGATGTTTTAATCTTGATAAATAATGTAAAATAATTAATTTACTTTTTTTGTGTGTGTGAAATAACAGTATCTCTTGGTACTGAGTGCACGTTTTTCCCCCCTTTGAGTGCAGGTGGTTCAGAAGCTGACCCAGATGATCGGGAAGAACGTGAAGCTCTATGATATGGTGTTGCAGTTTCTGAGAACCTTGTTCCTTCGGACAAGGAATGTTCATTACTGCACTCTACGGGCAGAGCTCCTGATGTCGCTGCATGACCTGGAAATCAGTGAAATCTGCACCGTTGACCCCTGTCACAAGGTATTAATCATGTGGGACAGATAGGAGTGTTACTGGAGCATTTTCTGTTTCGCCCACTCCTGTGCGTACCTGCTGCCCTGCAGGACTTCAGCCCAGAGAAGATGACTCCTCTCTGTGAAGAGAGTTCAGACCTTGAATCCAAAAGTCATCTTATATTCCTTGGAACCTCAGGTGAAAATTTCATCTTGGTTAACCAGCAGCTTGCTTTCATTTCATAACCCATAAATCATTCAAATTTATGGTACTTGTGCAGTGTTAAAAACAGCATTTAATCTGATCTATGTAGGTGCTGCAAAAAATAATCACAAATACTAGGTAGCCCCAGGTTCTTAATCAGATTTTGCTTCCCTCCCTGCTGTGCCTGGTGTGATATACTTCATCAGTCAATAAACTGTATAGAACATTAAATACTTTGAATCTTGAATTATAAGAAAACATTAAGCAAATAAAATACTGGGGGGTGACAGATGTGGTGTTAATGTCACACCAGGATCTTTTCTGTGGTCAGCATCACTCTAATCTAGAACAAAACTTTTTCTCATCAGGAATGTTGCTAAGTTTTATGTGTGTTCAGCTTAGAGAGAGTATCTTCTAGAGTGGTGATGTTACGCATGTTTTTTTAATGTCTTCTGATCAATAGTCCCCAAATCATTGTGTACACTGACTGAATAAAAATGGGCAGTTCTTGAACAAGTTGCAGATCATTTTCAGTGCCCTCGTTTTGCCACTGCAAAATGCAGTGACTGCTGCAAGGAAAGGAAGCCACAATGAAAGCGTTTCAGCAAATTCAAGTTGTTCTTTTTGGCAGCTGAAACATTGGGGGAAAACGTATGTTGTTTTCTGAAAGGGAAAAAAAGCCCTATTTCACTTAATTGTCTCTTTTACATTTTGATGGCACAGCTGTAAAGCAGAAGCACCTCTGTTGTTACTGTCCCCTTCTTAGAGGGTGGGAGTGGTATTGCAATGGCTAAAATATCCCATATTATTATTGCTAAGTGATGCTGCTTCTTTGCCAGCCTTCTACTTTTTTAGATCCACTTCAGTCAGGTGTGCTGAGAAGTATATATTTTATATGTGCCTCTTCCTTAATTGCCAGGGAATTCCTCTGTTTGGAATGCTTATTTCTGACCTCGGTGTTTGTGACCAGCTTACTACCATACCTAAGCGTATTAATTCCAGATAATTGGAGGTCATTCCAGCCTGTTTGCTCTGGAATTGTGTATTTTACTGCTGGTTTACTGAGTTGCCGGTGTTCATAGGGCTTTTTCCTTTTTTCTAACAGTTCACCTGGTGCCTTGATGCTTGCATTCGGGAGAAGTTTGTGGACAACAAGAGAGCTCGGGAATTGCAAGGGTTTCTGGATGGAGTGAAGAAGGGACAAGAACAAGTGTTGGGGTGAGGCTCTTGGGCTGCTTATTGAGAATCTGGAAATGGGTTCCGGGCAGTCACAACGTTTGATGGGTGTTGTAGGTGTTAATTCTTCCCCAGAGCCAGCTGACAGCCAGCAGTGCTTCTGTGCAGTCACATCCAGTACGTTCACCAGCACTGGTGTGCTGGGGCATAGCCAGGCGTGTTCTGGGGACGTACTGCTGAGGTCACCACCCTCAAGTCTCCTCTGTGGCCTTTGTAGTGACTGGGGAAAGTCTCCTGCCTGATTTCAGCGCAGAAGACCTTCAGTAATTGTTTCAGAATATGTGCTCTTTCAAGTCAAAGTAATAACATTCACAGTGCTTTTACAAGGCAGGAGGAGGTTGATCAGGGGGACACCTGTAGGTGACAAAAAACAGAAATTCAGGTTTTACATTATCACAGTAAGTTACAGTACTTACCCTGTGTCTGCCTCTCTTCTTAAACTCACCACTGTGTGTGTTTATAAAAATACAGTGTACACACACGCACAATATTTTGATGGTACATCTGGTGCTTGGCAGGATTACAACAAAGCACAGGCTCAAACATCTTACTCCAGTGAAACACACTGGTGTCCTACAGCTGGGTATGAACTGTAGGGTGGGGTTGTTTGTTGTGTATGACGTGTTTGATTTGTGCTTCTCAGGGACTTATCGATGATCTTGTGTGATCCTTTTGCCATAAACACCTTGGCCTTGAGTACCATCAGGAACCTACAGGACCTGGTTGGGCAGGACACCTTACCCAGGGTGAGTGTTGCAGCTGATGTACTTAACCTGAACTGTAGTCTTCATTGAATAAATAGCATTCATCAACAAAGGACTGGCACTGTAGAAGAAATATGATTATGTTCTCAAATGCTTGTGTAAATTGAAATAAGGGAAATGTGATACTATCTTTCCGTTTTAGCGCATGCCATGGAGCTCTGCAGGAGCACTGTTTGGAGATGGGCCTTCTGGAGTTCTCTCAATTGACAATGCATTCTTTGCATGGCTCATTCTATCTTAAAAACTATGCATATATACAATCATATGTAGAATATGTGCCTCCCTGCTTTGTCCTTCCATGGGTTTGCCTAAGACCAGCAGCATCTTTTCCCTGCCACACTGAATGCAGTGGATTAGTTTACACCGTTCTGGTCTGTTGGCTGCAATATAATACAGTTCTTGGAAGTAGTGTCTGCAGGAGGTGCTTAAGCATTAGAGGAGGGAAGGAGGGTTGCCTTACAAGTGCTTGAACAGTGCGAGGCATTTGCTGGTTTCATCCCTGAGTTACTCAACCCAACAATAAAATTTACCAACTTCCTCATGACAATTTAAGACTGAAAACTGTTTTGGTTTCAGGGCATGATGTAAACAAAAACCCATTGTCATTCTTACATGCGCTTTCTCTTTCTTACTTCTGCTGAGATGACTTGATTTGTCCTGTCACACATTATATTTCAAAATACTAATTTGGCAGGACACATTTAAAAACGATGTTGTGATCAGATTAGCTGCATACTTCTTGGTGTGTACATAGAACATAAAACGTTACATAAACCCACGAACTCCCAGGAGTGTCTGTTATTTGATTCCCATTTGAGGAACCAGTTGTGAATTAAATCAGAGAACTGAATGCCTCTAGCAGTCTTTGATAAAGCTGCTAATCCAGGAGAGCTTTGAATGTAAAGCACTACTTCCAAATAAATGTCTATATGTGCAACGTGTGGAAGATCAAAATAGCTGGTTTTCTTCTCCCCTTAAAATTCGAGGAAAGCCCAGATCTGCTGCTGCTCCTTCGGATGCTGTCTTTGGGACAGGGGGCCTGGGACATGATTGACAGCCAAGTCTTCAAGGAACCAAAAATGGTGAGCCATTTTGATGTTTAAAATTTAACACGTTTAATTAAATAAATTTTGTCTTGTTTACTATTTTATTGTGTCCCAGATTTAACGTTCATTGTGCATACCTCTCATTGTGGCTTTCTTAGAAAAAACATGTAAGTGGTGGATGTGCTGTAAGCTTCATTTACCTGCTTTTTTTATTTAAAGGAATGCCTGGCCCTTACTGTTTTAAAATCAGACCGTACCTTTTGTAAATTCTGCACTGGTTGCTCGTTGTTCCAGGGAACTTCTACAAAACAGATGAGTTTGTAGAAGACATTTTGTATGAGGAAAGCAGGATTTCAGAGGCTGGTCTGGAGCTCTGGTAGCAGTGCAGCAGCTTTTCATTGACAGGAGAAATGTTTTCCCTTCCAGCTGTCTTCTTGTAGCTCTTCTGTGTTGTACCACGTTCAGCTACGATCTCCCCATGCGCTGGAAATACTTTGCCCAGTATTACAGGCAGCCCCGATGTAGGTTTGGAGCAGGTTGTGTTCAGCTGGTGGCAGGAAGGCTACCCATGGTGTTGCACAATAGGACTGTTTCTCAAGAGAAATTTGCTGTTTCTGTTCTGAACTATAAAGCAGCAAATGTCTACCTAGGGGGACATTTGAAGTCTCCAAAATACGTTACTGGCTGATTGCATGTTTAAATATACCACGGAAGGGATGTGTTTTAAACTCTCATTGTAACAAGTGAGCGTGACTGAAACTCCAAGGGTAGAACTGTGATTTGTCTCGTGGAGGTACTCTCATGAAACTCTTAGAAAGAAACTGTGAACATTTTCCTGAAGAGAATCTCCAAATCTTTATTTGTTTTGTGATTGCCACAAGCTGTAACCTCCCATGCTGTGAATGTGACACAGCGCAGGTTGATCTGCTTTGTGCGAGGAGATGCTCTTTAATGTTGCTGTTCCAGCTGTGCATCGATCCCTGTCAGTTTAGGGCATGAACAAAATGATCTGTAATTCTTGATGAAAGCAGTTTGGTACCATTCTTAATGTGCAGTGATTGGAAAAGGTCTCTCAGAAGAACTGCTACCTAATTGTCAAAGGATTTGCGCAGGAGTGTTTCTGTAGATGAGGTGAAGTACAGTTTTCCTAATTACTGGTGGAACGTGTAGAAGTGAATTATCCAATAATTTTGACTGGAACTGGATGTCTGATGGCTTGTTTTCCTAAGTGTAGCACAGGGCTCATAATATTGCCTCGCTATTTGTTACGGCACTCTGGGACCATTAGGTGGCATGAAGTGATTGATGAACGTGTTGTTCTTTTCCATCTGTTCCTCCGTCTCTCTAAGGAAGCTGAGCTGATCACGAAGTTCTTGCCTATGCTGATGTCCTTCGTGGTGGATGACCACACGTTCAATGTAGATCAGAAACTGCCCTCAGAGGAGAAGGGACCAATTCCTTATCCCAGCACCATTCCTGAAGCTTTCACCAAGTACGTAATCTCTTCCCGATTTTGTACAAATAGTCTTGTCACTAAAGCCAACAAAAAATGCTGTCTGTGGTAAAGTGAAGACTTTCTTGGGGTGAGATTTAATCCCAGTTAATCATGCCTGAATTTTTCCTTTAGCAGAACAGGTTTCTACTGCAATTCCTCAAATAACATTTATTTACATAATACAATATTTCTTGTAATGACCATTCTTTTGGCAGACTGAATAGGAAAGTATTTGGTATCACTGCTTTCAAATGTGCTGCTTGTGCAGCTTCCCACGCAGGGAATGAGGAGCGTTTGAGTGATATTTGGGCGCATCTGGACGAGTGCCCATGCTTGGTTCTGAAGAGTGCTATTGTAAATTTTAAAGCTGGCGTTTTTGTCACACAGACACTTGCTCTCTGTTGATAACCTATCAGTCCAGGGATGTCAAATAGATAAATAAAACCTCTGTGTGCTCTGTTGTACTCAGATCTTGCACTAATTTCCAGCACAGTTCCTGTCTGCGTGCCAGGATCTGGAGTAATGTATCCAGGTAGTTGTGCTCTCCTCTACAACGGTGTTGATACTTGACTTTTGGGAAACTAAAACAAGACAGTATTGGACTTTGTATCATTTTTGAGTACTTGAGCTTCTTCTAAAACCCATTTTGAATAGCACTTTTACCATTAATATGATTATAAATGTTCACAATCAAATCCAGCTGGTTTGATTGGGAGACAAAGTAATGTTTGCTGAATGCTAATTTTTTCTGGACTGTGGTAGCAAACATAGTGATGGTCATCACATTCAGTCACCAA
>JAOQGH010000007.1:10546981-10573485 GCA_025769975.1 Gallinago jamesoni | reverse complement strand
AGTAATGTTTGCTGAATGCTAATTTTTTCTGGACTGTGGTAGCAAACATAGTGATGGTCATCACATTCAGTCACCAAGGAGCTGCTTTTCAGTGGGTTTGAGGTTAGCCACCGCTCTGGCTGCTTGATTTCTATCCTCTTTTAAAAAAAAAAAGAATAAATCTGGTTTAGCTTTATTGATTAAGAAACTTTGCTTCTGCTGTAACAGATTCTTGCAGGAGAACAGAATAGCTTGTGAAATCGGGCTGTATTACATCCTTCACATCACGAAACTGAGGAACAAGAATGCTTTCCTGAGGCTCCTGCCAGCACTAGGTAAGTTTTTGTCTTGTCTCTATTCTTGTGCTGGACACCCAGGAGGGAAGTAAACCTGGATTCAGAGTTTCCAGAGTGATTTCAGAGGCAAAGATGTAATGTTCTGCTTTTGGATCTTCTGTTGAGGCCCCATGGAAGGGTTTGGTTCTGTCTGCAATTGGGATACATTCCTGCTTATCTGAGAATTTAGGGATAGTGGCTGAAGATCAGTAGTTCCTTAGGTCAGAGACTGTATTAATAATGAGATCAGTTGAGAACTGTTTGGAATGAATCAGAAAGATAGAAGAGCAGGTGCCTTAATTCTGTCACTGCTCATAGTAATTGCAGGTGACCAGAAATTCTTGGGGGGAAAAAACTGTAACAAAATAGGACAAACACAGGCTTAAAATCTTCCCTGGGATGACTTTCTTCACTGACTTCCTGGGGCTAAGTTGTAGGAAAGCTCTGGAGCAATTTTAGGAATTGCAGCTCCCAGTAGTGGAGGTGGGGGTTCACTTCCCACTCCCTTATCCCAGCTCTGGTGGTCTTTGAACCCTTGGCTGAACTGGCAGCTCATTTCCATGAGTTTTCTACTGGTCAGTGATTTGTATCTGATCACTGCGGGGTCTGAGGAGTGCGAGGAGGTGGATGTGACCGTGAACAGAGGATGGTGGAGAAGGATAGAATCATAGAATTTCCTTGGCTGGAAGGAACCTTTCAGATCGCAGAGTCCAAACATCAAGCTAACAGTGACAAAAAACATCACTAAACCATATCGCTAGTAGGGAACTTTGTGATTTTGGCAGGAGCAGCTGCTCTATGACTTCAGCCTCAGGGGAAACATGGGCTTTCTACATATTCTTCTCACCCCTCTGCTCCTAATCTCTTATGTTGGAAAGATCAAAGCCACCTACTTGGGCTGCCTGTTTTAAAAGGAAATCTCACTACAAAGTTTTCAGCAGGAACATCTTGTGAAGGTCAAGTTTTAGCACATCCTTGTCAGTCTCAGTTTCTTTCCTTTTCATGTTGTATAGTTGAGACTTTCAGTGACTTGGCCTTCAGTGATATTTTTCTGCATCTGCTCACTGGTAACCTCACGCTGCTGGGTGATGAATTTGCACTGGAGGAGTTCTGCACCAGTCTCTTTGATGGCTTCTTTCTCACTGCCTGCTCAAGGTAAACCTGATTTTCCTCAGACTTAAGTGAGTTTACAGGATACCCAAGAGAGCTTGACTGCTTTGAACTGTAACAGTTCAGCAAACTCGTGATGTATAGTGGAAATATTAGCCTGCTGCTGTTTTGCTTTAAGGAGAGGCTCATCATTTGGTGATCAAATTTTTATCAGCAAAATGTTAAGTCTGGGCTTAAAATTTCTCCTCCTCCTTCTTCTTCATGGTTGCTACAGTTAGTCCACTCCTGTTGAATAATTACATGAATTGCTTGAAAGTGTAAGGCTTGGGAGCATACAGGCTACAATTCTCAGGTGTTTTGGAAAATCATAGCAAAATTGCCAGGCTATGGGTGTGTGAATTATTCTGATACTGTTGCTGTAGCTTTTGTTCTCAAGATGGTGTTTGTTTATATTGCTTACTCTGCTTTAAAATTGTTTTTGCAGAAAGGAGAATGTACACAGACATGTGCTAAGGCTGCTGCTTCATCTGCATCACAAAGTGGCGCCTCCCAAACTAGAATCTCTCCAGAAGGCTTTGGAACCTACCAAGCAGGTAAGAAGGGAAGCACGAGAAAGGGAAAATTAATTGCAAATGAAAGCAGCTGCCTTTCCAGACGCTGCTCAATGGAACATGAGCTCTGCTTTCCCAGTGTACCAAGTTGTGTCTTAATTACCTTGTCACTTCCTCTTTCTGTGTTGGTTTGTGTTAAAACACACAGAGTAATTGCATACTTGGTGTTCGAGCCAGTGGTAGCTAGAATGAAGTATGACTCTCCTCTTCTTCCCTCCCTAATTCTCATTGTGCAGAGTGGGGAAGCTGTGAAGGAGCTTTATAACCAGCTCACAGAGAAACTGGAGCTTCGCAAGCCAAGTCCAGCCGAAACGACTGAGACCCCCTCCATGGAACTGCCCTTGCCCACTGTGCCCACACCAGCCCCACGCTGAGCTGCAGAGCGAGACAGGAGAAGGACTAACCTAGTGCTCTGCAGCGTGAACGCCCCTCTTCTGCCTTTCAAATGTCTCTGCCCTATGGGGTGGAAACAAAACAAAAAAGCCACTGAAGCTCTTTCAGGAAACACTGCAGTTTACCCAACTCACTGGCTCTTGCTGGTTAGAAAACTTTGTATGCAGTGCATTGCAAAGGTTTACTTTTCTTAAAGATAGCAGAGTGTCTTCTTGTAGGTCCACTTAAAATCTGACTGTACTTTTTTTTTTTTTTTTCAAAAAGAAAATGCATATTTTTAAGCTTGGCATCTTGTGTTTTTAAACTCTGTTTTAAGAACTTATCACTGAGTGTTCAACTCCATAGTGATTGAGCAGGTGGTGTGAACTCCCAAAGGCTAACCTTGGCTTTCTTCAGCTGTTCATTTGCTCCTCTGGGTCTTTGGAGAAGATGCTCAACAGAAGGAAATGTCAGAGGAGATAAGCTCCACTGATACAATGTCCCATTTGAGGCTCTAGCTCCTTTGGTACATGGTAAGACATGCAGCGTTGGTCAGAGATGTCCACCACTGTCACAAGACCAAGAAGCAGTCTCAGCTAGGCTCTTTCACAGAGGGCTCCACTTTTCTCCAAAGGAGTGGCTTGAAATGAGCCCTGAAGCCAGTGAAAAAAAAACAACCCAGAACTGGGATATTCCCCAACGACAATTGGGTTGGAGTGTAGGTGGAGTGAAATTTTGTCTTTGCAAAAGTAGCCTGTTTTTCATGGCTCATTTGTGTCGCTGCCTGTACTGTTACAGTTAATTCCTGTTCGGCTTTTATTGCTGCCTCGGTGTAAGCCTCAGGTGGAGTGTAGAGAAAGATGGGCATGGGAGAAGAATGAGTTGTGTGAGTTTACAATGGAATTTACACTGATTTCAGCAGGTACAATATGGCCAAAAAAATCTTGCCAGTCCCCTGTAAGCAAGAATCTGCCTCTCTGAGTTACTCTGAATGGCAGAATAATTCAGGTGGGAAGGCACCTCTGAGGGTGCGGGTCCAGCCCCAACAGAGCAGGACCAGTGGAGGGGAGGATGCTGAGGAGCAGGACTTTGTGTTTATCTTTGGTGGGTTTGGTGAGGTCTCTGTCAGGCTGTTTCTCCACCCTGTTAAGTGGGATCCCTTTGAATTATATTAGTCCAATTAATGACCCCTGAGGAATGCTGTGAGTAACGGGCTGCCCCTTGGACTTTGCTGTTGATGTGAGCCTGGTGTCCTCCCAGTTTTCCATGCAGCGACCTGAACTGTATCAGGCTGGTTTGGCTGTATGGATCCTCCAGGCAGTTGTGCCAAAAGCTGATTGAAGTCAAGGTGAGCTGCCACCACGCTCCCCTGTCCACTGAGCCAGGCATCTCACTGGAAGGTTATTGGGTTTGTCAGGCCCAATTAACCTTTGGAATGTACCCATCCATGCTGGCCGTGCCCAGTCACTTTCTTGTCCATCATGTTTCTGGATATGGTGGTTGGGTTTTTTTTCCTCCATTGCCCTTTGTTTCCTGGGACTTGAGCACTCCCAGTGCCAAGTCATGTCGATGAGACTTTTCCGTTTCCTGAAGCTGTGTCCTAAAAAGAGAAAGGAAAATCAAAGAAAGAAATGGACACTAGTTAAATAGAGGTGGAAATCCCTCCCCGAAGCTGCTAACTCCCTTTTTCCCTGTTTTTCTTCCTCTTGAGTTCTCAAGAGTCACATGAGGAAAGTGAGTGTCACCCCTGTTCATCACTTTGGTGCTTTATTTCTCCTTTTATGAAGGGGTGGTCTGTATCTCATGGGAGAACGGGAGGGCTGGTTAGGTTTGTGTATGTGACAAGGGCACTGTCCTCCTGTCCACACAACCTTTGTGCACCTCAGCTCCTGGGGCTGGTATTGTCTTTAGCAGGCTCTTGGCGGTTCTGGCACCGGACGTGTTGGAAACAGGAACAGGATATAACAATCTGGTCTTTCTTGCTTGGTTTTGTTTTTAAACAGTTTGAAGTGTCATGGTAACAACACAAAATAACATCCCACGCTGCTGGGAGACCTATGGCAAGGAACCTCCTCAGGCCCCTGCTTTGCTTAGACTTTACGGTTATTTTGGGGTTGTGTTGGGGATTCTCTCTGTCACTAAGGGTTTCCCTCCTCCTGTGTGCTGCCTCGATACTGTCCTGCACCTCCAACTTCTTCGAATCCAGGCTGACTCTGTGATTTACTGCTTGGTGGAAAGACCTCTTGTGTTTCAGCCTGTATCCACAGTACTGAGATACTGATCCATAAAGAAACTGAATCCCAGAGCACAAACTGGCTGTCACCTGTGGTGGTGGCTTCTTCAGCCAAGGAGGGGAAATCTGGGCAGCGGAGAGTGGGAGTAGCTGCCAGTCCATGTCTCCTGGCTGCCTTCTGCACAAAGGTGTGATGAGGAGATGCTTTTCAGAAAACATTGGTTTAGTGATGAACATCTTGGTCTCTTTCCATTCTTTGAGCTGAGAATGGTTTCCCCCCCCCGGTGCCAGAAATTGCACAGGCTCCTGTTGTGTGCACTCTGCTGCTCCTCCGGATGGCTGGGACGGATGCAGGCACATGGACCCGGTGAAGAACAGCTGGACAGTGGGAGAGAATTCCTTTTTTTTTGGTCTCTTTTTCCCGTTTCTCTGTCTGCAGCTCCATGCCTCTGGCTGGGACGCCGTGTGGGGTGCAGTGCTGTGGGGGTGCACTAGAGGGGGTGCCCCCCCAGCCCTGCCTTGTCCTGTTGCTGCTGGAAATCCCTCCCTGTTGGCAAAATAGATGGAGCTGGAATCACTCCCTGGTTACACGTAGGTCACAGTTTGTCTTTACAACCGGGGTGTGATACCTTTGTGATAGAAAAAAAATATGTATAATTTCTCCAAGCCCGCCCTGTGTGATCAGGGAGTGAATTTTTACTATGAATTCTAATGAGCTTGAGCAATCTGGTCCTCTGGGTGCTTCTCCTGAGAGATCAGAGTAACCAATAGCCCAGAGAGGTTCTTCAGGCTTTTTGGATGGTTAACATTTAACTGAAATTTTACGTTGAGCTGTGAAACAAACAGTTTGGATTGAGCTGGGTAAGGAGATGGATGGAGCACTGCAACTGCAGGGGTCAATAGAAGCAGCCGGTTGGTGAGGCCTGTGCCAGCAGAGGAACCAGGTCTTACATAAAATTAGTGGAAAATATGATTATTATAGCAAAATATTATTTACTGCCAAACTACCCGACACCCAAAGCATGCCTAGCATCCTTCCAAAACAGCCAGGTTCCACTTGACGTACTGATTTGATGCAGGATAGCTCTGTGTGGACTGAGATAAAAGGAGACCAAACGGATCTCCTTAGTCAGGAAGAATAGGGAGACCTCTTGGACACCCCTCAGTTGTTGTCAGTCCTCTTTGTTTTGCCAGGAACTGTTGGGTTTTTAGGTGATTCCTGGCCTTCCCTCTATACATTAGTTTAAAGGAAACCTGCCGTAGGTTTAATTTTGAAGATAAATGAATGAGTTATTGTGAATGCCCAGTGGGGAAAGCAGGAGCCTGTTGGGTTCAGGCATCTGGTTTCGGTTCACGGTGCTGGTCAGGGGTGTCTGCTCTGCTGGGAGTATGATTCTGGGGGTGTGAGAAGGTCAGTTCCCAAAGGAAAGGGATGGGTGATCTTGACTCTCTTGCAAGCACTTTAAGAAAGGAATTAGGTGAAATCCAGAGAAAATACATTTTTATTCCCCCCCCCCCCCCAATTTCTGCATTTAACTGCAACCCAGAGCAGTGGGATTTCTTAACCAACAGGGCAAAGAGAGGTGTTTGCCTCACCTCAGAAATGGCTATGGGTCAAAAGAGAGACCAGGTCTGAAGGAGACCTTAGAGGTTTCTCCCTAAGACCAGAAGAGGGTTCCAACAGCGAGTGGAGCAGGGCGTGGGGACACTGGTTTGTTTGATTCCTTTGCTGAGCTGAAGCAGCTGGGTTTGGGACCACGCATGGCCTCCACATCTGGGCTGTCTTCTCACAGAGGTGAACACAAAACTCGGGTTGTCCTGAAGTCCACCCTGCAGTCCCCATGTGTCTGGCTCCAGAGCACAGGTCCTAACAGACCAACCAGAGCCTGCTGTGCTGGGGTGGATCAAATGGTCACTGCTGGCAGCTCCCGGTGATGCCTCTCTGCCTTGTTGGTGGAGTGGCCAGATTTCCTCTTTACAGATGGAGAGCTGTCAGTGATCACCAGGGACCAGCTTCCACCTTTCAAGGCTGAGCAGGCCCTGGCATGGCCCTGCCTAAGGGAAGTGGCACTCAATGGTCATCTCCCCTGTCTTGAACTTGGCTACAAGACTTGGGCCCATCATAGAACGATTTGGGTTGGAAGGGAGCCTAAAGATCATCCTGTCTCACCCCCTGCCCTGGGCAGGGACATCTCTCACCAGACCAGGTGACTCAAAGCCCTGTCCAACCTGGCCTTGAACCCCTCCAGGGATGGGGCAGCCACAGCTTCTCTGGGCAACCTGGGCCAGGCTTTCACCACCCTCAGAATAAGGAATCCCTTTAATTTCATGTCTCAGCCCACTGTGCTGCCTCAAGTAAAGCTCAATTTTTGGCCAAATCAAGGAGCAGGGCATCAGGCTTATGACCTGTCCTCCCCTCCTTCCCAAAAGCTCTCTGAAAATGCATCAGTGAGCCTCATCAGAAAAGTTACTGACAAACACAAAAATCACAGCACTTCCTTTCTTGAACATTTAATACTTCAAAAAACCCTGACAATTTTTTTTTATCTTAATAATTTCAGCGGCCAGGGACCTCAGAGAAGCATCCATGGTGTTTTCACATGGTGTGTCCTTCACAGGTGCTGTACCTGTTCATCTCCAGATGACAGGAGGAGGACTGCTGGTCCTGAGAGCTTCTGTGGGAAAGGGAAGAGGTTGTCAGTCCCAAACAGCCTTCCTGATCCCTTCTCCTGGCTACTGGAGTGCCTGGAGACCCACCAAATCCTTCAAAGATTGGCTGCTGGGGCAGTGTGTGGTGGAAGCAGGTAGGTGCGTCTTCCTGGCCTGATGAGACTTCTGCTATGGAGAAGCACAGAACTGCACGGTAGCTACCAGTTCCCAATGCCCACCGTTGTCTGGTGGGAGTGGGAGGTCAAACCCAGGCATGATGTGGTCATCACCCTGGTTGTCCTGGACTGTTGGGGGGTCCCGACCATCCTGGCTTTGTCTGCGGTTCAGCAAGTCTGTTCCTGCTCCCTGAGGCCAGGATGACACCTCTGCCTTTGGTGTCCCCTAGGCTGGGATGACCACCTCTGCTGGTTTTTGGGGAAGGGCATGTCCTTTCACTTGCCAGAGGCACAGCCTCTCACTGACCACTGCTGACCTGCTGCACCAGCTTGGACGTGCTGTGAGATGTTCCTGACATTGAAAAATCTTCCTGCAGCTCACCAGGGGTGTTGCTTGATGGATTTCTCCAGGAGAAAAGAAGAGAGGAGCAGTGGGAGAGCAGCGCACCCCTTGCCTGCAGAGCCATGCCACAACCTAGCAGTCAAGAAGAAGACACTGGTGTGGTTCTTGCTGCTGCTGTTCCAGTGCCTTGGTGATACCTACCCAGGTCCTGCTTGGCTGGAACGTGCTCAGAAAGAACATGAGCATTTTACCTTTTTTAAGGTAAATACCTTTATAATAGACCTTTATAAAAAGGTATTTTAGTACTTACCTCC
Organism: Gallinago jamesoni; assembly: GCA_025769975.1. Lineage (NCBI taxonomy): Eukaryota > Metazoa > Chordata > Aves > Charadriiformes > Scolopacidae > Gallinago > Gallinago jamesoni. The sequence goes on along the minus strand of JAOQGH010000007.1, from coordinate 10,565,363 downwards.
TGCTTTCCCACTGAGATCTATCCAATTAAGGCATTTAAGCCTTGGACTTTGATAAGGGTCCTCGTGTGTTCACCCAGTGCATTTAGGAGGAGTCTCAAAGGCTTAGATGTTTTATCTCTCACGTCTCCTTTGCTCTGAAGCAGTAGGAGGACAAGGAGACTGGGGATCCTGGCAGGTCAGGTATAGCTGCTGCTACGACAGAGTCTCCAGGGGTCTTTGTTTTGGGGAACCCTTTGGTTGTGCTGTGGTCTCGGTAGGACCTGTAGAGGTGCGGTGAGAAACTCCACCAGTTTTCATCCATGAAAGCAAGTCTTTTGTTCTAAAAGAGGGCTGGATTCTGAGAGCCTGAAACTTCTGTGTTTCTCTGGATTAAACCAAAGTCGGTGGAAAAGAATGACCATGAAATCATCTGCCTGGAGAGCACTGGCTGCCAACATCTGGTTTCCAAACCATTGACACTATTTCCCAAATAGTCCCACAAAAAACCACAGCTGGGACCCTTGCCAGGGTGGGCTCTGCTACGTTGGGACTTAAAGGGAAATAAGAGGTGGGGACTCAGCAGCTGGAAGGCATCGTCATGCGTCTTCGAAAGCATCAGCTTGGTGGCAGGGCACGCTGTTCTCTTTTGTGCTGTGGGCAGTGTATCCATCGGAAGAGTGGTGGGGAACGATGGGCTGTGGTGCAGATGGCCAGGGGAAAGATGGACAGTTAAAAGGAGTGTCTAACAAAGGCTGGAGCAGATGCTGCACAGCAGAAAACTCAATTACCACTCTCCAAGATACTTTTCCAGCAGAGCTGCTGTGTGGTTCAGGCTTTACAGTCGCCTTTAGGTTAATTCCCATGAGTTGTGTGTGGTGCGAGGCTTGGTACGCGACTTTCCCTGTAAGCGAGGATCCCCTTATCCAGCTTCCTTGGGATCAATGTCTTGCTTTGACTTTGGAAGTGTTGAATCTGGCCCAGAAAAGGCAGTGACATAAAAAATCTTGTTAATTCCTTTTTCAGCCTCATGAGGCTGGAGAACACCACAGATTTTGAGCAACCTGGTGTAGTGGGAGATGTCCCTGCCCAGGGCAGGGGGGTTGGAACCCGATGATCTTTAAGGTCCCTTTCCAACCCAAATGATTCTATGATTTTGCCCGTGGGTGTATATAAAGGTACTTGTAGCTGCTCTAAATGCTATTTTGGATCCCCGTACGCTGGGTTGGGTCTCAGCCAAAGGGAGGTGGTGTTGGGAGGTGACCATCAGGAGGGCCGTGTGGGGCAGGAGCAGTGCCTGAACACTTTGGGTCTCTCCCAGAAGCAGAGGAGATTGAGCAGCACAGGGCAATTTGGAGAGTTTCTGGCCTTTCTTGCAGTTTTGATGGATGACACATGGGTGCTGCTTTATGTTTTCTGTTGTACAGCAGTAAGAAGTCTGTCCTGGTGTACGAATGCCATTATTAATACAGCTGTCTCGGGAGAGACGTCTTGATGGAGCAACTTTTCAGGAGGAGTAATTATTTCTGCAATTACCATTGCAGCTCTGATGGATCCCACTATGACCCCAGAGCTCTGCATTCTCCAACTTGCTGTGTCACCTTGATTTCCCCATCAGGCTGTTGTGAGCACAGCAGGACTCCTGGACTTGTCCAAGCTCCGTCCCCCTGGCTCTGAACCCAGAGATATGCTGTGGGCATCCTTGCCCACACTCTCCCTCCCGAGAGCCAGGCTTGGCATTAAAAACAAGGGGCAAGTCAGCTTCTTGGAGCTTCAGGTGGGTGTAAAACAGGGGCTAAGGGCAACTCCACCCAAGTTCAGGTCACATCAACAAGTTGAGGACACATCAACTGGGTTTTAGCTCTATGGTTACTCCAGACTTTGCCATTCATGGATATCCTCTGCATTCACTGCTCTTTCCCAGGCCCTCTCTTCTCTGCTTCTTGACCTGGGGCACCTGGCACTGGTTGCCATCATCTTCAGCTCCGTTGTCTTCTCTGCTGCTGTTTCGTCTCCCTTACCTGGCCCAGCAGACCAGGCAGTATGGATACCAGAGATCTTTCCCATCTAGATGAGGGCTGGTGCCTTAACCCTTCCCTCCAGTGGGGTTCCTGGGGGAGGAACACTGACACTTGGTGCTTTTATGGCCATGGTGGCAGGACATTCAGCCATGCCCTGCGTAGTTGGCTTGGCTGGGTAGAGAAGGGTGACGTGTGGCTGTGTGTGCTCCCTCTGCCTTTACAGCTGGGTGGCTTCTGTCTGGGGGCAAAGCGCAGCTCAGCCTGGGGCTCTCACACGTGTTGAGCAGCTTCTACTTGTCTATTGTCAAATTTGTCTATTTGTCTATTGCTTCTAGTTTGTGCTGTGTCAGCCGATTTTTCCAGAAGGAGACACCGATGTTGGAAAGTTTCTTGCTTTCTAAAGGAATCAGGTTTTAAACCCGGCTAATACCATCCTCTGTGGTGCAAGAAGAGCCATCAGCGAATAGAGTGTCCATCAGACCATACTACAGATAATGAGGTCAGTCCAGCCTGAAGGATAACTTCACAGAAGGCAACTGAACCATCTGCGTGGGTGGATTTTGGCCGGCTGGACCTGCAAGGGGAGTTTGAGAAGGACAAAGCTGAGCAACTGGATGCAGCGAAACCGGCTTCCTTTTCTTGCCAAACAATTGCACAAGGGGCAAAGGTGTCTCACCCGGGCTCACAGGCTGCCACGCCGAGGTGCTTCATCTGGTCAGTGGGGCCTGTGCTCAGGGAGGAGGGAAATCAGCAGCACTGGATCCAGAAGTGAGTCTGTGTCTTTCTCTCCTCCTTCTCCAGGTTCTGTGAATGTCAGGTCCATGGCAAGGAAGGGAGGGAGATAATTCCTGTAACCAACCATCCCGGTTGAGTCAGACCAAACCATTGCTTGTTCCTGGGCTGCTGTTGTAGAAAAAAAAGTGCAGAACTCAGGCAACTGTTATTAGTAGTAATAGTTTTTAATATTATTTTCTTGCCTTCAGACAAGCATTGTTTTGCTGTGCCAAGGCTGTGTTGGCTGATCAGGGTTAACAGAATTAAAAAGCCGTGAAATGTTTATAAAATCCAAGTGGTGAGTCATTGGCAATCTGATTCAAAGCAACCTGATGATTAAGAGCACAAGTTTCATATTACCAATTTTTCAACCACATTTGTAGGTAGAAGCAATTAAAATCCTCAGAAGAAATATGTCTCAGAGCATCTGTTCTTTGTCTTTTATTAACTGTTGACTCGTATGAGGCTGTGGAAGGTGCTGACAGACTCCGTGGTACCTCGTTTTCTTTTTAACTCTGAAAATCCATTTTCTTGTCTGGTGTGAAGGCTGAGATCTGCTCTCTTCTGGATCCATTGGCAGCTGTATTTCCACTTTCCCCTCTGGTTCCAGATCTCTTGGGGTCCTTAGGAAGGAGGCGCTGCATGTGAATGTGAGAGGAGAGAGAGATCCGTCCTCGGGAGCAGTTTATTCCCCTGAATTGCACGTGAAGCCTCATTTGAGGTGTGCGAGTCCCTGGGCCAGAGTCATTCCTGACTTGTGGAACAAAGCCTGGGTAGCAACAACGAATCTGGTCCAGTAGGTTACAGCCAGTTACCAACCCACGGCCTGCTCCAAATGCGCACCGTGGTCTCTGTATAATCTCCAATGAATAATCATATAATTACAGAGGGCTTTTTACAAGCAGGTTCCTTGAAGAGCAGCCAAAGGGCAGAGTAGAGAATCTGTTTTCCATCTCACCTGTCCCAGCAGGACACATTCATGGGCTTTGGCTGAGGACAAGTGAGCATGGAGATGCAGGAAGCAGCTCTGCAGCTCACAGGGTCCTGCTTGGGATATTTGAAGACACCAGACCCTAGGACCCCAGAGCCACCATTACTAGCACTGCATGTAGCTGGAGGTACTTCCACTTGCAGATGCTTGTGGCCTGGCTGCTACCTGTGGGGCATCACTGTATGTTCTGGATGCCACAGGAATTTTGGATCATGACCCTGTGGCCTGCTGGGGGGTAGGGGCTGCTTGGCCTGATCTTTCAGTCTGGCCTTTGTGGGGGAGGTTTGGTGTTTCTAGTCCTTGACTATCCTGTTAGAGGAATCCCTGCAACCTTTGGGCCCTGTACAAGGGGAATGTGAAGCTCAGAAGTTCCTTCTAAAAGGCCAATACTTGCAATAAGTCAAGCACACAGTTTAGATCAACTCTGATTTACTGTAACAAAACAATTATTGCTGCATTTCTGTGATGCAGGTTAGAGACTGTGTGAGTTTTGGGTCAATGGTGAGCCTTAGGAAGGGTGGGTTTTCTGGTTTGTTGGTTACACCATCTTCCAAGTGGAGGAATGGGGCACTGGGTGTTTCCAAGGAGCCCAAAGGAAGGTTGATCTTTGGTATTGCAGTGTGCCTTGGGGCTGCAATGAATATAAATACTGGCTGGTGACTACCACCTCCATTTTTTTAAGGTATCTTTACAGTAAAAAGGCCTAGATGGTCATCCAACAAAGAGTGAAAGAGCCCCCGAGTAGCAGAATGACATAGTCCTGTTCCTCAGTGCCTTTGCTCCAAAAATAAACAGCCCAGAGGAATGGTAAGGCTGCAGCAGTCAGGCTTGCGAGGAATGAAGGGTGAGTGACTTGAGTGACTGCTCCAGTGTTCTGGGTTTTCCTCCCAGCCCAACTAGCTGGACTGGGTGCCTTGGATGAAGGAGCTTGGCCACATTTCCACCCTGGTTTCACAAAGGAATTGCAAACCTGCACATGCTGCTTCCACTGCTTCAGAATGAGATTTTATCAGTGCTCAGCTCTGTCGCCGTCCCTTTTGCACCTGCTTAAACTGTGAGTTGAAAGAGTTGTCCTCTGTGTGGGTTCCTGCCCCACCAAAACCGGGACAGACTGTTTTGTACCCCAGAGTCTGCTTTTCATTTCCTTCTGCCCTTCACAGCCTGCCTGAATTCCAGGCTCTCTGATATGATCTCAGGTCCTAATTCCCTCAAACCTCAGGCTGGGGGGATGTTTTTCCATGCCACTTCTTCCACACAGCCTTCATCCGTGTTTGACCTACTTGTCATTTTCTGTAGAGCCGTCTGAAAACAGCAGGGGAGAGAGATGGCGTATCTGAGGAGTGCGGGCTCTTAATTAAAACCATTTGCAGAACAACGGCCGACTCCAGAAGCAGATCAAGGCTCTGGTCTGCCGGTAAGCCCTGCCTCAGCACCCAGGTAGCTGTGGTGCACGGTGGTCTTGTACGCGTGTTTTATTGGTGTGTCTGTGCTGTGCTGATGACTACAGAAGCGTGCACCAGCCCGGTTAATATTTGCTCCGAGCCCTTAGGAGCCCCCAGTGAGTTTGCTCGATGCTGCCTGGCTCTGCTCAGAGGTTCTTCAGGCGAATTGCAGGACTCGCGTGGGTTCTCCCGCTCCCACCACATCTCTCGAGGACAACCCTCAACCTCTGCCCTTGGGCTGAATTTATGCACCGGTGCGGACTTGGGGGCCAGAGGAGAAATACCCACAGCTTCGTGGTGGGGTCTCGGGGTGCCCCACTGCTGGGGGGGGGGATCCTATCCCTCCTATACCCCCTCTATGTAGCCCCCCGTGGCTGCCGGAGGGGCCCTTCAGCACCACGGCCAGCTCCCGCCCCGCCCTGCCCTCCCAAACTGGGCTCCAACGCCCCAAAACCAGCCTTTCCCGTCCCTTTTCGGGGTCACCCGTTAAAGAACTGACAGCGTGTGACCAGTCACCGAGCTGTTTGGAAACCAACTGCTGTAATAAGAGCTGTTGGCTCTGGCAATAACTCACGGGCTGTTGGCTTTTCTACCATAGCACCGAGGATGAATTGCTGAAATTTTAACAAAAAAATTGTGTGTTGAAGCTCAGATTAACTCAGGGTCTTGAGACCTAAGGATTGTTTGTTTGAATATTGAGGATGGTAAAAGAGCAGAGACAATCTGCAGTCTGTTGGGATTTTAAAAGGAGCATTAGTCAATCGAGCTGAAACGTTCAGCAACAAGCAGATTTTTTTTTAAAATGCTTTTGTATTCATAAGATAGAACACTCTAATACAAAACTCAGAGTAAGTTGTAATGAATTATCCTGCTACTCTTATCCCGGTAATTTCCCTCTTTGATTTTGTGTAAAAAGCTGCTGTCCTCTGAACAAAGGAGTCACGTTGTCTTTACTCATTAAAAACTGCATATATATAAAATATCAGTGTTGTCTTTAGTCTAAAATCCCTCACTACGTGTGACTTGTACCATACATCAGAACCCATCTCCCGCAGCCTGGCAACTCTCTCTGTTGCTATAGGAACGGCTCCGCTATCCTTTCATGGAGAGCCTCAAGTATTCTCATTCCAGTCCTTGCTTGTTTCATTCACTTGCTCACTCCCATCCATGAGCTCTTCTCCTCCCAATTTAGAGAGTTACTCAGCACTTCTGGACTCATAAATGAAAGAACATGAGTCAGCTGAAGGAAAAATAGCGCAGTACTTTGAGGCGTGCATTTGACTGGGAAGTTGATATTGTTGTTGGGTTCATTTCATATGCAGATGCACTGTGTAATTAGCATCCTCAAATGCGCAATAAATTTATACTTAATAGAAAATGATAAAAATCCCTGGGTTTTGTGCACTTATCTGCATTTATGTCCCAAAGGGCAAAAGTTTCTAGGAACCATCTAGCCTCAGGTGTTAAACCCAGAGGTAACGTAACCACAGTGAGCTGAGATGCGGCTTCCTCCCGGTAAGTTTATTGTGAGGTTGTGTGTTATGTGGCTGTCACACCTGTCCTTGAAGAATTGCACTGAGCAGCGTGTCGGAGCTCTCGCCGTGTTCGAGAGCAAGCCCAGTGCTCCCTGTGCTTGTGTAGGAGCCGTGGAGTTGAAGACGATGAGGGTGACTGTGTTTGACCCTCATCTGGGCCTCGTTCTCTGCCCTGAATTGAGGGCAGATGCACTTGGTGCACGGATGCATTAAGTGAAGGTAGATTGTTCCATCTGCCTTCTGGCTTCTAGATGACCCACCCTGATAATTAAAAAGTTGTTGAGGGCTTATTGTTCCACTTACGGAAAGATTTCACTGGAATAACATGAATTTTAAGTAAGATGGTCTTAGAAACACATTGGGGGGGGCATTTTTTTTTTTTGTTCGATTTATACAAGTGTTTAAACAAGCCCAGGTTATTTTTTTATCCTGCTAGAAATACCAGAAATACACGTATTGCATGGTGTCACGGAGCTCTCCATGGGGGAAGGAAGGGAGAGAGCGGGGCGATTTGGTGTCACAACCAGATCTCAGTTGAGCAAGGTCCTACGCTGCCAAACAGAAAGAGGTGGAGGGGCTGGGAGAGGAGCCGTGGTGTGGAAAGGGCTGGAAGCTGGGACACTGGGTTTTTCCTGCTCATCACTTACCCCCCTCCCCCCCCCCAGGGCTTTTACTGCTGAGGAAGCAGAAGCTGATGATTTAGGCAAGGAGCAGGAACGAGGAGAACAAAATAAGAGCGTGAGAAAAATGAGCAGAAGAAAAGATTTCTCAGCTGCAAAACACTGGGTAACGCTCCCATCGACACTGGTCAGCACAGCCCGGAACCCTGAGGAGCAAGAGACAGCGCGGAGATTCCCTACTCATTGACTGGGGGTTTTTAATCTATTCTTCCAGCCAGACACTGCTCCCGTTGCCGGCTTGTGGGCACGGCAGCCAACTCTTCCCCCCACCCCCCCAACCCCCCCCCCGCCGCCAACCCAAGGGGCGCTGCCGAAGCGGGGCTGCTCCTGCCATAAAAGTGGAGGAAGCCGATGGCTGCAGAGTAATGCAGGCAAAGCAGGAGCGAGAGGGAGGCAGAAGGGATGGAGTCCCAGAAGATGTGATCCCACCCCGTTAAAGGAAACGTCCGTAGCCTCCGCAGCTGTGTTTATGCTGCTTCACACAATAGGCACCAGCCTCTCACCACCCCACCTCCCCCCAACCCCAGGGGATTTTTTTTTTTTTTTTTTTTACAGCATTAATTCACTCTGCACAAAACCCAGCCTGCAAGGCTCCTCTTCAGTCAGCGACCTCTCCATCCCTCCAGCTCCCCCCGCCCTTCCCGAGAGCCCTGCCCGCCAGAGCTGCACCCCTCTGGCTGACCTCCCGCTGCTCTCCAGCAAATGTCACCTGTACCCAATGAAGCAGACCCCGAAGTGCCACGAATGGATCCCAGGATTCTTATTTTCCTCCTCTACGTGATGATCCTGCACGAGCTGGTGAGTGGCTGGATGGAGTACCAGAAGCAGATAGCCAAGCCGAAGAAGCAGGCGGGTCCGGTTTGGTGTTCCAGGTGAGTTAATGCCTATTTTTGTCTCCAAAAAGTGAATAGCTCAGGTGCGTTTTGATGGGGAACATCGCCTTTTGTGTACGTGCATTGGTCCCTATAGATGTGCGTGTGTGTGTGTGTGTGTGTATCATCTGTTGTGTATTAATGCACAGAGGTAGGATTAAGGTCTGTTAATCTTTTGACCCTGTATTGTCTGAACACACTGTGCATTTGACACACTCAATGGATAAATATGCCCGTGATTTAGGGTTTTTTTGGTGGAAATGTGCTGTAACTCAGCATATTTCCCATGACTCAGGTTCCCAATCAACACACCTGGAAGAGAAAAATGTGGGTAGCACAGGGATTGATGCTTCATGCACGATATTCATCAATGAGGCACAAAACCTCTAGAGACTCTTTGCAAACGGAGTATCTCATGATAAATCACTAGCATGCATGTCACTATCTTACCGTCTCCTCCCACTCTCTGGGCTGTGCCTACTACACTCATCCTGCCTTGTTTTCTGCCCAACAACAAAAATGAACTGTAGGAATAAGGACATAAAAGAAAAAATGCCACATGTCCTTAAAATTCAGATAATGTCCTTAAAATTCAGTTGTTTGTGTGTTCTTTGCTTGTAATAATGTTCGGGGTAATCACCGTCTTAATATTGTTGGGGTCTTATAATGAAAGCTGTCCTGACAGCCACTCATCGGCTGCCTGGTTAGAGACTCGCGCCCTGGGACCCAAAATTCACCTCCTGCCAGCTCTGAGGCAATGGCACGGCCAACACCTCGTGGCTTTGGACCTCAAAAGATGCCCGTGACCCAGTTTGCTGGCAGCTGCGGCACGAGCGTGCAGGGTTTACAGCTCCCTCCTCATCCTAATCCTCGGACGGGCAGCAATCCCAGCCCTAATCCCTAATCCCAGCCCCGCCTGGAGCTGCACGGACACTTCCCCCCCCAAAAGGTGTCTCCGTAGCCGAGACCTCGAGGGGAAAGCAGTGCAAAAATCGATGCCGGCAGGTCCCAGTCCCCCCCGCCTGCAGTTCAGGGGTGGATTCTCTGGCTGAAATCCCAGAGCAGCAAAGCCGGACACGGCACCTTGTGCTCCCTGGATGTAGGGGGGAAAGGATTTGTGCTGGGAAGGCAGCCACGGGCGGAGGCAGAAAGAGCTTGAAAGCGATGGGCCTGGCTGGACTGTGGCTGAGGTTAGGGACAGATCTCCGGGCTGTCTCCAAGGAGGAGGGCAGGGAGGCAGCGGGCAATAACCGGCACTGAGGTGCTCCAGTGCTAGCACAAGGATGTAAGGCAGAAAACCTACTGGAATCACTTTATTTACCAGAGGCCACCAAACAATTTGCTTCAAGCAGCCAGGATAATGTCATAGGACTGATCTTATTTATTTATTTATTTATTTATTTATTTAATTATTTTAAGAGAATCTAAAAGAATTAGGTACCCATCAAAACCAACCATCTCTAGGGGCTGCCATCTATCCCAGCCTGATTTGGGGTGGTGGGACCAAGCCGGATGATTTGTGTATGGCCCCACGCCCTGGGGACACCCCAGCCACCTCCGCGGGAGCTGGACACCCAGCCCACCCAGCCTGGGGTCACAGCAGGCTTTGCCCGGCTTGTCCCTGCCCTGAAACCTGCTCCTGCTGCTCCTCTGACTGACTCCAGCCACTCTGGGAAAGCAGAGCCACCAGAGTCACCATGTGTCACATGGATGGTTCATAGATCGCACCATAAACAGGTGACGCTCGGTGTCCCAGAGAACTGGAAAACTACAGGATGAGTTGTGATCGTCTTAGTGAAGGTCAGAATGTCCTGTGTGGACACCCCGGGCTCGTACAGCCCCGCTGGGACAATGCTGAAGCTTTCTTGAGCGATCAGCACCTGAGGTCAGGTTTCCCAGTGCTCAGAGAGCACACCTGGAGCCAGATGTTCACCCTCCAGTGTAGGCTTGGGCTTAGAAAACGCTCAGAAACGATTGCCACGTCTGCAGCCTGGTTCTCCAAAGAGTTCAAGCCATGGCTCAGCAGGGCAGGAAAGCTTCCTTGTGCCTCCCATCAGGTCCGGGAGCACCACGGCACCAAGCCAGCTCAGAAGTGAGGGTCACCCCCGTTGGTTTCATGCTGGCCCAGGTACCAGCCCTCCCTGGCAGCCCAGTCTGCGTATCAGCCGCGAGCGGAGAGGGGGTTCTGCGTCAGCGTGAGAGCATAAAGCAAGCCCTGATCCCGGCTTGGATTGGGTTGGCAGAAGGCGGCTGTACGCCCACACCTGCCCCAGATTGAGCCTTGGGATCTGGGGCACCCAGCCGAGCTCAGCCCCGCTGTCAGCGGCGGTGGAGCCCCATGGCAACCCCCCCTGCCCCGGGCAGGCAGCCCCCGAGCCCCCACTCGCTGCTGGGAGGAATGAGAGCACAGGGCTGGTGTGTGGTCAGAGACCCCGGGATTGTTGGCTTCTCGGAAGGATTGGCAGACTTTGCCAAGGAAGGGACACCCCACCCACACCCCCCCAAACCTTCCCCGAAGAGCTTAAACCTGAGATAAGAGCAAGGCAGACCTCCTTGGAAAAGATGGATGTAAGGGCCACCCTGCTTCCCACCACGGCCTGGAACTGGGCCAGCGTGCAGAGGTGAAGCTTCATCTCCTGCCACGGGGCCTGGGCTGCCACCTCTCCAGCCTATTTAAAGTAATTAACTCGAAAACCAATTAGTTATAAAGCGGCAAGCTAATTAGGACACGGGAGAGCTGTCTCTCGACCATAGCCTCAGCACAGGCAGGGATTTCAGGGCTCTTCCTCCTTTTGTGGATGTTGAATAGTAACAAGCTCTGTTGTAAACCAGCTTTTTCTCACATTCACAGCTTTCCCCCAGCTCTCTCTTCCTCCGCTCCTGGCGTGGCTGGCGGCTCCCCCGCTCCCGGCCTCCATTCATCAGCTGCTTCTGGAGTCCCACGTCACTTCTGCTCTCCACCAGCCCTTCCTCCCTGTCCCCCTCCACCGCTCACAGGCAGGGCAGGGATTGATACCTGGGTGATTGCTATTGACAGACCCGTGGGGGTCACAGGTGGAACGTCTCTGAGCAGGATCGAGGAAGAGGAGATATTTCTAGCGGGCAGCCCCAGAGATCACCACTCCACCACCCTTTTCAAAGGGATGGGAAGGGGGGGCCGTGCTTCACCCTACATGAATTTCACTGCAAATTTCTACAGACACCATCGTTCCCAACATCACCCTCTGCACCGGCAGGAGAACATGCGCGTTCATCACACCAGTCTTTTGCAATCTTTGCAAGTGCTAATTATACAAATGGGTAGTGAAGGCATTAGCCAGGAGGCAAGAGAGGAAAGGCTGGGACAGAGTGCCCGGGAAGAGTAGAAATGCCCAGGGCACATGGACCTGAGCATTAAGTCATCCCTGAAGAGCCTGAGATGGACACAGTCCCACTGCTCCTGCAGCCGAGCCAGCTCTGCTGGACTCTCCTGGGTGTCTCTGCATGTGGCATGGTTGGTTCTTGGTGTGGCTGATTTTTGGCGTGGTTGGTTCTTGGCGTGGTTGGTTCTTGGCGTGGTTGGTTCTTGGCGTGGTTGGTGCACACCCTGGATTACCCCCCCAGAGAACACGGACTGTGACGAGGGTGGAAAAACCCTAAGGAAGAGTGAGGTGTGCATGTTGTTTGGTTTAGTGTTTTTAAGGAAAACTGCTCAAAGGTATTTGAAGTTTTGGAGAGCCAAGGGGCTTGGTTTCTTCAGTGACCCATCTGGCCAGAGGGTCCTTGGGGCTCTGACGGGCTGTTTATGGGATTCTGAGCTCACATTTGTGCACTTGTAGTTCAGCAGCTGTTTCCAAGACCTCCAGTAGCTGGGACAGAGAGGGGCCCCATGCCATGTCAGACCCATGGGACAGACTCACCCCTGGGTCTCTGCAGTCCAGGCACCTTGAGCACCAGGGTCTGCAGCAGGATCCAGCACTGGCATTTCTCTCAGCAGCAGCGATGGTGAGCCCCGTTCTGCTGACCAAAGTTCCCTGTCCTTTTAGGAGCCTCCCCTAGATGCAGGAGATGTGCCTCAGCTCTGATCCACACCACTAATGATGTCTCACTTTCTGTTCCTCACCAGCAATGCCACCAGATCAACCCCCTCCAGCTTCTCCAGGCCTCTGGTCCACTCAGTGCGCAGGGAGAGGTACAGGGACTGGAGGAAACCGGGGCGGATCATCCGCAAAGCATGAGGCTGTATCTGCTGGGGAGCGTGGAGAAAGATTCCTGAGCCAGAGGCACTCATCCCTCATGAGATCTGCACCGACTCACCACCTCACAGCAGCAGCGGCATGAGAGCATCCTCCAGGCACTGCGACCTGCAGCTTTCTCCTTTGCACCGAGCCTGGCATGACTGAGAAGGAACAAGCCCCTTCCTCCTGGGAACCCATCCCTACGTGATGAAGAGCTAGGGTGGAGACATCTCTGAGAAGGAACGAGCTCCTTCCTCCTGAGAATCCGTTCCTATGTGGTGAGGGGCTGGGACGGAGAGCACTTCCAAGAAGGAAAGATCCCCTTCCTCCTGGGAACCCATTCCTGCACGGTGAGGAGCTGGGGTGGAGACACCTGAGCCAGCAGTGGGATCTCTGGAGGTGGGACGAGGCTTTTTCCACCCAACACAACAAAGCGACTTTTTGTTCTTCTTCCCAAAAGGTCGAGTAGATTTTTTGGGGGGAAGAATGAGATTTGCTCCTGCTTGGGCAGCCCTGGGAAGCCACTAAATGGTTTCAATCTCCTTTCCTTCCACCCAAGGACTGTGTGGCCAGGTGTTTTTTTCCAGCAGCATTTCCCAAAGTGCTGGAATGTCTTTGGTGTCCAGTTTGTCACCATTCCCAGGACAAATTCCCTCCACTGCGGCACTCAGAACTCACCACACTTTGGAAACGCTGGCTCCCCGTTAAGTCTCATTCACTGGGCATCTGTAAATTTTTTTCTGCTTTTCCTCACCCTTTTAAATGAGTTACTCCAGGGCGGAAGGGGAAAGCGCCCTGAACCAGTGACTCAGGGTTATGCCACCAAATGCAATTTGCTGCCATGACCTCGCAATTAGATTTCTTTGGAGCATTCCCAGCAGTCGAGGCAAACGTAAGAGAGACTTTCTAATGAGCAGACAGACGGGAAAGGATTAGAATATTGCTCTTTTATTAGAGTCTGTGTTTTAGGCATAAAAATTAGATTTTAGAGGCAAAAGCCCGTTGTCACATCTCACTGCCCCACATAGCAGTTGTACCCAGGGTGGGAATCGCTGAGCGCTGGAGGGATTCTGACACTGAGCTCCAAACAGCAAATATCTGTGGCCAAACCGCCTGCCTTATTTGCTGAACATAATGTTTGGCTCAAACGCAGCCTGTTTTTCTCGTTGCCAACCATTTATAAGCCTGACTCAGGCTCGCAGACGCATTATCCAGGAGCAGAGAGGGAAGGGAGTGGGAATAGATTATGCATTCATTATCCAGAAGTAGCCACCAGCTACACTTGCACATTTGTCTGCTGCTCAGCTGTTTGCAAACGGTTCCTGTCGCTTGTCGCCGTGCTTGTTCAGTCGCCCACGGCAGGAGTCACCTGGGCCAAGGCAGAGCCCTGCACCCGGGCATCCAGACCCCCACGCTGCAAAGAAGGGGATGTGATTCATCTCCTCCAAAGTCAAATATCAAAAAAGAAACCTGGCCCAACCGTGCCCTTGAAGTGGGCAATCCTCTCTACCAGGCAGGCTGGTTAAGTAACTGGGATGTAAACCTCTACTATTAGGGAAGATGAAGGTTTTTTTTTCACAGTAGAAATTATTTCCTGTGAGGGTGGTGAGGCACTGGAACAGGTTGTCCAGGGAGGTCATGGATGCCCCATCCCTGGAGGGGTTCAAGGCCAGGCTGGATGGGGCTTGGATATACCTGGTCTGGTGGGAGGTGTCCTTGCCCAGGGCAGGGGGGTTGGAACTTGATGATCTTTAAGGTCCCTTTCCAACCCAAACCATTCTATGATTCTATTTTGCCTTGTGTCTGGATCTTTTTGGAAAAGGAGATAGAAGTAGCAATTAATGCTTTCTGCCCATTTCAAAGCGTAAACTCCCTGCAAAGCTGAGCCTCAGCTCTGTGACACTGGCTGTATCCACTTGGTATGTGCAGGTACGTCCTCAGGTAACAGAGCAACAAATGGAGAAGGTGGCAGGAGGAAAAATATTCAGAAAGCATTTCTGGGTGGTGGGGAACTTTGGTTTCCTTGAGCTGAATCTGTTCTGGTCTTACAGGGGATGTGCAGCTGGATGTTCTCCCTGCTCTTCTGCTAAAGTGTGTGTGACTTTCCTGGGAGAGCTTGCTGTGCAAAAAGTGTTTAAATTAATGACCGAAGGGGTGCAGGACGGGACTGACCCCACTGCACGAGGTGGGTTCCCAGCCTCAATGGGACAGACAGACCTGAATGGGGCAGGCAGCTGTCCTGGCTGCTGCACCCTCAACGAATGGGGAGGGGGGACAGGAATGTCTTCTTCTGCTGATCACATGCTGGATTTATTCCTGTAAATATCCTCATGTTTACTTCCAATAAACTCTTTTACATATATGGTGTTTAGACTGTCTCTGTTGTCATTCAAGCCTTGCATCTCTCTCTACTGGTTTTGGCTTTCCCAGCCTGGGAGCCAGCAAAGGCAGTGGCTGGAAGCCACCCCCAAGGGACAGCTGTGGGTGTAAGGGGTGATCCAGTATGGCTGAAAGCATCTTTGATGCTGAATTTATAGAAAAAAAAAAATGTTTCTTCTCTCATTCTTTATGCAGAGGAACACAGGACCGCAAACCAGAGCCTTTTTTTTGGATGGTTGTAGGCTTTGCTTTGGTTTTTTGCAAACATTCAAGTTGCTCTGCAGCTCTGATGGTGAAAGCCCTGCTCAAGAAATGCACCTCGTGGTGGGAGCTGATGACAGCACAGAGCTTGGAATCCATCAGTCTTCAGCGGTGTGGACCCCCAGAGACCTCAGGGAGCGATGCAACCCAATGGTCCTAGTTCTCACCTGCAAGTGGGTATTTGTACAATTAACTGGGTTGACCGAAGGTCCAGGCTAACAAGGATGTAGACAAGTGTTGCCACCTTCCATCCTTCTGCTGAAGTAACCCAAGTAAGCCCCCTGGGGGGTTTGGGTCAGATTCTGCGCTCTCCGCTGTTGCCCCACAGCACCCTTGGACACCGTCTACCCCCTGCGCAGAGGAGGTGGGTGACTCCCCGGGGAGGAAGGTGACTCCTCGGGGACGAAGCACTGTGCCATGATGCCACGATACACAAGAAATGACTGAACAGGAACTCTGGAGATGACACCCCATGCACTCCAGCCAGCAACATCTCCAACACTCAACCAGCACTGCTGCTGCCCTCAGCAGTGCTCTTTATTATAAAAATATAAAGGAACAGCCCCCTCATCCCCCCCAAAAAAGAAATGAAGACAGCGCTTACCATAAACCTCACCACAGCCCCTTGCTACAACATGCAGCGCTTCCCCTTTGTGTTTCACAGCACGATGGAAGGAAGTCACCTCAGATGGCTTCAGATGGTGTCAGATGAAGTCCTGGGGCAGGAGGCTGTGGGGGCTGTTGGCTCTGCTCTAAATAGACTCCGTGGGCTGGAGGCTGTGTGCTAAAACTGCGCTTTTCTTAGAAACTTCCCTTTTGGCTTGAAACGGTTCTGAGAAATTTCCAACCCTTCCACCGTGAGCCAGTGAAAGCCCCACTCACCCCAGTGCTGGTCGCTGGCAGGAGCCTTCAGGGAGGTTTTAAAGCATCAAGTTTTGACCATCCATGGAGGAACCTTCTTGCAGGGGCTGTTTCCATCTCATCCCAAAGAATTCATTAGGATCAAGCACCAGGATTTCACCCTCTGGGCTTTTAACCTCAGCTGTGGATGTTGTCCTGCCTCACGGAGAGAAGGGTTTGTTCAAGTTAGAGCTGGAGTCAGTGAGTTTCTCAAGTTGGGCTTGGTCCAGAAGACCACTGGAGTCAAGACACTGGGGAATCATCTTCTGAGTATCTCAGCAAAGCCCTTTGGGGGGTTTCCTGTTCTTGGGAAAGGAGCAGGGAGGCGGTTTCAGAAATTCTGACCTAGAGTATGACACCTGTTTGGAGCATATGGTGTGACTCAGGGGCACTCCTCCCTACCCAGATCTTGTGACCCCATTGAATCCGCAGTCTTACTGATCCAAACCAGCACCCCAAACCTGCTGGATTTAAATGCTGCAGCCAAGGTCTTGGCCAGCGTTAAACCGGGGAGCTTTGTGTGAACTCCCTTTTGTGTGAGAACCTGCCTTTGAGGTAACAGCTACCCACAATTATTAGTGTCTACAATACGCAGAAGTCCCAAATGACCACCCCACTGTTGTGGTTGCCGATGTGCCGGCACCCCAGCAGTTTGGGGGAGTGGTGTGACCTCGGCCCCACTGAGCTCTGCGCCTCTTGATGCCTCCTGCGGTGCCTGGACCCTGCTGCTCGGTGGAGTCAGGCTACGTTTCTCCTGCATTCTTGACTTGCCCGGACTGTGCTCCACTCACTGGCATCTCCCAGACCTTCCCCTGGTGATGGCAACCTCAGAGGCTCCAGCTTTTGGAGGATTTTGAGGAAAAAGCAAGCTGTTCTCATAAATCAGCTGCTGCTTTTCCTGTCTGCAGTATCACTATCAAGATCTCCTTTCCACCACACAGCCAGGGCTCCCTGCAGCCTTTTCTTGCCCACCAGTTGTTCTTCTCTCAGCGAGTCTGAAGGATCTCGGGTGCTTCTGCTGCCGTTCCACCAGCAGCAACACAGGCTGACCCCCGTGGGGGGATGGGGTAAGTCACCCCTGTGGCTGCGTATGATGGTTTATTCATTTTCTGTCTTCACAGGAATCAGTTTCTGAAGGCAAAGCTCTTTTTGGGAGTAATCCCATGTGATGCTGTTGGGATTTCTTAAGGGCTGAAACAAGTGAGGGTTTTGGTTTTGTTTTTTTTTTTCTCATAAAGAGCGAGCAGAATTCCTGTAGTGCTGAGACACAGGGCTGGATGCTGGTCCTGATTCCTCCCCTTCACATCCAGATTGGCTCTAACTCTGCTGCTGTTTTCCAGGTAAGTGTGTGGGTAATGGCTTGTGAGATTCACCTTCAGGTTAAGTGAAAATTAACTCTTTTTTTCTGCTTTGTCTTGTTAAGTTAAAGTAGACTTCAAACTTTTGAGTAATTCTTAGGTGTTTTCTTCTTACTGCTCAAAATTTCTGCTCTCAGAGTACAGTTCCTCTGCATCATTCACTAAGTAATTATTGCATATATTAAAACTTGCTTTCTGAAGAGTGGGCACCCACCTTGTGGATTTTTGTCACCCTGAGAGCTGAGCTGGTCGTTGCCGCTGCAGGGGTTCAGTTTGGGGCAGAAAAGAAAGGATCCCCTTGTCACCAGCGTGGCTGCGCTCTGCAACGGGATGGGATTTCTGGAGCTTTGTGATGGTGTTGCCAGAAGGCAGCAACAAACCATTATTAACAAGTCTTTAAGTTGGAAAGATTCACTTTTGGGGAAAAGTAGTGAAAGATAGCCTTTAGCTGTTTGCTTTCCTCTACAATAGCCATAGATATTCTCTGCATTAGAACCCACTGTCTTTAGCTGGTGGCTTAGCAGACAATAGTCAGCGTTCCCATCCCCTGGGTTAGACTCCCAGTTAAAGGCTAGATTAAGGAATTAACACCCTGTTTCAGCCAGGCTTGGGGAAGTCCTGGTGATGACAAGGTTCTCAATGCCCCCTGAGCTGTTCAAGCTACGTTCCTTCATCAGCCCCCCCAGAGAACACAGGAAGGTGCAGTTTAATTGCAAGTTTCTCTGTCTGACTGAAGCCAGGAGAGACTGAAGGTGCCTCTGTCTAAAAACACATCAGCTGCAAAAGTGCCTTCAAGCCTGTTTTCTCCCCAGGGTCTGTCCCCCATGGCTTGGGATGGCAGGGCTGTGACTGCAGCAGGGCAGGCTGAGAGCATCTTCCTAGAAATGGCTCACTACATGGAGCCATTATCCCAAAGTGGCCCTGAGCATTTTGGGGAGATGCTGGGCTGCAACATGGTCATACCCCAAAGGCAGAG
>JAOQGH010000007.1:10507744-10535891 GCA_025769975.1 Gallinago jamesoni | reverse complement strand
TCCTGCAGCAGGATCTGGTGGGCTGGCCTCCTCAACTGCTCTGCCATGAATTTAATGAATCCTTGCATGAACACTATTGTGCAGATTCCCACGTTGGCCCACAGCACCTCAACCAGGTGCCCTTCATGCAGGCCGTAGACGGGCAGGGCACTCAGGATCATCTCCTCCAGCGTGAGCACCTGAGAAGTGTCTTCCTCAAAGGTGTGGCCCAGCTCCTGAGGTGGCCAGGGCCGCAGGAGCTGCAGCAGAGCTGGGTGCTTCCCAAAAAGGCTCCTCCAGTTCATGGCGTGAAGGCAGCCCACGAAATCTGGATCCCAGTTCCATTCCTGGTGTTCTCAGGATGCTCCTCCTGATGGTGGCAGTCCATAAGTCTCCTCATCTTGGGCCTTGTCCAAGGATGCCGCAGGTGATCTTTATGGTGTCCACCTCAAATGGGTGCCCTCACTGCAAGTGCCGGATGATCATTGCCCTCCTCCTGCAGCCAGGGCACTCGGGCTTGGTCTCTGCCCAATACGACTGAAACAGAAGCGGTGGTCACATCGCGTGGGACAGACTGTGTTGTCCCAGGTATAAAGACAGAGGGGGCAGAGGTCCTCTGAGGCTGTGGCCATGTTCAGCACATGCTGTGATGGTCTGTAGAGAGGTGGTGGGGACGGATGTGTCCTCTGGGACTCTTCAGCAGTGGGTGTCCTGCTAGAAGAGGAGGAGAGGCCATGGTCATCACCTGGCCTGTGGAGGGCTGGGAGAGAAACCCAGGTCCCTCGAGAAGGAACCCCCCCAGCGATCCTTGCCCACAGCGCTTGCTCCAGCAGCCCTGGCACAAGGGGCTTACATCAACATCACTGCCCACTCCTTCCCCCACATCTCTGTCCTGTGCTCGGCATCGGTGCTTCAGGCCAGCCCCCCAGGCCTTGGCTGTGGCTTCCCAGGACCCTGTCAGTCCCCTTTGGCCTGAGGTGGCCCATGTCTGCATGGACACACAGCGAGAGGGTTCCTGGGAATCCCAGCATAAGAAGAAGCCCAGAACACAGCACTCAAGGTGTGGCCTCAGCAGAGCCGAATCCCCTTCAGGACCACTTCCCTCCACCCACTGGCAATACTTTGTCTCTGGCAACCCAGGTGGGCATTAGCCCTCTTTGCAGCAAGGGTATGTTCCTGGCTCATGTGCAACTTGGGTCCCCCAGGCCCTTTTCTTGCCAAGCTGCTTTCCAGTTGGGTGGCTCCCAGCATATATTGGTGCTTGGGGTTGTTCCTCCTCAGGGGCAGCACTTGGCACTTCTTCTCCTCCTTGTTGAACTTCAGGAGGTTCCTGCCACCCCATTTCACCAGCCTCTCCGGTGGTACTCTACTGGTACGATCGCTGGCTGCCTTGCACCTTGGCTTCTGTCTAGAAGAAGACAAGGTTTCTTTGCTCCCTGTTATCAGCTGCGTCTGCGCCCTGTGGACCCCCTGGGGTTCAGGTTGGGGTTGGCATGTGGGGCTGGCCAACATGGTCCTGCAGGGAACAGCATCGCCCCGACATGTCCTGAGCAGGCAAGGGCTGGTCCACACTGGCACCTCACTGCCCCAGGCCAGGTACCAGCCTTTCCAAGCCCAGCCCAGCTAAAAAAGGATTAGCCAAAGCAATTGGTGCCAACCACCATCATCATGGGACTGGCAGGTAGGTCCCCAGGTGATGTCCTTCTCCAGCAGCAGCACGGGGAAGCCCCTGGGCCATGGTCATGGGGCAGAGACATGCTGCTTCTTGCCTGCACCCAGCAGCAACTGAAGGCATCCCTTGGCCAAGCCCAGCACTGCAAGGTGATCCCTGCTCCAGCACCCCCATGGCTGGAGAAAACACAGGTCGCACCCGTGGAAAGGGACAACAGAGGATGAAAAGAAGCCATGTTTGGGCCTGGAGGAAGCTGGTGTTCTGCCTCAGGAGAAAATAATCACGACACAGATGTTGGCAACCCCAACAAGGAGCTGGGGGGGAGCCAAGTGGGCACCGTACAGCTCCTGGGGCTCTGTTTAGTGCCGGCTGCCCCATAGAGCTTCCCCCGGCCAGAAGGAATCCAGCTCGGAGAGGAGGAGAGGTGTGAAACACCACCATGGCCCCAGCACCTCTTCCAGTTGGCTGCAAGGCCACATTGTGCTGTGCCTCAGTTTCCCTCCCTGCCCTCATCACCTGAAGTTTGTCACCCATCCTGAGGATGGGGAGCTATGGGAGGGATTTCCCCCTCGGCTTAGGAAAGCTTCAGGGTTGGGGGTCCTGATCCCAGCCCCAGACCATTCCCCACTCCCAAGGGCTGCATCAAACTGCATCCAGTCACTGCTGGGGAAGGTGTGGGATGGAAGGTGATCATCCTGTGCAGCTGCTAGGGAAGGTGTGGGATGGAGAGTGGTCATCCTCCTACTACTGCTGGGGAAGGTGAGGGATGGAGGGTGATCATTGCCTGCAGCTGGAGGTGCTTCCCAGGGGCATTAATCCCCAGGGGAGGGACCAGCTCTGGTCAGCCCAGGCTGTGAGCACCAGGACTAGGCTGGCTGTGAGCCTTGCTCCAAACTGGGGCTCATCATGTTTTGGGATTTGGGAGGAATGAGTGGACCTCACAAGGGTGACACTGGCACTGAAGGATGGGGGACGTTGCCCTTCCTCGGGTTGCCCTGATGCCTGCTTCCAACCCTCTGGGCCACTCTCCTCTTCCTCCTGCCTGGCCCCAGGGAGGCTGAAGCAGGTTTGGATCTGCACATGGGGTTGTCCTCAGTCCTCAGGAGGGACCTCCAAGGGCTGCCCTCGCTGCCACCACCTAGCCCAGTCACCCTGGCCAGGGCAAGCTGAGCACATATTTACTTTGACCTGATTAAATGAGGAGCTGTGCCCTTCCCACCCTGCTGCAGGTAAGACCAGAGGTAGGAGATGCTGGAGACAAGCATAGCTCTGGGAGTGTCCCTGTCCCCAGGCCAAGTGGGACAGGGCTCTGCTACCTGGGGTTGCTTTGGGGCAGGGTTGGCTGGGGAGGAGAGGGCCAGCTGGGTCATCCTTTTTACCCCCATGTTTTTAGCTACACCTGCTCCACACAGCTCTTGGTTGCGCGATGGGATGGGGATGTGACTTTCCCACTCCATCCCAGTCTCGGGGTGAGGGAGAGGAGTTCAGCCCTGGGTGCTCACTTAAGGCATGGATACAGGTTGGGCGGAGAATGCTAAATTCAAATTTCTTCCATGACTTTTTCTGCTCTGATTTCTCCCATGGCCACCTAGGCCTTTAGCCAAGAGGGCGGCAGAGCCCCTGGCTAGAGCCACAGCTCGGGCACGGACTAAATTACAGCAGTAATTAAACTGTCCCTGTCGTTATGCTGGGAGGTGAGCAGCCCACTGGGAAGCACCACCAGTCCCAGACCTTTTTGCGTTCTTGAGCAGGGAATAATTAATGACTTCTGCAGCCAGGCAGGGCCAGAGGGTGGACGGGGGGGCTGATTTAAGGCATTACAGCCTACTCTGGCTCTGCGGGAAGCAGTGCACCGGCCATCAGCCTCGGAGATGTCAGAGGAAGGGGGAAGCAGAGACAAATGCAATCGGATTTTGCTGTTGAATTTCGGGATAGCTGAAGAGAAAGGTGCTGGAGGGATGAGGGACAGGGCTTGGAGCAACCTGGTCTGGTGGGAGGTGTCCCTGCCCAGGGCAGGGGGTTGGAACTGGATGGGCTTTAAGGTCCCTTCCCACCCAAACCATTCTGAGATTCTATGATGTTTTACCCCATCCTGGGGAGTAAAACAAGGAAAGGGGATGGGGCTGCAGGGGTGGCCCAGGGTGATGGCTCTTGTGGGGAAAGGCCGGCTGTTCCCAGGGACCAGCTCTGGATGTGTCAGGGTTTCTCTGGTCGTGTTGGACTTCCCCCAGCCAGGCTGAAGGCTCAGAGCTGGGACACCCCCTGCCCACGCATGTGTGAAGGCTGCCTTACTTGGCTGTACCCACTCTGGCCTTGGGGCTCTTCTGCCTCATGCCATCAGTCTGGCTTTTTGGGTTTGGTTGCTAATTGGCTAAGGCAGGTACTTCCACGGGAACAGTAATGTTGTGTCGGGCAGCAAAAGCCCCAAGGGGCAGGTGACGAGGGGGGGCTGCATCACCAGCTCACCCAGGGCAATGCTGGGAGAGGTTCCCGAAATTTGGGCAATGAAAGACGCTGCATTTCTGTTTCTGTAGCCTTTGGAGGGGGTTTATGTTGGGGGCACATTGGGTTTCATGTTGATGAGCATCCAAAAGGGCGGATAACTCCAGGGTGGCTGTTGCTATCGCAGGAAGACAAACCTGCATCAGCTTCATCCCTGCTGGGAGGGGCTGGAAGCCAAGGCAGATGGGGATGCTCTGCTGGGGACCAAAAGTAATTCCATCAGAACCAGTCTGCTTGCAAAATGGGTTAAATGAGACCAAAATGAAGTCCTTAGTGGGCCTTTTTTCCTGCAGAACAAGGGAGTTTCTAGGGCTGGCAAGTTTGTTTTAAATTCACATTAAAGCCTTTCTGATGGGGAGCTTCTGGTTTTACCTTTGCAGGGTATGAAACAGGTTACAATCTCTGCGCCCGAAGCACTCGAGCGCACCCAGCTGCTTTGGCTGGGTTAACTCAAAGTCAGCTTTTGTCAGAATTCACCTTTCGTTTGTGCAAAAAAAGCTGCAATAAGGTGTTTTTCTTGGGAAAAAACAAAAAAAAAAACAAAAAAAAAAACAAAAAACCAAACCTTTTGCCTACCCCCCCCAAAAGTCTACCCGGCTGCACTAATGGCCTCGGACACGATGTGGCACCTCTTCAAGGCAGCCCTTTTCTGTCTAAAGCCAAATCCTGCAAGCTGTAAGAATTGCCTTAAAAAGTGCTTAATTGTTGTTGTTTCCCCCCCTCCCCCCTTACAGTTCCAGTTCCTGAAAGCACACGATTGCAAGGAGATGACATTGCTTCTGCAGAAAAAAAAAAACAAAAAACAAAACAAAACAAAAAAACAAAAAACCCACCGTTTTCGGTTAAGTGCTGATATAACTGAAACCACCCCCAGAGATCCTCCTCCTGTTTTCTTCGGAGTGTGTGTGTGGGGGAAAACCAACCAAAAAAAACCCCTCATGACTCGGGCAAACAATCGCCCAGGGTTGGAATCGTCCAGGGCTCGATGTGAGCAGCGAGGGCAGTGCAATGGCTCAGTGTTTGTGTCAGGCTGCACGAGCCGGGTTGCCAAACAGGATCTGGGCTGGGAAACCAGCTGGGTGAGGAGGCTGCGGTGAGGAAGGCTCCGTCTTGCTCGGGTGCCTCGTTAGCCCGTGCTTCTAATCCCAGTGACGATAAATGGCAGTTAATCTTTTTTCGGTGTTTGGCAGCTTTAGAGACTCCGCTCGGAGCGCTTTGCTGCTACGGGAGTTTTGAGGCGCTTTGGGATTTAGTTTTTGCTAAAATAAATGCTGTCGGTCAAAAATCCCCTGGTTTTGCAACCCGGGAGGCTGGCTGGAGCCTGGCGAGGGATCTCACAGGGTGGCAATGGGGACCCTTAGTCCTGTCCCCGAAGGGAGGACCTGCAGAAGAAGCCAGGGGCTGGGTGAGACCTTCATGGGACAGGGTTCCCGGCTGTGACATGGGGAGCTCTGACTCATGATTTCTTTCTCTAAGGAGATGAGAGATTTTTTTTTTAATTTTTTTTTATTCCCCCTCCCCCTATGAGTCACAGCTCGCTGGGTCTGTCTCGGCAGAGATCACAAGGGAATTGGTCTTTCTCGATGGCCAAGAAACCAGTGGGTGCCCTGGCTCCACCACCCATTCCCCAGCAAGGGGGGCAGTCCTGGTTTGTGGCTCCTGCTGGCAGCTTTTCCTCCCCGACTCCGTGCTGTTCCAGGGGAAGGCTTGGGTGCAATTTAGCCCGGCCATTCACCCATCTAACGGGGTTTGTGTTCCTACACGTGCCAAGCTGCCCTGTGCTGCTTTTCCTGCATCATCAATCTGCAAATTGTAGCTCTTTGGCCAGAGATTGGCCCCTTCCATATTGGCTCCCTGAGGTTGTGCATGTGCCACATGTCCCCTTTTTTCCCCCCAAACTTCTTTCCCTGCAGCCTGAAGTGACTGCCAGAGGATTAGAAAGTAAACTCAAACAAAAACCTTGCAGGGGGAAGCTGTTTGGGGATTATAGCTGGGTTTTATTCTGTCTGTGGGCTGGAGGAGCGGGGATGCTCGGAGGACGCATGGGGATGCTTGGGGCAGCCCATGCCCTGTTCTCCTGCTCTGTGAGCCCTTTCTGCTGCCCGTTGAGAACATCCTTAACCTCACAAATCCACACACGCATATCCTTGAAGGTGAAAATAACCTCCAAAATAATTTCTTTAGGACCTTCCTGCAGAGAGACCCTATTGCACTATCTGGTGCTGAGAGGGAGCCTGGGCTTTTATTGGCAGCTCACACCAGACCCACAGGGCTGGAGGGAAACCACTGGCTTCACAACAGGATTTCTCCACGACCTTGGGCAAGTTCCTTGCTCCTCAAAGCTGGTAGGTATTGCAAGGTGTTATGTCCCTGTTGCCAAGGGGAGACCTCGCTTCCCACAGCAGCCGCCCGGGAGAGTGGGAGGGTGTCTTCCCAAACCAGCTCAGCAAGGAGCTGCTAAAACCAGCCCAGGTGGCACATGGAACAAGGGGCAAATCTTCACTATGTTGGCATTGAGCCCCTCCAGGATGAGTGCTTTAGCTCTGGCTATGAAGGTGGAGACACCAGATACCCCCTTGTGTGTGTATAAAGGCTGAAGGACAGGAGGGACCTGCTTGATGTCCCTCCTCACCTGGTTCAGAGCAGGGTTTGACACCTCCACCTTGCCCAGAGAGAGTCCCTGTCATGGGCTTCCCCTGCCTGGACTAGGCTGGCTCTGGTGGATCTGGAGCCACCAGTGGGTTGAAGCCCTCCCAGAGGAGGAAAATCACAGTTTGGGCTTCCCTCGGGGTAGGAGTGAGCAGTGGGATGGCTGGGCCCTCCTGCCACTGGCTTTGCTGGTGTTGGGGGGGAAATGGGTGGGATGGGTCTGAGAGAGAGGACCCAGCTCTACAGGAAGGGCACGATTTGGTGCTGGGCACTTTGGTGGCCACCGAAGTACTGTTTGAGTTGGGACTGTGTGCTCCCCAGGCGTGTTCTGGTATGACAGATGTAAAGAACTGTATCTATGCATTTATATATCTGTATGCGTGTGCGTAAGTATAGCAAAAGGCACGGCAGTACTACTTGAATGATGAGAAAGTGGTTTGGATGCAAGCATCTAGACAGATTTGCTGTTGCTTAAATGTGTTTCAACTGTAAAGGGAAGCTGTCAGTTCAGGTGTTTTGTAGGGAAAGTGTAAAATGGAGTGCTTTTCGGAGACCGGGAAATGCCAGCGCAGCCGTCCCTCCACTAAACTCATCGGCACTGGTCTGACCCACCTCGGCCACCTCCTGCCACATCCCAGCACCCACCAGCATCCCCAGTCAGTGACTGCAGACCTGCTGGGCCACACACACCCACCTCTCATTTTTTTTGGAGAGAGAAAACTGCCTCTTCCCCAGCAGGGCAGGCAGGAAAATCCCCCCCTCGGCTCTCCCTTGCAGCCTCTCTAATCCCTTTATGGTGTTTGTGCTGGGCTCCCTCCCCGACCCTGCTCTTTGCCTTCCCTCTAATCTCCCTGTCAAACACTTTGGGCAGGAGACAAAGTTTTTTGAACCAAACCCTGGGAAAGGAAGGCTTTTGCCTCGGGCTGAGTGGTCCAGGGCTCCAGAAGATGCTTTTGGGGTTTAACCCAACGCGCACAAGGAGAGGGGCAAGCAGGGTGAAACCCCCTCGGTTCTAAGCAGCGCCCTGAATCCTAGAGGATAATTTAGAGTGAAAACCAAACGCTCCATCCCAATATCTCTGCTTTCCCCCGTGGCTGTGGGTGATCTCTCCTAGGCAGTCATGAGGAGGGATCTGACAACCAAACTGAAGGGTCCCCAGGCCTCTGCCCTGCTCTAGAACCAGCTTGTAGCTGGGCTGAAGATGTTAAAAGTCATCCCGGAGGGTAAATTAGTCCATTTTTAACCCCAGGAGTAAATTAGTCTGTGTTTAACCCCTTCTTGGTAAAGCATGTCATATTACTGCAGTTTTTCAACCTGGAAAATTTCCTAAGGCTGTTATTGTTATTGAAGCAAAGGCTTTAGTAATGTCTCTGGTGTATTTTGGCAAGGCTTGAAAATGCTTGGGCCGATAAAAGTCTCAAAGTCAGAGAGATAAAAATTAAAAGTTTTATTTAGGCCTTGGTCAGGTCTCCCTGGGAGAGCTCTCTGGGCATTGCAGGCTGCAGCTTGATGGACATCACCCCCCCAAAAAAAAATAAAAGTGCTGGGAAAGAGGACAGCCCCACTGCATCCTGCAACTCTGGGTGATCCCCATGGGTACTGGGATGGCATCTCAGCCACCACAGTGGAGGCGATGGTTGGTCTGCACTGGAGCAATACATCAGGAATCAGCTTCTCCCCCTGCCGCCCTTAATCTCAAGAACCCACCGCGTACAGTGCCACAGCTCAAAATGGTCCTCGGCAAAAAAATTCCTCTGGAGGTTTAATCTGTGACCTTTTCCTGGTACAAGAACGTCCCCGCTCCCCTCCTGCCTTCGGCTCCTCCGGTGGCCTGACCTTGGGCCAGTCACTGATTCCCGAGTCGGGTGCCTGCTGGTGGTTAATATTTGCCGTACCCAGCGCGGAGGGGAGCGGGCAGGAGCCCACTGATTGCAAAGAGCATGGAGTGCCTTGGCTGGGGCTGGCTCGGGGGATAAAATCCCGCTGAAGGATGCCGGAGTGAGTTGTGTTCGGCGTTATTAGCGACACGTAAAGTTGACGCTACAGAAATGGCTGGAATGAGGCTGGGGGGGAGGTCAGGTTTGATCCCAAGGTTGAGAGAAAAGCTGAACAAGCAGGTGCCCCACGCTACGCGGCAGAAATACTTTTTCCTGCTTACCTAAATCCCTTCTGACATGAAATAATTCGGCATCAATCATATACTTGGCGAGCTGCCTCGGTTGCAGTGTTTGGGCAGGGATGGGACCCTGGCCGTCTGCGCGGAGGCTGGCAGTGTCCCTGCTGCTCCCAAACAGCTGTAAAACAAAAAAACCCAACCAACAAAAAAACCCACAAAGGAACAAACGCGGTGTTTGCCCTCCCAGGGCTGGGTGGGTTTTGACCAGATGAGGGATTATCCATCTTTATTCTGTCTCCCCTGTTTGGAGATTTTGGTGCCGTTCAAAGAGGAGCGCTGCTTCCCAAACCCAATTACCAGTGACCATTAACGCAGCCTGAATTTTGTTTTGTTTCTCCGTGGTTTTGAGTCTACTAGTGCCTTGAGGTGTTTCTGGGCACATCCAGGGAGGAAGCCAAGGCTTCCGCTGGGAATAAAGCAGCCCCTGAAAGGGTTCAAGGCCAGGTTGGACGAGGCTTTGAGCAACCTGGTCTGGTGGGAGGTGTCTTTAAGGTCCCTTCTAACCCAAACTCTCCCATACCCAGCTGACTCGGGGAGGTGCAGGTTCTTGGCCAAACCCTGGCATCTCCCAGGAGAACACCGGTGCTGGTCCTGCTCTCTGCCCTGAAGGATGCTGTGCATCGGGCTCTGTAGAAGTGGCTCACGTCTCCCCGCTTGGGTTTGCGATGCTTCCCAAGGGATGGATGCAGGTCCATCACCATCCTCCCTGCTTTCCGTGAAAGCTTACCATAAGCCCTTGCTTCACCGGCCCCAAAGCCAGTCCCGTGCGATCCAGCTCCCGGAGCGGGATGGAGGTGAGTGCTCGGGGCCAAGGGACCCTGCAGGGCTGCTGGCGTGTCCCTGGCTTGTGCTGCTGCCTCGGCCGTGTGTTGCAATGCCTCCGGGAGACGCTGCCGCTGGGTTGCTCACCCAGGGGTATGTTTCCTCCTGTGCTGCTGCCCTGCTCGGGATGATTTCCAAACAGGAATGAGGAAATGCTGAGCTTTGCAACCGCGTTCGTGGCTGTGTCCCTAAAGCACCCCGGAGAGGGAGGCAGCTGCTTCCTGCACCCCAGTTTCAGCTATGGGGGACCCTGTACGTCCCCTGGGCAGCACTGAGGACACGGGTAACAGAGAGGTGACCCCCATGGCTCTGCCACCGCTGCTCCGGGGGCCCTCGGGCATGTCCCCAGGTGCCAACCTCCTTTGTCTGGGGCAATGGGGCAGGTGACGTCTGGCCTGCCCGCAGCCTGCTGCCACTGATGTCACCACCTGGGGGCCAAAATTGCTAATTAAGTTTTGCTTCTCTCTCTCTCTCTCTGCCAATCTCATTTCCTGGTTCTTGTGCAATCACAGATGCTTTCGGGTTTCTCCCCACTTGTTTATCCACCCATGGGACCAAAACACCCTCAGAAGACAAACAGAGCTGGGTCCTGGGGTCAGTGCCCGGCGAGGAGGTGCGATGGGGGACAGTTTGTGGGTCTGTGTCTGGGGGGGGGGAGGAGAGGAGGACAGACACATTGGCTGCGAAGGGGTCTTTTTTAGCTGTCCCGGTGCAGATGTTTTACTGTTTTGCACAAAAACATTCCTGGAGGTGAGTCAGGCATCCGCAAGCATGAGGGACCTGGGGGGGCGGGGGGGATGAGCAAAACCCCAAACTGCTTTGGAGCCTGGTCGTGCTTTAAAGCCTTCCCTCCTCTTGGAACGTTAAAAACAAAAGCTGAGGTCGGAGAGTGGGGGGTGTGCTCACCTGGCTGGGTTTGCTGGGGGCTTATTTGATGTCCTACCCTCTGCCCAGAAAATAAATACGGGTTTATTGGAGATAAGGCTGGGGAGGTGCCGGCGCAGGCTGTTTGTGCTGCGGGTCCCTGCTGGCACCTTTGGGACCTGGCTGCTCCAACCAACGCGAGCCCTGTCACCGCCGTGCCTGCGGGACGCTGGAAAGGCAGCGGCTCGTTTAATTAATCTCATTTAGAGCTGGGGTCTGCTCAATAGCTGGAAGTCGCCGAGATGTTGAAAATAGTCTGCTTAAAGTCACAGCTGTTGGCTTCGGGTCTTTATCTGCCCGTAAAGCAGACCCGAGCCATGGCTGCGCGTGGAGAATTCTTGTCCTCAACTACACCGGCAGCACTCCAAAACGTAAAATATTGTACTTTAGCTCAATAATTTATAGCTGCGAGGGGCTGAGGGGGGTGATTTCGGTGTTTTCCCTGCAGCCTCCCTGTCCTTCAAAGCCTGGACACCCTTTTTCTGCAGGGGTGGCAGTGCCCGGGGGACAGTGCAAAGTGGGTGGGCAGCACTTGTCCCTGGGGGTGTCCAAGGCAGGGTTGGGGGGGGACACAAGGGTGGTGTTAGTGTCCCCAGGGATCTGGTGGCCCGTGTCCCCAGGGCCGGCAGGTCATCCCAATCTATTCCCAGGTGTCACACCTCCGCGGGGCACGGATCCAGCAAAGCTTTTGGGGTGCCCCGGGGGGGTGACACCAGCTCCACACCCCACACCACGGAGCAGGGCTGGAGGGGAAGGGGGGGGCCGGCACCTGAGAGCAACCCCAGAAAAACAAAGCGCCGGGAGGGATTGCAGCGAGGTGGTAAATAATATTTTCAATGAGTCATACTTGTTGGGTTTTTTTTAATAAACAGCAAGGCTATTTAGCGAGTAACTTGTCATTTATTAATAAAGCGATGTGCCAGCAATGCAATCCGCACCGCTTTTAATGAGGGATATTTTAATAAGCAATAAAAAATGATAATAAACCTCGTTAATCAGTAACCCTGGGGTGCGGGGAAGGGGCCGGAGCCCGGGGCGGAGCTCCCCCCCGTCCCCCCCCCCCGTCCCCCCCCCCCGCTCCGCCTCCCCGCACGGGGCGGCCGCGTATAAAGCGCGGGCGGGCGGCGGCAGCGGGCGGTAGCGCTGGGGCCGGTGAGCGGCGGGGCCGCGGGTTCGAGTCCCGCGGGGGGACGCTCGGCTCGGCGGCGGGGAGGGGGCAGCCGGGCCGGGGCTGCGTGTGCAGCGCCGAGCGCCCTCGGGGGCGGCCGGGCGGGGAGGTTGGTGCTGTGGCTTTTTTTTTTTTTTTTTTTTTTTTTTGGAAGGGGGTGTTGCTGTTAAAATAAAAGGAGGGGAAGGGGCTGGGGGTGATGGCGCACTCACCCGCGTGCTCCCGCAGGGCCGTCGCCATGTCGGTGTCGCACAGCTCCAGGCTGAACAAGCTGGTGCGGGAGCAGTACATGAGGCTGCCCCAGGACGGGCTGGTGCAGGTCACCTACGTCTGGATCGACGGCAGCGGCGAGGGCGTGCGCTGCAAGAGCAGGACCCTCGACAAGGAACCCAAGAGCATTGAAGGTAACAGCAGGGCCCCCCGAGACGACGGTTGGCGTGGTGGAGGGGGAAAAGTTCTAGGGTTGTTTGGGTGGTGGGAGTTGTTGGCACTTTCTGGCCCTGGTTGCGTGGCACTGGCTGCAGTTGCCACAGGGGGTTATAGGAAGCGGCAGAGTAAACATCTGGCCTGCGTGGCTGCGGTTGGTTTACTCCGTAATCTCTGTCATTAGTGCTGGGTGGGAAGGGGAGGATGAGATCCTCACCCCATTCCACCGGGCAAACAGGCGTGGAGACCTGTTGGCATCCGGATGGGGTTTGGCGGAGGGAGGTGAAATGGCTGGGTCTGATCCTGCCTGTGCCCCGACGGTGCCGGGGGGGTGGGGGGGATGAACACACTGATGGCCTGGGAACACCACCCGGCTCTGGGGATGAGCGAGAAAACCTTTATGGCCATCGTCTCGTGGCACTCGGTGCCCTCCGGGTGCTTCATCCCAGGCCTAAGCCAGCAGCACATGGCACAATCCATACGAGAGAGAGCTTTTCCCGATCCCACTCCCCCCTCTGCCCCCCTCCTGCCTTGCAGATGTCCCCGAGTGGAATTTCGATGGCTCCAGCACGGCGCAGGCAGAGGGCTCCAACAGCGACATGTTCCTGGTGCCCGTCTGCATGTTCAGGGACCCTTTTTGCCTGGACCCCAACAAGCTGGTGCTCTGTGAAGTGCTCAAGTACAACAGGAAACCTGCAGGTGAGCACCCCCTGGCTCCCGAGGGTCACCCTCTCATTATTTAGGGTTTAGGGTCCCATCCCCCCCCGAGGGGCCGCCCGCTCTGGACCGCAGGTGCTGGGGAGCAGCTCAGCACCGAGCACTTGGCCCCAGGCTCCAAAGTCCAAGCGCTGGTGGATGGCGGGTGGAAGGAGCCTGTTTTGGAGGTGCAGGGCAAGGAGAAGAGCGGTGAGAGGTGGAGCTCGCCAGCTCCAGCGCACCTAAGATGTCACCCAGCCCTCAGGGCGGGGGGTTACAGTGGGGGGAGCTGGGGCTGGAAGTGTGTGGGGGGGGGGCTTTAACGTGCCAGGTTGGTGGCCCCTCTCCTTGGTGGTGGGTGGCTGCAGAAGAGGAGGGAGGGGGTGCTGGGGCCAGCTTGGGGTGACCTTTAACAAGCGGCCCTGGAGCGCGCCGGCTCTTGCTCTTATCACCACCGGCAGAAGTCTGCAGTCCAGGCGTCTGTCCCATCCGTCTGATAAAGCCCCAGACAGAGGAGGGGGAGCTGGTTTGCATGGACGACGAGGGGCTTCCGTGGGGAGGGCTGTGGGGGTTGCTTGCTGGCAAAAAACCGGTTATTTGCCGGAAAAGCGGCGCGTGGGGGGAGGGAGATGGCGGCCACGGGGTGATGGGCACATCTGCCAGGCAGAGGAGGGGCTGCAGGCAGCGATGATGAAAGACGGGGCTGGTTCCTCTTCAAACAGCATCATGCCTTTCCCCCGCGGGGGGAAGCATCTTGGCTGGGGTTCCTGCCCGGCAGCTCCTCCACCGGAGCAATTTGTAACCAGCCACCGGCCCCGGACCTCTTGGGGCTGGAGCGGGACAGGGAGCTCAGCCCCGAGCCCTGGGACGCCCCACAGACCAGAGGGGTGCACCCCCCGGCTCCAGGGAGGTTAAGGGCTGTGGGTCGGGGACAACTTCCTTCCCCCACTTCCTCCATCAGTGTGAGGGAGGTGTCACTGCTCCTTTCCAGTCCCACGCCCTGGACTTTATGTCATAGCTGCTCTGGGGTCTTTTATTGTGATTTAAAGGCAGAATTTGCTGCCTGTCCCTGTGACAACAGTTTTTCAGCCCTGCTGTTTCAGTCCGAGCTCTCAGTCCCCTTGCCTGGCACCTTGTCCCATGTCAGGATGGTTCTCTGATGTCGCATCTCCCTGGCAAAGCCCTGGTTGCCCTGAGCACCTCTGCCACCACAAAGGGCCAGCCTGGATGCTCACCAAAAACGTGGAGCAGGAGAAAGATGAGGATAATTAAGCTGAGGATGGGGGGTGTGCAGTAGTGGTGGGAGATGTATAATCCCTGGTCCCAAATGTGTTGGATGTCTGTAGGATGGGGCTGGGGTATGGCTCGTGGTCTCTCGGGGTGTAAGAGGGGGATGTTCATGCACCATCGGGGGTGGTTTGGGGAGTAGGTGGAAACAACCTCCTTGGCCTGATGCTGTGGTGATGGAGGAGCTCTGCAAGGAGGAAACTGGTGAGCAGAGAAGCGTCACAGGAAGAGGGAGATCCGCTCCCCGGGTTCCTTACGGCCTCTGTGGGAAGCGCTTGGCAGTGGTGGAGTCTCAACCTCTGAGCAGGATGGAGGGGAACGTGGCAGGTGCCTGCCAACAGCATGGGTCTAACCTGGACCTCTCTGCTCCCAGAGACCAACCTGAGACACACGTGCAAGAAGGTCATGGACTTGGTTAAGGACAGCCACCCCTGGTTCGGGATGGAGCAGGAGTACACGCTGCTGGGCATCAACGGCCACCCCTACGGCTGGCCCGACAACGGCTTCCCCGGCCCCCAGGGTAAGTGTTCCCTCCGTTCCCTACCCCCTCGGCCCCCTCCCTGCTGCTGCCCGGCCTCGGGCACAGCTTTCCCATCACGTCAGACAGCGGGCAGGGGTTGGAAGGAGGTGGGGAGCGTTTGCCGGGTGCCCGTGGCTCAGACGAGCCGGCCGCCAGCGCCGCTCCCACCGGACCCCAGTTACACAAACAGCCCAGCTGCAGCTGCAGGACTCGTTTGGCGAGGGCTGGAGAACTGGGCTGGAAAAACCTCCTCCCCGCGGCTGTTTGGGAAAGGGCCGGCACACGGTGCCCTCCTGCAGCGGTGAGAGAGCCCTGGGGAGAGAGACAGGGGGTTCCCAGCCTGAGTCAATCAGCTTTTTGTGGAGACCGGCCACTTTCAACATCTCCCTTCCCCCCAGGTGGGGAGAAGATCTTCATCTGACCTGCTTGAATGAGGAAGAGCAGTATAAAACCACAACGAGTTGAATTTTCTGAGCGGGGACAAGGCCGGCTGTTGTCACAACAGTCTCAGAGGGTCAGTGAGGTGCCGCGGGGCAGACCGAGCCAAGCTCTCCTTATCTCCTGGCCACCTCCCAGTTGCTGCATTACAAGTCCTGTTGAGCTGCTTAGATAAGGCTGAGGTTGGGCAGATGAATGGCTCAGGCTGGAGTAGGGGTCGGTGGCAGTTCCCGTAAGTCCTCTGCGGGTGATGGCTGGTGCCTGGGAGTGGTGGGATCACGCTGCAGTGCTGCTCGTGCTCCCAAAAGCTTTACTTGGGTGGTGACTCCTCTTTCCTTCCCAGGCCCCTATTACTGCGGGGTCGGAGCAGATAAGGTGTACGGGCGTGATATCGTGGAG
Source organism: Gallinago jamesoni (assembly GCA_025769975.1). Lineage (NCBI taxonomy): Eukaryota > Metazoa > Chordata > Aves > Charadriiformes > Scolopacidae > Gallinago > Gallinago jamesoni. Next base: position 10,520,233 of record JAOQGH010000007.1, on the reverse strand, counting down.
TCCCACTACAAGGCCTGTCTCTACGCGGGGGTGAAGATCTGTGGCACCAACGCAGAGGTGATGCCCTCCCAGGTAGGTGGGGACAGTCCCGCGCAGCCGGTGATGAATAGGAGTTGGCGTGAAGCTGGAATAACCCAGCAAATCCCAGCTCCCCTGGGATGCCAAGCCCAGTGACTCCCCACATGGGTTTTGCCAGGATGAAAACGTGCAACGTTTTGATTTTCTTCTAACTCACCCCAATGTGCAAATCCCTGCTTTTTGGGGCAGGCAAGTGAAAAATCTCAGCCCGGCCAAACTGCGGGGAGCTCCTTGCACAGCTCAGCCTGGGCTCTGGCATTCCCTGCGGAGCTGGGGGCTCCCCTCAGTTTTCCAGGGACAGGGTGAGCCAGGACGGGCTGCGGGAACAACTTGTGGAGCCACGGCCGTCTGCGTCCTGCTCCTCCGCCCCGGGAGCTGGGGAGCTCGGGTGGGACGTGGCCTTGGGAAGCAGCTGGGGGGTGGGATTTGGGTTTATTTAGGAGTTAGCTGGAGGGACTCCCTGATTGCATTAGGTGAGTGGCCAGACTGACCGACGGCGATTCGGCCCCCCCAGCCTGCGAATCGCTGACTCCCCTGCTGCTGGGACGGCGGAGATAAGCTGGGGGGGGGCTTATCTGCAACGTGGCTGAGGCAGGACTTTTAACGACCCTGCTGTTTGCCCTGATTTTTTTTCAGGGTCATTCTTGGCTGCTTTCTGCATCCTGAGCTTGGCCAGGCCATGCCACCAGCCGTAAATGCGTCACCCCCCCCCCCCCTTGCTTAGTCACCACGGGTGGCGCAACCCCAGCTCCGACCGGGAAGCAGCAGCCCTGGGAAGGACTAACAGGCTCCTCGTTAGTCCCCTGCCCTGTTTGGAGTGTGGGTTGGGGGGACCCAGCACACCAGTAGCTCCAGCACCAGCCGTGAAGGCAGGCGTGGTGCTCATTGACCTCCGTTTTGATTAGCCTCCCCCCCCAGTTTGCTCTATTTAGCTATGAGCAGTTTATTCCCTTTTTCTTTTTTTTTTTTTTCCATGCCAAAGCTGTGTTTTTGCTGAACGTCATGCTCCTCGTCCCTGTTGCTGATTTTTGGGGGGTAAAGCTCGGCCATACCCCAGGCTGGCAGCCCTCACCAAGGGGGTGACAGGGATGTGATGGTTGGGGGGAGGCACAAACCTGCCCGTCCTCACCGGCGCATCTGCTCGCCTCTTCCAGTGGGAATTCCAGGTGGGCCCGTGCGAAGGCATCGAGATGGGGGATCACCTCTGGATGGCTCGGTTCATCCTCCACCGTGTCTGCGAGGACTTTGGGGTTGTAGCTACTCTGGACCCCAAACCAATGACCGGCAACTGGAACGGCGCTGGGTGTCACACCAACTACAGCACCGAGGAGATGCGGAGAGAAGGGGGTCTTAAGTGAGTCCTGGGGGTGGGGGTGGGGGTGTGTGTCCCTGGGGATGTACCCGGGAGGTTTGGGGTGTCCTTGGCCACATGGTAGCTCCCCATATTGCATGTGTCTCCATACCTGGGTGGCTGCACCAGGCAGGGCTGGGGCTGTCCCAGCTCATTTAATTTTAGAAGCAGCTGGTCATATGAGAGTGCCCCCTGGGGTGTCCTTGTCCCTGCACAAAAGTAGGGGGTGACAACCTTCCCAACCATGGGACCTACTGACAATCCCAACCCCATTCTCCTCTCCCACAGACACATCGAAGCCGCCATCGAGAAGCTGAGCAAGCGGCACGACTACCACATCTGCGTCTACGACCCGCGGGGCGGCAGGGACAACTCCCGGCGACTCACCGGCCACCACGAGACCTCCAACATCTTCGAGTTCTCCGCCGGGGTGGCCAACCGAGGTGCCAGCATCCGCATCCCGCGCCAGGTCGGCCAGGATGGCTACGGCTACTTCGAGGATCGGCGGCCGGCGGCCAACTGCGACCCCTACGCGGTCACCGAGGCCATCATGAGGACAACGGTGCTCAACGAGACCGGGGTGGAGACCAAGGACTATGCTAACCACTGAGGCCGTGGGGTGGGTGGAGGTTTTCGTTTCTACACTAGCTTCTCACATGGGATTTGTGCCCCTCTGGTGTCCTCGGCTGCAAGCTCAGACTCTTTAGGAACCTCGCTTCTGGTTTTGTGAAACGTCGCCTTAGAAATATATATATATATTTTATAGTAAGAGGGAGGGACCCAACCTGTTTTCTTAACCGCTTTTTTTTTTCTGGTTCCTGGTTTTAGGTCGGGGGGTGGGAGGAGAGGAGTTGTTTTTTTTAAACTTGGATTGAATTTTTTTCCCAATGGACTTTACACTGTGATGTACATAGATCCCTACGTGGAAGCTGCAGCTGCTGCTGTTTGCACCTGGGGAGGGCAGGTGCTTTTTTCCCATATCTCTGTTGCAAAGAAATTATAATAAATAATTTTCCAGGCTGCGTGGTAGCCGGGTCATGCTGCAGTGGGTGCATTTTTCTATTGCTCCTAAATCTCCGTGGAGGATTTCATTTGAGTCTTGCTGTTGGGTTGTAATCACTGAGCATCCTCCCCCAGCCCCGGGCAGGTGCTGGAGGAGCGGAGATGCTGGAGGATCCTTAGGGCAGGTGCTTGGGGCTGCCTTGCCCCATTTGCCCGTGGCCGAAAGGCCATCTCCTTCCATCGTGATCCCTGAAGGCAAACAGAGTGGCGCGGGCTGAGCAAACAGCGGCCAGGGCAGCAGCTGGCAGGCATTTACACAGGCTGTGTGCTGCTGAGTCAGCAAAGCCAGTCTGGGGATCATAGAATCACCTAGGTTGGAAGGGACCTTTTAAGATCATCTAGTCCAACCAATGAAAAAAAAAAACCCAAAAATACCCCCCAAAAATCCAAACCACCACAAATGAACAAAGAAAAAAAAAACCCACAACTCCCACACCACACCCAAACCAACACCAACCCAACTAATCCATATCCCCGGGCACCATGTGAACTCGTCTCTTGAACACCTCCAGGGATGGTGCCTCAACCACCTCCCTGGGCAGCCCATTCCAATGCCTGACAATCCTTTCAGGAAAGAAATATTTCCTAATATCTAACCTGAACCTCCCCTGGCCCAACTTGAGACCACTTCCCCTTGTCCTATCGTCTGTGACTTGGGAGAAGAGACCGACCCCCGCCTCTACAGCCTCCCTTCAGGGAGTTGTAGAGAGTGGTAAGATCTTCCCTCAGCCTCCTCTTGCCCCTCTCTTCACGGGGAGGGGTCATAGATTTTATTCATGGAGCAAAACCCCCAGGTGGGGACACTTCTGTGTCAACAGCATCTCCAAGAGCCATGCCCTGGGGGTCCCTCCATGCTTTAGCTGTGGGGAGGAGTTGGATGCAAAGCACAAGGGGCAGCTCTTGGTCCCCAGGGACACCTTGAATAGGCAGGTCAGGTCCCTGGGACAGACCTGCAAGATGAGACCCATCTGCAGTCACCAACAGCAAGGGGGTCACCTGGAGGCGCATGGTACCAGCAGCATGAGCAGATAGGAGAGACATCGTGTCCACTCCGGTGCGGTCGTGGAGATTCTGAAACTGGTTTTACCTTTATCTTTGAATCTGACACAGGTGACAAGCTGGAATGGAAGATCCCAAGTCCCCCCTGCAGGTCATGCTGCCATCGGAGCAGGGATGGAGGGCAGCGGGAGCCAGGGACGTAGCTGTGTCCTGGACCACAAGGAGCCAAGAGCCCTCAGTGTCTCAGCTGGTCGAGAATAAATGTAACCCACTCCTCACCCTCAGAAGGACAAATTTTCCTTCCAGAAATCGCTGTTTGGGATGTTTAACGTTTTTCATCAAAATGACAATGCTGTCTTGTTTTCCTCTCATTTCTGTGATGTCTTTAATGGGTAATTTGAGCGCTGGGACAGTGACTGCTGGATGCAGCTGGAAAATCAATAAAGAGCTAAATCTGGAGCAGGAAGGCTCCTGTTTGTTTCCCTGACTCTACCAGTGGCTTTAAGTACTCCAGCTTTTATCATCCTGGGCTGTACAGCCCCTGCTAAATTTGGGGAATCGTGTGAATCTGTGTTGCCAATGTCTTTGGCTGGATGCGGGGCCGTGGTACACGTGGTACACCCACACACGTTGTAGCTGAGTGTCACCCTGTGGTTCCCCTCTGGCAGAGGACCCTCCTCTGGGGGAGGACAGCGATGGGGAGATCCGAGGACTCGCCCAAAGCCGCAACCGGGGATTTTCCGTGGGCTGGGATCAGCCCTGGCTGCTGTTTGCTGGGGATGCTGCCCGCCAGTCCTCGAGCAGTGGGAGCTGTGGTGCTTGAGGGCTGTCATGCTCCCCTTTGCCAAAACACAGCTCTTACTTGGACTTTTTGAGGCCAAAAAGGACCAGAAACCATATGTCAGGGTGGTTTTTTTCCGAAAGCAGGAGTGATTCCCACCCACAGGGCCTGCAGCACGAGGCAAACAAGGACACCGGCAAGTTCCCACAAGCTCTTTCCTTATAATTTTGGTGTTTCTGCTGCTGCTGCGGAGGAGGAGGAGGGGGGTTCAGCCAGTGGAGCAGGCGCCGGGGATGGAGGCAGCCTCAGGCTGGGGCTTGAGGCCATGGGGGGAGACAGTTGTCCCCATGTGATTGTTGGGCAGCACCAGGAGGAGCACCCAGCAGTGCTCCATGCCGGATTGCGAGGGGTGGGAGCGGCGCTGGGACCCCCGGACGGAATCCCCCCTGGGATGGGGCTGCTGCAGTTATCCTTATCCAGGGCTTTCCCAAAGGAGGCTGTGCTGGGGGTGGCAGAAGCTGGGGCTGGGAAGCAGGAGGGGTTTTTTGGGGGGGGTTGCTGCCCTCCACAGGCACGGGCAGACTTCGCAGGGAGCAGAGCCCCGGGCTTTGCCCTGCTCCCCCCGAGGTTCCCATGGTGACAAAATCTTGGTTCTAACAGAGCTTTGGGTGGGCGATTCTGGGAAGATCACAGAATTGTGGAATCGTCGTGGTTGGAAGGGACCTCTGAGATCATTGAGTCCAAGCACACAAAAAAAAAACCCAACCAAAACCAAAAAAAACCCCAAAAAAACAACACCCCACTACATCACACCCACCCATAAACCAATAATCCCGGGCACTAGAGCATTCCCTGAAGAGCCATGTCTACACGTTTCTTAAGTACCCCCAGGGATGGTGACTCCACCACCTCCCTGGGCAGGCTGTCCCAGTGCCTGACCACCCTCTCAGGAAAGTCATTCTTCCCAAGATCTAATCTAAACCTCCCCTGCACCAACTTCAGACCATTCCCTCTGCTCCTGTCATGATTCCCTTGGGAGAAGAGGCCAACCCCCACCTCTCTCCACCCTCCTGTCAGGGAGCTGTAGAGGGCAATGAGGTCCCCCCTCAGCCTCCTCTTCTCCAAACTAAACATGCCCAGTTCCTTCAGCCTCTCCTCAAGTGACTTGTTCTCCAGACCCCTCACCAGCTTGGTGGCTCTCCTCTGGACACGTTCCAGCACCTCAATGTCCTTCCTGCAGTGAGGGGCCCAGAACTGAACCCAGTACTCGAGGTGAGGCCTCACCAGTGCCGAGTACAGAGGCACAATGACTTCCCTGTTCCTGCTGGCCACACTACTCCTGACACAGGCCAGGATGCTGTTGGCCTTCTTGGTCACCTGGGCACACTGCTGGGTCATGTTAAGCCAGGTGTCCACCAACACCCCCAGGTCATTTTCTGCTGCTCCTCCTGCCCACCTCCCCCCGGACACCCCACACCCTCACCCGCTGGTCAGATGCACCCACCTTTACCCAATCTCCCATTTCCACACCAGATAGCAGCAAATAAACACCCCTTTGGGTTCTTTCCCATATCCATCCCACCCTTGGCTGGAGGCATGGAGCTGGCTGCTGCCGAAAGGTGCGTTACCCGTCGGGACCGTTGTCCCCGAGACTGTGACCCAGCAGATGGACAAGTGACTCTGGCAGATGGCTCCCGTGGGGCTGCCAAGGTGGGACACATGAGGACCTGTGGTCCCTTCATCTCCCACCACCGAGCACCCCAGGAAGGTGCTGCAGAGGGGGACACCCAGGGTGGGTGAGCATTGTGACCACCCCGTGGTAGGGAGCGACAGCACGGGGGCTTGCAGGTTTCTCCATCTTCAGCTCTCTTTTCATCAATACAAATTCCATTACTTTGAATTCAGTCAAAGCCTTCAGGATTTATTTTTTTCCCAAGCTGGTTATAAAAAGGACATTAGAATTACAATTCTGGTGCTAACAATAGCATTACTCAAAGCTGCTGCCCAGAAGAGGGGAGCTCCAGGTAGAATAAAGACCTCAACTAAAATGTCAATAACAACTTCTTTTTCCCCCCCTCTCTGTCTTCCATCCTGCACAATCTGCTTGGGTCTCTCTATCTTAATGAGCCTTAAAATGGTTTCAAATTAGATCTACTGAAAATTGAATATTTTTTTTTCCCTCAGAAGCTTAGTCTGGCCTTTAAAGGCCAGTGATCATATTTTGGTTTTGTATAAGAGCATATTTGATCAGGAAGGCTCTCAGCTCGTGGAGAGACACGGCTCATTACCAGCAATTTGCTGCTGTGGAAACGCAGCCACAACCAGGGGGGGACGAGCATCACGCAGCGGCACCCGGTGTGCCAGGAGAAGAGTTAGGGAGAGGTTTGGCTGGGGGCTGCTTGGTCCTGTCCCCTCACTAGCCCTGATGGCTCTCCTGGTCCACACCTTGCTCCCGGGGAGCTTGGCTGGCAGGTGAGTGCTCATCCTCCACCAGGCTGCTGCTGGGTTTGCTTCGAGCTCCGTTTGGTCCCCAAAAGTATTGGATGAAAGAGCCCCAGCAGCCCAACCTTAGCTCCGGGTGGGGTATTTGGGGACACCCTGGGTGACAGCAGTGTCTTGAGGGTGATGCACCCCAGAACCCGGCGATGCTCATGTAGGTGGTCAACCTGCCTGGCATCGCTGCTGCTAAAACCCCTCTGTACCTGAGTGTGGGGCTCAGTCACCGGTGCTGCGTGGGGAAGGGGTCTCACACAGGCTGCTGGAAACCTGCCGCTCGCTCACTACTGGGAAGACACAGCAATTAGACTTTCCAGGAAAGCTCGTTACCATGGCAGGGCACTGGGAGCAGACGGTCATTTACCTCATCCATAAAATGTGGGGAACTTAGTCTGGGGGAGGTTACAAGGGCCCAGCAGCTGCAATTACACCTCCCGCCTGCTCTGGGTCATAGAGTCATAGAATAGGTTGGGTGGGAAGGGACCTTAAAGATCATCAAGTTCCAACCCCCCTGCCCTGGGCAGGGACACCTCTCACCACACCAGGTTGCTCCAAGCCCCCTCCAACCTGCCCTTGAACCCCTCCAGGGATGGGGCAGCCACAGCTTCTCTGGGCAACCTGGGCCAGGCTCTCACCACCCTCACACCAAAGAAGTTCTTCCAGAGGTCTCATCTCAATCCCACCTCTTTCAGTTTAAAAGTGTTCTTCCTTTTCCTATGGCTCCCCTCCCTGATCCAGAGTCGCTCCCCAGCTTTCCTGGAGCCCCTTGAGGGACTGGAAGGGGCCCTAATGTCTCCCTGGAGCCTTCTCTTCTCGAGGCTGAACCCCCCAACTCTCTCAGTCTGTCCTCATGGATGCTACAACACAGTGCAATCAAGAGCAATGTGATACCCTGTGGCACCACCCCCAGCTTGGAGGGTTGTTTGTAGGGACACTGGGGACAATGTCATGGTGAGTGGCTGGAGGTAAGCTGGGGCTTGCACCTGGGTGTAAGAGGAGCAAAAATATCTTCCTTCCAGCTCCTGGGAGAGCAGCCAGCAGAGGCCGTGACCACGCAGAGCAGATCAGCCCCGTGTCCCCATCAGCACCCACAGGCTGCACCATCCCTGCTGGTCTCAGGCACGCTGGGACAGGCAGGGGGTCCCTGGTCTCCTGGTGAGGATGGGGCAGGGTCTTCCTTGGTACTTCCTGCTGCAGCGGGCACTGATGGTTTGCATGGATGAGACTTTTTTCTGGAGCCCACAACAGCCATTTGATGGGTGGCTTGAGAAAGGTCTGCAAAAAATCCAGTTCCCCCAGGTGTCCCTAGAGCAGCCTCCGCAAACGAGTCTTTAATGACCTGCAGCAGTCATCTCTGGCCACCCCAGCACCCTTCCTGAGCACCCACTCCTGGCGACGGGTGAGCAGGACCAGAGAAGGTATCAAGAGCACCCAGGTGTCAGGGCACTAACAAGTTTTAATGGCCCTCACCAGCCTCACCTGGAGCCCCAGCCCATGGGCCCTGGTGGTCTATTTAAGCTCTGCCAGGGCTATCAGTCCCTGCCTGAGCTGTACTGAGGAGTGTTGGTCATCCAGACTTTAACCCATGGACTGATTCCCCAACTGGGCTGCTGTAGACCTGCCAGAAGATCCCCAGGCTGTGTCTCATCCCAGTTGCTGTCACTGAACCTGATCCTGAACAGCAGTTTGATTTTATTTTTTTTCTGGCTTGATTTTAGATCTGCCTCATTGTGGGGAACTTCCCTCGTGATCTGGACTCCTGGTTGAACACTTCTACGACCTCTGGATCTACCAAGCTTATGAGCAGAGGGATGGGGCCCTCACAGGTGAGACTCTGCCCTGTAGCTGGGGTGTCTCTTCTGTCTTCTTGGACCTTTGGAACCTCCTGGCCCTTGCTGTGTCCTGTTAGGGGGTGTGTGTGGTGGTGCCATATGAAGGGCTACTGGAGAAAATACAGTGCTGGGAGTATAGGTGCTATGGTGTATAGGTGTTACAGGGTCTGTTGGGGTGGGGGACCTCCTCTGTGGTGCCCCCTGCAGTGCTTGCCTAGTGTTTCTTCAGTGCAAGGTCCTTGGAGTTTGATGGTACCCAGAGCTGGGTGGCTGGTGTAGAGTAGGGAGGTGACACGTGAAGCTGTGCAGGGGTGGCCGTGCTGTGAAGCTGCTGCTGATGTTTCGGGCACCGCTGGTGGGTGGGTGTAGACTTTGCACTTGTTGGGTGCAAGACCAGATTCCTCACTGGTATCTGTCATGCTGCCTTCTGAAATGTCACTGCCCATCTCTCTGGTTAAAGGCTGTTGAAGATGTTGCCTTGGCATCTGCCAGGCTTAAGAGAGAGGGACAAAAGCCTTAAATTTCTTCTGGCTGCCCTTCGTGGGGCATGTACTCTGCATTGCCACAGTGAGCCCCTGCAGGGCTGTGTTGTGACACAGGGACATTTCCAGCCTGGGCTCAGCTTCCCACGGTGACACCTTGTGCACAGGCAAGGAGCTGGGAAACCAGAACACTGGACCCCACACAGGGTGTTCACTCCAGAGAAGTCCCCTGACTGCGCATGGGGACAGGCAGTGGCAATTCCCCAGGTCTGGGGAATTCAGTTTCTTCAGTCCTGCTTCCTGCAGCAGCTGAGAAGCAATGCTGGTGAGGAGATGTCATGAGCAGGAACACATCTGTAGGGGATGATAAGATGCAATTGCCAGAATGTCCTTCTCTTTTTGAAGGCCACTTTATTTAAGCTCTTTGCAGCTCTTGCAGGTGCTCGGGTGGCAGCAGGGAAGGCAAGTGGGGAAACTATAAGGGCAGAGATTGCTGAGGGAAGGAGGGACAGGTAGAGATTGGGCTGTAGCTGGGCTGTAGTCAGGCAGGTGACTGGTGGAGAGATGGTTCAAACCCAAATGAAGTGATTTCTTCTGGTGCTGCTCCAGGCCAATAACTGATAACACCAATCAAATGTGTTTGTTGGCCCTGATTCCCATCACAGAAGGTGTTTTCAGTGGCTGAAGTGTCAGTGCAGGGCAGGCTTTAGGTAAAAATAGCTGTAGGTAGGGCTGGGCTTGGGATATTTGCCCATGGGAGGAGTGTGCAAAGGTGGTGGGTGCTGTTGGTAAAAGGAGCTGCTGGTGAAAGAACCGGTTTCATCCTAAACAGTCTTAAGCTCCCAGGACAGGTGGAGAATGGGGGGAATTTGACTTTGGTGGTGTAGTTCAGGGAAAATAAAAAGTTTTGATGGACCTGGCCACAGCTGATCTGTAAGGCAAACCCCAGCCCCAAAGAGAATAAGATCAATCTGGGGAAATTTAACTAGGATGACTCTGTCTTCTCCATGGAGCTTAATCCAGGACACGGACCCACATTGTCCCTGGGATGTTTCCACCTCGCTCACGTTCCCAGGGAACCAAAGACTGCTGTTATCAGTCATCCTGGCTGTATTAAATCAGCCATACCCTGTCTTTTCCCTCCTTGTCCTCAGGCAAGAGTCCCATGACTTGTGCCTAGCATGTCCTTCTCCCAGCTTCCCAACACTCTGGGGAAGGGAAAGGCTACCTGGTCACGCCAAAATCATGTGTCACCACTCCATGCCCCTGATGGACCTGTGCAAGTGGGCTGGGCACTCATTCCCCATGCAGAGACGTGGGGGAGTGCTGGCCCCAGGAGCTGCTCCTTGAACCTGTCATGAGCTGCTCTGTCCTCTGCTTGTGTCTCCTTAGGGTCAGTGGGTTTTGTTTCTGGCCAGCTGGCCCAATACAAGGGCCATGAAGCAACTGGCTGCACAAGCATTGTTGTTGCCTGGCCACTTGGTGGAAATGGTTTGGAGACCCACCTTCAACCACTTCACTTGCCACCAGCTCAGCAGGCAATGTCATGGGTTGCCAGGAGATGTCCAGCAGATGGTTCTGGCATGGGCAGAGCCTCCATCAGCTCCTGGTGTGGGCAGCACTGTGGTGACATGAGGCTGGGGCAGTCATTACTCATGTCCTGGCAGTGGAGGACCTTTAAATGATGCCTCCAGCTCTGGCCAGGGCAGGTTTGTCAGATGTGACTCACCTGCCGTGTGACAAGTCTGGATGGCCTCAGACCAGTGACCTTTGAGTCCTGTGTATTAGCTCACGGAAACCCAAATGAATAATGACCAGGAAAAGGGGAATACCCAAAGAGGGACAATCCTGGGACAGCCCTGTTGTGGGGCAGAGGGTGGGAGTGGGAATGAGCAGAGGTAGAGGAGCACAGTGTGGTGGTGGCGGTGGGGATGCCCTTGTCCCCCTGCTCTTCCCACGCTGGGTGCAGCCAGGCAGCAAACTCTTCTGGAAAGCATTACTTCACCATGAAAAACGTTCAGCGGTGGTGCCCTTGGGCAGAGCGATGCTCAGGTTGAGAGATTAACTCCTTCTCCTCACACCCGGGTCTGGGTGGCTTTCTGGTCCACCCCACAGCATGTCCTCAGAGTCAGCACTGCTGGTGTGCTGTCCTTTACCCTGGGTGACAGGGAAGGGGCTCTGCACACAGGTGAACCCTATGCTACGGAGGTGTGACTTTGCTCAGAAGAGGACTGTGAGCTGTGTCACCAGGTGCTGGGGTGCTCACCCCAACAGAGCCTCTTGTGGAAGCAAGTGGAGGTGAGCGCTGTCAGTGTCATCCTGAGCCCCACTCCCCTGGAGGCATCTGCCCCTACATTGAGCCCTGGTTTGGCTCTGACGTCCCACTTTAATGTGTGCCAAGAGGGTGGCGCTCTGCCTTCCTGCAGGAGCAGCTGCTGGAACATGTTTCTCCACCCTGGAGATGGGTATTTTTCTCTCTGGACACATGGAGTGACTGATGACAAGCAGGAACACAAAGCATTTCTCTCGGCAGCAGGAGAAAACATGCTGAGGTGAAGGCATGAGGCTCTCCATGTGCTGGCAGAGGCAGCTGGGTGTGGGAGAGGAGCATGGATGTTGTCGGGTGTCCCCACCCCAGGGATCTCAAGTTGGGTCACTGAGATGACCTTTGTCGTCTCCTCTCTCCAGACACCTCCTCTTGGGCTGCATGAAGGGTTGGGGGCTTTGAGCAACCAGGTCTGGTGGGAGGTGTCCCTGCCCAGGGCAGGGGGGTGGAACTAGATGATCTCTAAGGTCCCTTCTGACCCAAACCACTCTATGATTTCTTAATGATTTTTGTCCCTAGAATCTAGGGCAGGGTCCATCCCACAGCCTTTTCCCAGCCAGACATCTGGGCTGGTGAAGGAAGTTAATTAATAAATTAGTCTGAGCAGGGGGCTGCTGAGCCATGCAGAGGTCCACTGCTCTCATTGACGGCGGTGGTGGCCTCAGAATATCATCAGTGCTGCCTTCTGTCCCCAGATTTTTGTCATTGCGTCTGCTGAAGGTTATCTCTGCCACAGCCAACAATGCAGAAGTGCTCCTTGGCCATTTCTGGGGGGAATTCGGTGGATTTAGGTGAAAGTGCTGCAGGAGGGGAGGTGATGGACTTTGCATGGGGGCAGCTGATGAGATGTCACATCCCTGACAGTGAGGATGTGGTGGGGCACCTCAGGAGGTGTGGTACCAAACACAGGAGCGTGGGAAGGGCTGAGCAGGGTTGGCTGGGGTCATGGCAGGTTGCTCTCCTGAACAGCTCTGCTATGGGGATTTTAGAGGAACGTGCTACAGGGAAAAGGGAAGTAGAAGAATAATAGAATAACAGCATGGTTCAGGTTGGAAGGGACCTTCAAAGATCGAGTTCCCACC